>CM014093.1:345722-848838 GCA_004119915.2 Collichthys lucidus | reverse complement strand
ACACAGAACCGGATAGACCCATCTTTCTTGACTACAAGAACGATGGGGCTACACCAGGCACTGTGGGACTCTTCTATTACACCCATCTTCAACATGGCTTCCAATTCAGCCTGAATCACTTTTCTCTTATGCTCAGGTAGCCGATAGGGCCGTGAACGCACTGTCACGCCCGGGTGAGTCTCAACATGGTGTTGAATAAGGCTTGTGCGGCCTGGTAGGGGGGAGAACACATCAGCGAAACGCTGCTGCAACCTGGCAATGTCTGCTCTCTGGGACGGTGAGAGATGGTTTTCACAAACGAGCGAGGCAGGATCGGCCGATTTTGGTACCTCCGGCCCCAACTCATCTCTCTCTGCAATTGCCGTCACCAGGGAGACAGACTCAGCCTCTCTCCAAGCTTTAAGGAGGTTGAGGTGAAAAAAAATCTGTGTTGCCCCTCCCCTGTCAGATCGCACAAGCTCATAGTCAACGTCACCCACTCGTTGTGTGACCACAAAGGGACCTTGCCACTTGGCAAGTAATTTGGAGTTGGAAGATGGGAGCAATACAAGCACTTTATCTCCCGGTGAAAATTGTCTTAACTTGGATCACTTGCGGCGGAAGTGTCCGGGCTGCCCGCACCTCCAACACTCCTGCCCTGCCGCCTGAGGGACCCTCTGTGGGCTAAGAGCAGCGGCTGGACCCTGTGGCGGAAGAGAGAGAGAGGGGATATTATTACGAGGAGCAGGGGAGGGGCAGGTGTGCGGTGCGGGGGGACCGGGTGCTGGCGCGGGACGGTCAGAGGGCGCTGGCCGCGCCTCTGATGCCTGACCCCGGGAGTGGACGGCCAGATGATCCTCTGCGAGGGCGACGACGGCCGCCAGGTCGTCGGGGCGGTGACAGCGCACCCACTCGAGGGTGCCAGCCGGCAGCCCCTCCACAAACTGCTCCAGCACGATCTTTTCCACCAGCCGTCTCTCGCCTGTGGTCTCCCCCGGTTGCAGCCATCTGTACGCGGCGTCCCTCAGCTGCTGGGCATAGGTGAACGGGCGGTCAGAGGGGCCCAGCTTGGTCCCCCGAACTTCCGGCGGTGGTCCTCGGCCGAATAACCCAGCCGGTCCAGGACAGCCTTCTTCACGGCCTGGTACTGCCCCCGAGAGGAGGCAGGCAGGCCGAGCGCCGCTGTCTGTGAGTCCCCGGCTAAAAGCGGAAGCAGCCGCACGGCCCACTCTGCCTCCGGCCAGCCACATGCCGACGCTGTCGCCTCGAACATCTCAAGGTAGGATTGGGCATCATCATTCCCGGTCATCCGTTGCAGGGTCATACCGGAGAGCGAGGGACCCGGCGACGCTGCCCCCGCCCGAACCAACATCTCCTCGAGTAGCTGCGTCTGCCTCTCGGCCTGCTGCTGCAGCGCCGCAAGCTGCTGTCTGCTGGCCACCGCCTGGTCCCGGCTCATCGCGGCGACCTCTGCCACCATCTGGGCCAGCGCCGTTACTGGCTGCACCTGCTGAGGTCCTGACATTTTGTCTCTGTGCTGTGCCGGTTGGGTGCCAAAATGTGACAGGCTTGCTGCCACTGTGGGTTCTCCGCACAGACCAGTCAGAGACCAAAGCCTGTTGACAAGGGATTCTTTTATTGAGATGTTAATCAGTCAACACTGCAGCCGCTCGCAGGTGTCTTGCTGCCGTCTGCCAGCGTCTGCTTCTTCCTCTCCTCCAGCACGCTACTGTGTTGGGAAAAGAGGGTCGAGAGTAATTAGCCAGTTGGGCACCGGTGTGCCAATCACTCTCACCTGGCGCTGCTCTCCTGAGCCCTCCCCACACCTCTCTCCTGCAGCTGATGCTCCACGCCCCCGTCCACAAACATCCTCTTTTAATCTCAGTTTATATGTAAGGTGTTCCATCTGTAGTATATCATCTATAATGGACATCCACTGTTTGTGACTTGGAGTGTCAGGCTTAAGCCAGTTCTTAGTGATGGTCTTCTTCCCAGCAACCAAAAGAATCCTGGTTAAATATTGATAACCCGCATGTACCATGCCCTCCAAATGACCAAGGTATAGAACTGAACAAGATTTGGGAATCACATACCCCAGAACATCACAAATAACCAAATGAACATTCTCCCAGAAAGGTTGTATTTTGATGCATTTCCAAAAAATGTGTGTGGTCTGCATCCATATGGTTACATAATCTCTAATATGGTTGCTGTGCATTTGTCTACTTACTTTTAATTTTAGGCGTAATGAAGTATCGAATCACATTCTTCCAGCTAAACTCCCTCCATTTCAAAGACTGTGTTGTAATTTGGTGCATTTTCCACATATCAAACCATATACCCTCTGGAATCCCTACACCTAGCTCCCTTTCCCATTTGGCTCTAGCATATAATGTTGAATCTGTTTTAGAATTCATCAAACATCTGTACAAAACCGCCACCGCCTTTGGAAAAGCTTGACTGTAACCTTTTACAAGTAGTTTAATTATGGGGTGTATTTTGTCTTAAGCTGTTTTGATACTTTTGTTATAATAGTCCCTCATTTGTAAATATCTAAATAAGTCCTGATTCGTTAGATCACGTGTATTCTTTAGTTCTTGAAAGTTTTTCATTTCTCCTTTTTTAACAGTTGTACATATAGCTGTAATTCTATCCATTGATTAAATCTAGCATTATGTTTTCTGGGCACAAATTTATCATCAAATGCAATCCACTTTAATAGTCCAATTTCCTTTCCTATTTTTAGTTGTTTCACTGTAGAATATCATATATCCAAAGTAAGAGATATCACTGGGTTTAAATTCTGTTCATCTTTTATATAATTGGGGGTCTCTGTTTCCCCAATACTTGTTTGAATTGGGTATTTTAATGCAGACATTTCAATGTCCTTCCATCGCAATACGTATCCCTCATCACACCAGTAGATTAGCTGTCGCAGTTGTGCAGCACGAAAATATTCTTTTAGGTTTGGGAGTGCCAATCCGCCTTTGTCTTTAGATAATTGCAATGTGGCATATTGTATTCTGGGCCGTTTACCTCCCCATACAAATCTCGAAATGCACTTATCCCATTTAAAAAACTCGTCTTTCGATATGTCAACAGGTAAGGATAGAAACAAATATAGCAGACGTGGTAGAATGTTCATTTTTACAACATTTACCAGTCAGTTAGTCCTAATGGGTAAGTGTTCCATCTGTCAATATCTCTCCTTATGTTTTTGTCAATGTGTTCATAGTTACTACTATATATTTTAGAGAGATCTTTGGTTATATTAATTCCCAAGTATTTGATTAGTTTTGCTTCCCAATTTATCTGCGATTCCCTAAGTTCTTGGTTTGGTGAACAGTTGAGCATAAGAGTTTGAGTTTTAGGTATATTTACTTAAATTTATAGCCAGAATAAAAACCAAATCTGTCAAGAAGTTGTGTAAGCTGTTTGAATGAGTTTGCTGGATTTAAAAAAAAATATCATAATGTCATCCACAAACAAACTTATTACATGTTCTTGTTTATTGATTTCTATGCCTTCTATCTCCTGTCTGTCCTGTCTGATCATCTGGGCCAATGGCTCAATATATAAGGCAAACAACGTGGGGCTAAGACAGCAGCCCTGTCTGGTTCCTCTCTCCAAGACAAAGCTTTCTGACAAAGAGCCGTTGACTTTTACTCTAGCTGTAGGCTTGTTATAGATAGACCTGATGCACTGAACTGACTTTGAGCATTGTTCTTCTAATATTATCTTGCGTTTGTCTATCCCTAACAAACCTACTTTGATCCCCATCTATTAAGTCTGGTACAAATGATTGGAGTCTATTTGATAGAATTGAGGTGTACAATTTATAATCTACATTTAGTACTGAAATCGGTCTATAATTTTGAGAATACTCCCTGTCTTTAGAGGGTTTGGGGAGTACTGTAATGATTGCTTCAGTCCACGAGGGGGGTATTCTATCATAAGTCATGATCCAATTAAACGTAGTGTGGAGCAGTGGTGTTAGTTCTTCGCTAAATTTCTTGCACCACTCAGAAGGAAGTCCATCACTACCAGGTGCCTTGCTTAATTTAAATTTTTGTATAGCCTTCCAGATTTCATTTATTGTTATCTTGTAATTGTAATTTGTTCATTTTGTTTAGTGCCTATCGAGTGCAGGTCCAGAGAGTCATGGAAGGTTCTTATTTCATTCTGGTCTAAAGTCGATGGCTCGGAATATAGTTCTTTGTAATAGTTTCTAAAAATGTTTTCAATTTCTTTTGGTTCACATTCAGGCTGGTTTGTTTTTGGGTCGTGTATTTTATTAACTGTGGTTTCTGTCTGTTGTTTCTATAAGCGTCTTGCTAACAATTTCATTGCTTTGGAACCTGATTCATTGTAGTTTTGTTTTAAATATCTTTTGTTTCTGTTTCATATTGAAGTAAGTTATTAATTTCCTTTCTCACTTCGTTCATTCGTTGTTTGTGCTTTGGTTCAACTTTTTCTCTTCACTGATGCTTCTGTTCCAGTTGTCTCAATTCTGTTATATACATTTTATACCATCTTATCCTTTCTCTTTTGATATTACTTGTAATTGCAATCAATTTTCCACATATCACAGCTTTTAAAGCATTACACAATATAGCAGGGTCTGTTTTGCCAATATTGTTTTCATCCAGGTAAGTTCGTATATCCACCCTAATTTGTTTAACTACTGATTCATTATTTAATATCCCTACATTCAATCTCCATATCGTATCTTTCTGTCTACATTTCAAGTGAATCTTAAGATAGATGGCATTATGGTCAGACACATCTGCTACTCCAATCCAACAATCTTTAATTTTATCTCTATTTTCTTTCTGCGTGAAAAAATAGTCAATTCTGGAATACACCGAGTGTGTTTTTGAGTAATGACTAAAATTTCTCTGCAGTGGATGTAGATCTCTCCACACATCAAAAAATCCCATCTCCTCCCATGCATTTCTGACCAGTTTTGTAATCGGTTTCTTATTTCTCTTAAAACTAGATGTATCCTTATCATAATCCATCACCACATTAAGATCTCCCCCACATATACAAATGCCCTCTGATTCTAATGCAATGGTGTCAAACAGAGATTTGAAAAATTCTTTATGACTTTTAGGTGGGGCATAAATGTTGACCAGCGTTATCATTGTTTGGCCAATCATCCCTTTTACTATAATATAAGTTCCCTCTTTGTCTTTTATTTTCTTTTGGCACTCAAAATTGGTTGCTTTAGACATCAATATCGCTACTCCTCTTTTCCGACCACTGGGGTGTGAACTATAGTAAGTATTTTTGAATCCAAATTTCTTTAATTTCTCATGTTCTGCTTTCGATAGATGAGTTTCTTGTAGGAAATTTATCTGTGTTTTTTTTTAAAGTTAGTCATTATTTTAGCTCCTTTGACTGGGTTTCCTAAGCCGTTGACATTCAAAGAAAGAACTTTAAGTTCTCCCTGTTTGGTGTCCATAAACTATCTTAGTTGTCTTAACTTCGTAAATATTCATCCACAGGCTTTCAGTTAAACGTTCATGAACGAGTAGCACTTTCGAAAACTGTTCAGTGCTTATTTGAACTATATACAAAAAACGTGACCTCCACAAAGAGATGTCAACAACCCTGAACTTCTGCTGACTCTCTTGTTGTCTTGAGGGGGAAAGCCTCACAAAGAAAGGGCCCCCACCCAGTAATCAGATTCAATCCAAACAGGATTAATATTCGCATACCAGTCCTTGCAGCTGTGTATCAGTCCTGAAGCCAACAGTCTATTTATCTATAACCCATTATAACAAACTGTATACTGCTGTATTTTAAACCTCCCTCAACCTTGGTGAGCAAAAACCTTTTCATATTTGCTTTAACTCTGGTTAATAGTGAAACAAATACTTAGCCGGTGTTATTTCCCCTCAGATGAAAGTCATGCAATCTTTCGCGTCTGCCGGCCTCCCCGCTGCGTCCGCTCCAGGTCTGTGTCCATGTCGCGGTTCCAGCTGATTGTAGCCTCTTAACGATTATGGATCCCCCGGTGCTGGTCCCCGTGTTTTCCACGTCGTGTCCTCTCTCCCGCAGGTCTCTGGTTGCCTCGTCTGCACTGCCATAGGTTTTCACCCCGCTGGACCAGTGGATGTGCATCCTGTTGAGGTGTCTGAAAGCGGATGCCTTCTTTCTTTAGGATCTTATTGACGTTAGAATACGCTTTGCGTTGTTGCAGTGTCCTTTCTGAGTAAAAGGAGTAATCGTGATCAAAATAGATTCTGTTTCCTCTGAAGGTGATCATTTTCCTCCCATGCTTTTTTCAATATCATCTCCTTTACTTTAAACTGCTGGAAGTTAATGATGATCGATCTGGGTGTTTGGCCCGTTTTTGGTTTTGGAGCCAAGGCTAGGTGGGCACGTGTAATCGGCAGGTCCGAGTTTATGGAAAATTCTTCACGGAGCCATTTATCCATGAACTGTGCAACCGAGTCATGTTTGGAGTCTTCTTCCTCATGTATGCCATACACCCTTGAATTATTTCGACGGGACCACGATTCTAAGTTGTCTAGTTTGTCCATTATCATTTTCTGCTCTCGCATTATGTCCTGCAGTGCACCGCAGCTCTTCTGTGCGTGTCAGAGCAGCGCATATCTTCTCATGTTCACTGATATCCGTGGTTATTTTAGCAAACTTTTGATCGATGTCTCCCTTAAGTTCTGTCAGATTGTTTCTCATTTGCATTGTGATTTCGTCTTTAAATGTTTTTAGGTCCGTCTTCATTTCGTTTCGCAGAACTTGAATTTGCTTGCTAATGCCGTCCAGGCTGCTTTGAAACGAGGCCATGCTAGCTTCAGGTGTTAGCTCACTCTCGTTAGGTGATCGATTTTTCACTTTACCTTGGGTGTCCGGGTTTTTTTTATTCTTTGTTTTTGTTGGCACTCCGCTCATACTCACAATTTATACTTTTGTCGTCGAGTGTTTTGAGTTTTAGCGGAGTGTTTTATGATGGCATGCAAGAGCTCTTGTCTCACACGTCCATGCTGCTCTACCGTCCCACCGGAAGTCAGTACTCATATGTGAAACGGGCTTGTGTAGGACCCAAATGCAGCACAACAGCAAGGGATACTTAGTAATGTTCTTTATTGAGGAACTCACAGCAGGCGATATGGCAGGTGAGAGAGAGGGAATAAGTCCTGAGTTCAATCGGAGAGTCTGTGGCAACGAACTAGAGCACGGGGACAGACTGCCCGGGGAAACAGGCACCAGAAACGCTGAGGCAGAACCCGTGGTCGGGGACGAAAAGCTGAGGTGATTACTGAGGTGATTACATATAAATATGTGGTCAGAAGACTAAAAAGGAGTTATATAAATACAGTTTATTTACCAAGATGTTCCACTGCCAACTATTCCAAAATGAATTTGTGACTGGACTGAGACCACTTTCCCTAAAGAGTTTCTGTCCTATGATCTCTGTTTTACATCTGCCCAAACTAATCATTTGGGTGAAGCTCAGTTAATAGTAATCCATTATTTTCTTGGCATGGTCAGACCTCAGTCTTTATTTTCAATAGAGGCTAAATGATTGTTTGCTTGGTAATTTATTTCAAGAAGAACAAAATCAGCTTTGACCTATAATCAGTGCTTTATGCAGCATGACTCAGTGTGTCTATAACAATTACATGACTAATTGTCTTATGCAGGCTAATGCTGGATATCAGCGGGAATGAAAAGCAAAAGCCTACGCAGCACAGCGGGCGAGCTTCAGAGAAATAAAGCATCTGTGTATTGGCATGAAATACATGAAATATGCATTTAGATAAGTTGTTTCTGTTTCTATCGGCTCAGTGTAGAAATCCTCCACCACCCACGGTCTTTCATTCACTGTGCAATTCCACACTTCTCCCTCTCATTTCCCTCCATGTCATTACAGTGAGGCAAAGTCAGCATCGAGTGGCATGGTGAAAAGATTAAATTATACTTGGAAATGGGGGCTCCAGTGATTTACACTGTATATGGCTGTGTATTCCTTTTATTGCTGTGCCAATAATAGACTCTTATGCCAAAAAAAGGTGCTACATGTCAATTATTCACAATTTATTAATATTTTCCTGCACCCTAACATACTCCTCTCTTCCTGCTTTACTTACCAATGTTCTGTTTTTCTCACCAGCTACAGGAAACACGTGTGTATGGGTTTGAATTTATATCTATGTCTGGGATTATGTATGCTTATGTATTGAGAGGGCTGGTAGTGAGTGAATACTAGATTTTTATTAGTGGCACCCTCTTAATAAAATGTATGTGTTACCAACAGGTAAAATAACCCACAGGAAATAATTCAGCTCTACTAATACAGCTAGTTTAACATACTGAGCTTTAGCACACTTCATGTTCTACAAGTAAACAGCACAGAGAGCAGAAGATATAATGAATAAAGGGGTTGGAAAAATGCCACTTGCTATGTTAGCATGTTTGGACACTCACTGCTGCTCTGCAATCTGTTTTTCTATATGCATGCTTGTGATGGTCAATACTGAGGGATCAAGAGTCTCAGCATAAATCTCTTTGTGGAACAACTAAAGGTAATTTTTTATAGCACTCATCTGTTCAAATTATATTGAGGCTTAAAGTTATGCAGGATTAAAGGTGTGGACGCTTTGATTGACAGGTGAGTGCCATCACGGGGTCTCATTTGAGAAACCAGCGGTACCGTCGAAAAGTCAAAAAAGATTACTTACTATATCTTTTCCTACACACTGTTCCATGTAAAACATCATTTGTCATTGACATGATACATTTTTAGAAGATTGAAGATGAGATACTTCCCCCTGTGCACTCTCAGTGTTGTTTTAATGCAGGATATATAAACATGGACACCCAGTGAAAAATATGACTTCATTATCAACATCACAAGAGAAAATCCTAATAATGATTCCTAATAATGTTCCTAATAATGTCCCCTAAAGGAAGCATAAAAAAACTAAATAAAAGTGGTCCTAGTACAGAACCTTGTGGGACTCCATGACAAACTTTGGTATGCATGGAGGATTCATCACTGACGTGAACAAACTGAGATCGATCTAAGAAATACGATCATTTAATCTATATTTGTATTCATGTCTCTTTCTGTAGCCTTGCTAAAGCTTAACACTAACCCATTTGTGAAACCTATCTTGTGTCTGCTAAATCGTCATTTTAAATTTTTGTTTGAAGGTGGAAATGTTGTCGGTTTGTCACTTTGTCACAACACTTTGGATCAAGAGTGGCCAGATTGGACATGTTAACGTCCCACTCAAAGTATTGCAGCAGATACAGAGCCTCGCTGCTCTCACTGACACTGTGAGCTTTTATCTCGCCCTACTATCAGATAAAAATGTCAACAATATTACATATGTCATACTCTAAAAGGCAGACTGTAATGACATTTGCTCAGCAACAATCATTTTCCTAATGAGATAAACCCATTATATTATAGATTTAGACTTTGTGACCTTCCCTCTGTAGTGCCACCCACAGAACGGACTTTACAGTTTATATTCTGTCTGACACTTTTGTATTGTGAGGTATAATGAATAGAAAATGATGGTTTCGAGACAGGTTCAGTTTGTGTTGAAAACATAAATACTTAATTCTCTTTATGTATGCTAAATTGTTACTGGACTATAAAAACTACAGTGTTGCATCTTATGCCTGGAGCTTGTAAAGTGAGAAGTCATTTGTGAAAATGGCCACCGGTTGGCTGTTAATGTACACAGCAGAGAAAGTGGTGAGCAGGATGTGGGATCAGGTGTGGATGTTTTGTTTCATCTTGATGGGATTACAGCCAGAGGAGTGCTGCTCTGTGGATTTCAACTATTACTGTCTGCAGACTGGTGCCATGGATACACTCTGTCTCTGACACACACACACACACACACACACACACACACACACACACACACACACACACACACACACACACACACTCACACACACACACACTGCCAGGGCCGCTGACAGGTTTGGCTGGGCCCGGGACAAAAAAAATTCTCAATGCCCCCCCCCCCGCTCGCCGCTACTGAGGGAATCCTGGTTAGTTTCTTTTCCTCCGCTTAGTAATATGATTAAATTCAGCGAAGAGCGTGGCTCTCCCTTCCCGCCTCGACCAGAGGAGGAGGAGGACGGGGAGGAGAGGCTCACTTTTCACCCGTGGGTCAGGAGCCGGGGAGGCCGGCGGCGCGACCAGCCGTCCACCCGAAGAACCCTCTCCTCTCCCCGCCGGGGCCGGCGCACAGCTGGGGCGCGGTCAGCGCGGAGACGCGGGCGTCCACCGGCAGCCGCGCCCGACTTGTGCATGTTTACTAACAGGCTCGCGCACACTGACCACTTATCGAATGCTGTCGTGTTTTTTTCTAGAAAGACCAAACCATTTTGGAATAGGGGTGATAGGGGGTTATTGGCCGTTTTTTCAAGGGCAATGAAGGCAAACATCTATAAGTCATTGTTTGAATGCAATTAAAGCACTTTTCTACCCTAAAAACCAACACATTTTGAAGTGAACGTATCATAATTGAGCCCGACGTCATGGGGGCCCAGTTATGGGCCCCCCTCTATTCCAGAATTCCCAGGGCCCGGGACAAAAAGCCCTTTAGTCCCCCCCTGTCGGCGGGGCTGCACACTGCATTAAAACCTTTCCTTTGACTTCATTCATAAGCAGTATTTTTGTCTTTGTTGGTCAGGACTGAGTATCCGCGGTGCACAGAAAGAAGAGCCTCCAGACACCCAGCTGATGAGACTGGACAACATGCTGCTGGCAGAGGGTGTTGCTGGACCCGAGAAAGGGGGTGGAGCGGCAGTGGCTACAGCTGCAGCAGCTGCGGCAGCAGGTGGTGTGACTGATAACACCATCGAGCACTCTGACTACAGGGCCAAGCTAACACAGATCAGACAGATATATCACACAGAGCTAGAGAAATATGAACAGGTGAGTCTCCACTTCTGTATCTGCTGTGAATCACTTCTGATTTTCTGTGAATATGTTATTATTGTTATTATTCTACAGTGCCAGTCAAAAGTTTGGACACCTTCTGATGTTGTTTTTGCTATAACATGCAAGATTTGGAATAAATCACCAACAGTATCACCAGCAAAGCTCCCCCGCACCATCACACCTCCTCTATGCTTCATGGTGGGAACCGTGCATGCAGATACCTTTTATTTACCTTCTCTGTGTCTCACAAAGACCTGATGGTTGGACCAAAGGACAAAATTCCTCTGATCTAATGTCCATTCTCTGTGTTTCTTGGTCCAAACAGCTCTCTTCTTCTTCTTGTTGCCTCTTTCTTCTACAGTAATTCAGACCATGAAGGTGTGATTCACACAGTCTCCTCTGAATAGGGATGGGAATTGATAAGATTATTACGATTCCGATTCCATTATCGCTTCTGCTTAATGCTTCGATTTTTATCGATTTTCATTTGGGAAAAAAAGGAGAACAAACTGTTTGATCAGCATCAACTTTGTTTAGTATCACAACCTTACAAAACCAACAGCGAGGTCAAAAGAGGCCCACAGCCTAGACAATAGTAACGATGTGTAACTGTGGCAAATACACAAGAACCAAAGTTACCTTCCATAGGAACCGCAGAGGTGGTCATAGCCTGGCTGCTGCCGCTGCTGATAGGTTAAGATTCACCTCCAGTCTGAAGCGTGTCAAAAACACGACATTCATTTAAAAATATTGCATGTCGTGTGCGCAAATGTTTCTGCATGTTCATCGTGTTCCCTTCCGACGTTGTTATCTCCGCTTTGCAAAGATTGCAAGTTGCCCTCTTGCCGTCTGTTTTGGTGAAATGCAGCCAAACTTTGGAGCATTTGAACAGAGTGGGTGACATTGTTTACTTGCGTAAGTTATGTGACGTAATTCGTGCTTTCTGAAATTGATAAGAGAATCGTTAGATAAACTGCCAAACGATTCCATGGAACTGAAACACACTCCCATCCCTACCTCTGAACAGCTGATGTTGAGGTGTTTCTGCTACTTGAACTCCGTGAAGCACTGATGTGGGCTCTAATTTGTGGTGCTAACTCTTGGTCTTCATTTCCTGGAGCAGTCCTCAGTTTCATCACAGTGGTCATTGTTCTGTGTGACTGCACATGAAGGCTCATTCAAAGTTATTTACATTTTCTGAATTGACTGACCTTCATGTCTAAAAAGTAATGATGGACTGTTTCTCCTTACATAGTTGAGTTGTTCTTACTACTGTAGCTGATTAGGGCTGTTTACTGTATGTCAACTGTGTGTCCAGACATTTGAATGTTATTTATATATTTTGTAAGTGAATTCAAATCATCTCCTGTGTAGTTGATGTATTTTTCTGTAAAATAATGAAACAGAGCTCATACAGTTTTACATAGAATTGAAATATTTTAATATGAAGTCTGAAATAGATGCTCAGGTTTATATTATATTATAAATTTTAATCAATCCATAATTTACTCAATTATAGACCATCATTATTATCTTATTCGTCCCAGGGGGTCTGGAATCCCTCATTTGTAAATCACAGAACATAATGTGGCATAAACAATAACAATTATGGGTCTATTTTTTCCTGCTACATCAAATTTTCATTGTCATTGCTATGCTGATGACACACAAATCTACCTTTATGTCCCATCGCATAAAAACCTGCTGATTGTGTGGGTCGATCAGACATAGAATGACGTTTCACTAATGTTTCCATTCATTTTGGTTGCTGCAACATTTCTGATAATTGGGGAATACTTTACAAAACTATAATTATAATGTAAGACAAAAAGGTTGAAAAGCTTAAAATTAGAACTAGAGGTTATGTTAGCAAATGTGATTAAGGTTGTGTAGTGAAATGCAGTACCTAATGAGGGCTTGATTTCAGAACAAGGGTCAAAAGTTTTTCTTTTAAATTGTTTAACAGCATAAAAAACACAAACAGACTTAGCTTACCTTCCTCTGCTGCTGAACTGTGTGATGGAGGGGCTTTATGTCCATGACTTTGTGTGTCTGTGACATTTTATTAGGCCTGCAATGAATTTACCACTCATGTAATGAACCTGCTGAGAGAACAGTCACGGACACGGCCCATCTCACCCAAAGAGATTGAACACATGGTGAACATCATTCACCAAAAGTTCAGTTCCATCCAAATGCAGCTCAAGCAGAGCACCTGTGAGGCCGTCATGATCCTGCGCTCCAGGTTCCTGGATGCTAGGTGAGACTATAAACACACAAGTATATACAATGTCCAGTTTATACATTTAGTCTTAACTCCTTTTGGACTTTTAAGCATTCTACTGCTACCACTTTCACTTCTTTTAAGCCACACACATCTTGAGTGTGGAACATCTTAAAGATGGAGTGTCATGGTTGTACTGAGACAGCATGCTCTAAAGAAATTAAAATAAATTTTTGATAAAGCCATTATAGGTAGAATTAAAAAAAAAACCCCTGGTGTCCTTAGTGAAGGACAATTGTACGTACAGTTGGTGGTCTTAGTGCTCTCTGAATTTCTAATTCTTTCTTGTTTTTCTTCTCATAGACGAAAAAGGCGAAACTTTAGCAAACAGGCCACGGAAATCCTGAATGAATATTTTTATTCACACCTGAGCAACCCGTACCCCAGTGAGGAGGCCAAAGAAGAGCTCGCTAAAAAGTGCAGTATTACTGTTTCCCAGGTGAGGAAGAAAACACATGTGGGACAAACACACTTTTCATCAAAAATAAAATAAAAAAATTCAAGTAAAAATTGATAGTCCAAGTCCATATCTTGCAAAACATGCAGATAATGCCACATGCCCTATATAGAGCCATTGTTTAATTTGGCTGTTCTGGGCTACAGTAGAAACACAGCAGTTCAACTAATAAATCCCTCTAAATCTAAATCTAAATCTCTAAATCACACAGTGCACCTTTAAGTATCAACATTTATTTAGGTAAAAATATTGTTATCTCAGTTTTGTTATCTCATCATGTCATGATCATGGTGTCTTTTGATCACACACAAACATCTTGTGATACAGTAACTGAAGCATGACAATAACACATTAAAAATCAGTGCTATATGATATACAAAGATAATAACAACAGTATTTATCTAGATAATGCTCATAAAAACAACTTAATGCCTTGCAATAAGAATAATTATTCATTAGTAGAGTATATTATAATTACTATAAAATAATCATCCATCTAAAAAAAGAAACATTGACAAATACAGTTGATAAATTGAAACTTTAGTTAACAAGCTATTAGCTATTAGCTTATAGTAAGATGTGTTGGATGGTGTTAGAAGTGGGTTGTGTGACCTAAAGAGATCAGCATATGTAAGGCTGTTCAGAGCAACCTGGAGGAATCTGTTCATACACTGGGCAGCTCTTAACTGTTGATGTGTTTGAAGTCTAACCTTTGCAATGCTATGGTCAGGTCCTTTAGATGAGCTACTGCTTACAGTGTTCCATTAGAACTGGGGAGCTGATAAAAGTTCATGTCCTTACAGAAGACTCTAAAGCCGCGGTTTAGCTCAGTCTTGGTGTCAGTCCCCACTGGGCGCGTGACGGCAGCATAATGGCAGCGTAGCGAGCCAGCCGTATTCATGCGAGATTACGCGAGTCAATCAATCAAAGGGTCTCAACATGAAGGATTATTGACTAATTGACAGTTGACTAATTGTTGAAGTCGAACAACACACAATAATTCATGACACAACAGATCCTTTTTAGAATCTCTACCACGTCGGAGAAGCAAAGTCAGCTGTTGTTTACTTTGTACATCGCGGGGTCTCGCGATCTTGCGTGAATACGGCTGGCTCGCTACGCTGCCTGGTGGGGCTTGGTGCCGGGCAGAGGACGGAGCTAAAACGCAGCGCAGCCGTTCTGCGGGGCTTATATTACGGGTCTACAGTCTAGACCTGCTCAATATGGAAATATCACGAGATAACTTTTGTTATGATTTGTTGTTATATAAACAAAATTGAACTAGATTGGATTAAATTGAATTGAACTGAAATTAACTGAATAATCACAGTGAACATTCAGGTTTTTATTTTCCCATGAGAGAAAATTATTTTTGCATAAAACATAAAACAATAGAAATATAATAAGACTATATAGCGACCACCATACTCTGACAATGCTTGCTTCAGTTTTGAGGTGCTTGGTTGGCTTGGTTGTGAATGTCAACCAAAGACCGTCCAGTCCACATTGTTGTATCTTGAATCTCTGTCTGGTCTGTTGGATTTGATCCTAATACATTAGCTCACTATGAAGACATGCTAAACTCCTCGTGGAGTTTCTTTAGGATTTAACGGCGCCACGTGGAGTGTGCACCAGGTTGAACAAGAATGTAACTTCCGTGTGGTGGAGACCAAACAGGCAGAATGGATTAGATTATTTTACTTGAGTGTTTTTTGTCTTGCTGATTTTGTCATTTTAAAGGATACTGGCTAATTGGACAACGGCCTGGAGATCCTTTAGAATTTAGCTTGAAATTCATTTGTACATTGTAATTGTGTGTTGTGTCAGCCATATACACACTAAGATAGCCTGTGGGATCCACTGCCTATCCCTGTTTGGATGTCAACTACAGAGGTTTTAATGTTACTTGCTGTATCTGTTGTATTAGGGTTGGGGTGTGAAATGTTAGGTCTGCAGAGTCCAGTACTGTAATAAAGCCTGTTCTTTTTTGCCCTCAGGGTGGGGGAAGCACCATCACAGTGTCACAGGTATGTCACATATTTCTCTCCTCATCTTCTGTCATTATGTTGATCATTTCAAGTAATAGTTCTTTTATGACTGAGTAGCTTCTTACCTAACAAACCTGCAACAAAACACATAAAAACACATTAACGTGCTTTTGGATTTTGTGCAGGTGCATGAACATAATCAAAGATATCTTTTTAAATATTTTAGACTCATCTTGAAATTTTGCTCCCCCCATTTAAAAGTTTAGAGGTTGAAATCTCAGGTGCAACATCAATAGCTCATAGCCATCGAGCTGTTGCTGTATTGTATTAGTATTTATCACCAGTAGGCGGTGTGTGAAGGAGCACAGGACCATATTAAAGAGTGTATGCACCTGTAAATTATTAAGTGCAGCTGTGTGGAGAGAAGTGCAGAGGTTACAGCTGTCAGTTCCTGGTATGACACAATATATCTAGTATCCCCTTGCCTCACCTCAGTTCCTCATAGTTCTCTGTCTCTGTTTGTCCCCTCATTTTTATGGTGCTCTCTATTTTCACACTTATCTTCTGTATATACAATGTAATAGCTCAATAGCCACATTTATATTAATATGAAATATTTACAAATACAAAATACATTATATATTTTTTCATCGCTTAATAAGATGAAGAACACACAGTACTGACATAAGGTATGCAGGTGTAAATGACAGAAAGGAAGAATAAAACAGACGAATGTAATGAAAGAGAATCAACAAATACAATCAGCCAATAAGTAAATATACCTCCTCAAGTGTCTTCTAAATAATTCGACATAGGTTTTTTTTTAACACTTCTATAGTCTGAATTATGTGAATGAGCAATACAAGAGAAATGTATTGGAATTAGACATGTATTCAAAATGTTTGCCCTATGTCAATGCAAAATACCCGTAAAAATGCTGACCCCAACAAAATATGAGATTTAAGCAAATTTTACTTCAGATGTTGCAGCAGGTCGTTTAAAAATCTCTCTGTCTCCATAACCTACCCATCTCTGACTGACCATATTGTTATTTCCACAGTAATAGGCAATGTGTGGAGTTATAGATCTGTTAAATTACAATGTAATCAATGACCAGTTTTAGATTGACCAATGTGATTTATTCTTGATAAAGATCTTCTCAAAACTTTATTGATCAATCTCTTCCAAACATATCACAGTAAAAATTAAGCCATCATTAACCTGATGTGTATAAATAGGAATAAAAAGGGGAACGTGTCTTTGTGGGCAACAGTGTAGCTCCCTCAGACATTGTGGAGCTGGCACTTATAATCAGTAATCAGGTCACAGGGACCAACCGTTTAGTAATATACAGTACATACCCAGCCTTGCCAGATAAGGCTTTGAATCACTTGAAGCCCTGAAACTGTGTTTCAAACCGACCACAGGGTGAGAATGGCTGTTTGTTGCTGTACAGGGAGCTACAATATTTACATAACTGGTGTAAACGGTCTCAAATTAAATTGGACAATGGTCTGATATTAGATTAGTTATGTTTACGATTAGAATGACGTTATTGATGGGTTAATGACAGATATAAAGGTGCTTATCATCTGCATAGCAACATAGCAAGGTCTTATAAAGTCCTGAAGAAAGCATAGAAATTAGGAGGACTGACCCTGTGGAACACCACAGATAAAGAATGTCTGTGCCCCCCCTCCCCTTTTGAAATGGCGGCGAGACTGTGAGACCTCATACCAGCCGACCCGACATGCTGCAAAACTAAATTGAATCATCACCAACTTTAGCAACCCAAACTGGAATCGTTTGTGGAACAATCCATTGAAGATTTGAAACTTTATATTGACACGATCTACAACAATATGTCTACTCAGCGCGATAGCAAGTGTGGAAGAGCGCAACTGAGCTCGAGTGGAAACAGGAAATATCGAGTGAACAACATGACTCAAGCATTTCAGATCTGCTTCGCATAAAAGAGTCAATGAATACAAAGAAAAACAACTTAAGAAGCTAGATCTGCTAAAAAAAAAGTTGTCAGATGACGTTGGGGATCTAAAACAAGCCATGGACTAACAACTCGTTGATCAAAGCCCTCAAGCAAGACAAGGCTAGGTCATCCAATATTTTATATCCTTAAGGCATGCTTGGAGTTTAGTTAACTGATTGGCTGCATCAGGCTTGATCGATAAATATAATTGGGTGTCGTCAGCATAACAATGAAAATTGATAGAGTGATTCCTAATAATGTTCCCTAAAGGAAGCATATATAAAGTAAATAAAAGTGGTCCTAGTACAGAACCTTGTGGGACTCCATGACAAACTTTGGTATGCATGGAGGATTCATCATTGACGTGAACAAACTGAGATCGATCTAAAAAATATGATTTAAACCAGCTTAGGGCGGTTCCTTTGATGCCAATTTGATCTTTCAGTCTCTGTAAAATAATTTGATGGTCAATGGTGTCAAATGCAGCACTAAGATCTAACAGGACAAGTACAGAGATGAGTCCTTTGTCTGATGCCATTAGGAGGTCATTTGTAACCTTGACTAATGCGGTCTCTGTGCTATGATGCATTCTAAATCCTGACTGAAAATCCTCAAATAGACTATTGTTATGGAGAAAGTCACACAGTTGATTAGCTACAGCTTTCTCAAGTATCTTAGACACAAAGGGAAGGTTTGATATCGGTCTGTAGTTGGCTAAAACCTCTGGGTCTAGAGTGGGCTTTTTAAGAAGAGGTTTAATTACAGCTACCTTAAAGGACTGTGGTACATGTCCTGATAATAAAGACAGATTAATCGTATCCAATAACGAATGCCTAACTAGAGGTAAAACATCCTTGAGCAGCCTGGTTTGGATGGGGTCTAAGAGACAGGTTGAAGGCTTAGCTGCAGAAATGATTAAAGTGGCATTGTGGCAAAAGTTCTTGATACAAAGATGAAAATGTCCATCATGAGCAGAGGAAAGGAGCTGCGTGATATCAACTTCTCCATCAGTGACCAGTATCCACCGGAGATCCTGAGGAGACGCAGGCTGCTTCACCACACCATGACAAAGGCGTGGAAAAATGTCATTGACAAACTTTACATCGTCAGGAAGCTCTGCAGTAACTTACTTACTTACTTACTTACTTACAGTTACTTACTGGCTTGGTGGAGGAGAGGTTCGGGGATATGGTGTGACAAGAATCTGCAGATTAGTCACGTGATGTAGTCCACAGTTTTTCCTTTCTTCAATTGTTCTGCTTGCTTTCTTCCTTATTTTTTCTTTTTCTTTTTGTTCTGTTCTGTTTGTTTGTTTGTTCGTCATCTTGTTTTGTTTGGTTGTTTTTTCTCTCGTCGGATAATCCCTTATCCCACTTCTTGTCTAATGTATTGATTGCTTTGTTTGTGTTTTGTCTTTTTTGTCTTCCCTGCAGGAGGGCATTGGGAACATGGGGAAGGGATTGGGACAGGTCAAGGGGAAAGGTTTAATGTTATGAATGGAAAGGAATTAACAAGCACACACAGACACGCACATATCTAATCAAATTACTTTTCATTACCCTCTCAAAACACAGCAAGAAAAGGAAAAAAACAAAAACAAAGCACACATATTTCTGTTTACTGAATCATGTCCACAATTCAATTTGTAAGCTGGGACATATGTGGAATTGGGAGTCAGGCAAAACAAATAAAAGTCATTAATCCATCTGTTCAAAATACAAGCTACAAGAACAATACAAATACAAGGACATTTGTCTACAGTTGTCCCTCACCATAGCGCGGTTCACCTTTCGCTGCCTTGCTGTTTCGCAGATTTTTTGTGTGTAATTTTGCATGTTTTGTTTTTTTTACAGTGTACTGTACAGTATGACACGCATTGTGTTCAGCATCCTGATTAGCTAAGGGAGTACTGTACAAAATGCGTTGTATGTTCTGCACTCAGAAAAAAACCCCTGCACCATGGAGGAAATAGCCGTTACAGCGGAGCGCTGCCTGGACAAAGTGGCACCGTCAGACGAACTGTTCAATACGGTTTCATTTACTAATACAACATTGTACTTATTTTTGTTAAATCTGCGAAAGTTTGAACTTTAAGAGTTTTTAAATAGAGAAATGTGAGAAAACCTTAATGCCTGTCTGAGAAAAGTGTATAAAAGTGTTGTTAGGGGTTTTACAGCCTTTAACATGTATAATAATTGTAAAAAATAAAGCTGATTACTTCGCAGATTTCGTCTATTGCGGGTTATTTTTAGAACGTATCCTCCGCGATAAACGAGGGACCACTGTATTGCAAGAAACTCATTGGTGCACAGGACGCACGCAGAATCTTTTCCAAACCACTGGTGAGGTTAGCTGGTGTCGGCAGGACATTGTAAGTGGCTCTGATGGTGAAGCTCAAGCTCCTTGCGTCCATGGCCCATACATCCCCCCAGCTCAACCTCCTCCTTTTGACACCTTCCCACCGTGTTCACCAACCCTGTTTGCCAAGGGCGACTGCCTTGGCCCATCTTGTCGCCTCCTCCTGACGCCACACCTCCTCCACCACCATCTTCCGCCGTGCTGGCGCAGTGGCACTTCTCCAGGCTGGACAGCTAGTTGTTAATCCCAGGCCGCCTCTTCCTTGCTGAACATTCCCCACAATGTCAGCATGTCTGAGAGCTGCTGTTGCCTCTTCCACTTCTCTTGCTGGTATCCACTTGCGCCCAGTAGCCAAAGTTGGATCTGCAGTTGTGTTTTGGCACACTTAAACTTCTTCGTAAGACAGGTAAGGGGCAACTTGAGGACACTGTCTCCGTAGAGGCATATGGTGGTGAGGAAGCGCGGAAGTCCCAGCCACTTCTTGACGTGGGCTGAAACTCTTCTTTCTAGCCTTTCTACTGTTGAGATGGGCACCTCGTAGACTGCCAAGGGCGACCACACCCGGGGTTGAAGACCAAACTGGAAGCACCAGGATTTTAGCTTCCCAGGTAGTTGGGTATTGTCAATCGCCAGCAGGCCTGCGTTGATTTCTTTGCACAGTTGCCTCACCTGATCTTTATCTTTAAGGCTTGTGTCATAGCACCTTCCAAGGCTTTTGACTGGCTGCTCAGATATCGTGGGCATTGGATCGTCTTCGATGAAGAACTGCAGGTCAGCAAGAACTCCCTGTACCACTGAGATGCTGCGTGACTTGGATGGTTCAATACGGGCCCAACCGATGTTCTCCTCGACTTTTCTGAGTAACCTCCTGGTGCATGGGACGGTGGTAGTCAGGATGGTGATGTCATCCATGTAGGCTCTGAGGGGAGGGAGGCGCCGGCAAGAGCCAAGTCTTTGTCCACCTACGACCCATTTTGAGGCTCGAATGATGACCTCCATTGCCATGGTGAAAGCCAGGGGAGATACGGTACATCCGGCCATGATGCCTACTTCTAGGTGCTGCCATGAGGTGGTAAATTTGGGCATAGAGAAGCAGAAGTGCAAATCCTGAAATAGTCCATGACCAGGGTTATGATGGTGTTCGGGATGTTGAAGAACTTGAAGGCAGTCCAGAGGAGCTCATGGGGCACAGAGCCGAAGGTGTTGGCAAGATCCAAAAAGATTGCATGGAGGTTCCTTTTCTCTAGTTTTGCCATTTGGATCTGGTGCCAGATCATGCTGGCATGTTCTAGGCACCCAGAGAAGCCCGATATTCCAGCCTTCTGAACAGATGTGTCCACATACTAATTTCTGTGCAGGTACTCAGCCATCCTTTGTGCGATACCTCCGGAGAAGATCTTACCACGTTAAGCAAGGCAATTAGGCGGAACTGACTGATGTTCATTGCGTCTTTCTCCTTTGGGATAAGGATCCCACCTGCCCTACGCCACACTTTGGGAATGGACCTCTTCTACCATACTGTCCTCATGAGGCTCCAGAGAAACCTACAGACATCTGGTGTGGCAAACTATGGCTGCTGTTGGCGACGACGACATGCTTTGCGGTAACGTAGTGTGTCACTTTGGTATCGGTGTTGTTGCCACGGTGCTCTCTGCTCTGCTCACCTGAACAGATTTTCGTATATTTCTCACATCAGCGACTATCTACTTATCTCTGCATTATCCTTTGACTTGTTCTGTCTGTGCACAAACAGGTCTCTTAACTCCAGTAACCACAAACCACCAGTTTCTGTTAGCCACACTAACTAGCCTAGCCATAGCAATGGCGTCTCCCTGCTCTCCTCCTCTCTCCTCACCTGCTCTCTCCTGTCCCGTGTGCCACATGTTCAGTTACTCCTCGTCCTCCTTTAGTGATAACAGTACTTGTAATAAATGTAGTTTATTTGTAGCTTTGGAGGCGAGGGTCAGTGAGTTAGAGGTACTGTACCGCACCACCGAACAGTCAGTAGCTCAGATAGTTAGCCAGTCCCCGGTAGCCGGTGCGGTACCACCACATCGAATCTTTTTTGAAACTGCTGGCTAAAGATAAGCGTAAATACAGTAAGATTGTTATTCATGTCGGCGGTAATGACACCCAGTTACGCGGGTCACTAAAATTAATGTTTCATCGGTGTGTGAATACGCCAAAACAATGTCGTAGTTTTCTCTCTAAATCCTAAACCTAAACTAAATTATAATTCATTTGAAAGTCTTGTTCTTAGCCTCACTCACCCAACCTGGAAAACTTCGCAGCCAATTTTATTTGTCACAGTATATCAAGCTCCTGGTCTTTATTCTGAATTTTTACCTGAATTTGCAGAATTTGCATCAGACTTGATCCTTAAAACAGATAAAGTAATTATTGTAGGTGATTTTAACATTCATGTGGACAACCACAATAATAGTCTTAGTACTGCGTTTATCTCTCTATTAGACTTAATTGGCTTTTGTCAAAGTGTAAATAAACCGACTCATTGTCTGAACCACACTCTTGATCTTGTTCTTTCATATGGCATTGAAATTGATAATCTAATAGTCTTTCCACAGAATCCTCCTGACCATTTTTTAATAACCTTTGAGTTCATACTACTGGACTATAAGCCTTTGTGTAGAAACTTCTACAGCAGATGTTTATCTGATAGTGCTGTAGCCAAATTTAAGGAAATGATTCCTTCAGTATTGAATTCAATGCCATGTCTAACTGTAACAGAGGACTTGTCTGCTTCCTTTAGCCCCTCACAAATAGATCATCTTGTTGATAGTATTACAGGCTCATTACGGACAACTCTAGACTCTATTGCATCTCTGAAAAAGAAGACAATTAGACAAAGAAGGCTAGCACCATGGTATAGCCAGCAGACTCGTAAATTAAAACAACAGGCACGTAAATCTGAACGCAAATGGCGTGTTACTAAACTGGAAGAATCTCATCTAGTCTGGCAAGATAATCTCAGAACATACAGGAAGGCTCTCCGTAATGCCAGAGCAGCCTATTACTCTTCTTTAATTGAGGAGAATAAGAACAACCCCAGGTTTCTCTTCAGCACTGTAGCCAGGCTAACAGAGAATCACAGCTCTACTGAACCATCTATTCCCTTAGGTCTAAGTAGCAATGACTTCATGAGCTTATTTAATGATAAGATTTTAACTATTAGAGACACAATCCATCACCTCCTGCCCTCAAAAGGCATCGATCTGCATTCTGATACATCAAGTTTGGAAACAGCTGTAAAACCTGATATGTATTTAGACAGTTTTTCTACCATCGACCTTCATCAAATAACTTTAATCATTACTGCAGCTAAGCCTTCAACCTGTCTCTTAGACCCCATCCCAACCAGGCTGCTCAAGGATGTTTTACCTCTAGTTAGTCATTCGTTATTGGATATGATTAATCTGTCTTTATTATCAGGATATGTACCACAGTCCTTTAAGGTAGCTGTAATTAAACCTCTTCTTAAAAAGCCCACTCTAGACCCAGAGGTCTTAGCCAACTACAGACCGATATCAAACCTTCCCTTTGTGTCTAAGATACTTGAGAAAGCTGTAGCTAATCAACTGTGTGACTTTCTCTATAACAATAGTCTATTTGAGGATTTTCAGTCAGGATTTAGAGTGCATCATAGCACAGAGACCGCATTAGTCAAAGTTACAAATGACCTCCTAATGGCATCAGACAAAGGACTCATCTCTGTACTTGTCCTGTTAGATCTTAGTGCTGCATTTGACACCATTGACCATCAAATTCTTTTACAGAGAGTGGAAGATCAAATTGGCATCAAAGGAACCGCCCTAAGCTGGTTTAAATCGTATTTTTTAGATCGATCTCAGTTTGTACACGTCAATGATGAATCCTCCATGCATACCAAAGTTTGTCATGGAGTCCCACAAGGTTCTGTACTAGGACTACTACTAGGACTTTAGTTCATATATGCTTCCTTTAGGGAACATTATTAGGAATCACTTGATCAATTTTCATTGTTATGCTGACGACAGAGAGATATACCTTTCGTCAAACTCTGTTTGACCCTGCTTTGACAGTTTTACGACTTTGACCTTTTACCCAGAAATGGTCTGCCCCCCCCCCCGAACACACACACACACACACACACACACACAATTTTAAGAATATTCTAGAAGGTAAATGGCGGGAAACCAGTTGTGAGCTCTGCTACAGCTATAACAGCAATTGTGGAAACTAATCAACCAGCAAAAGATCTAGTGTTACAGAGAGAGAGACGCAAGCTAGCCCCCAAGTTTTACGACTTTGAACCCAGAAAGGGTTCACACACACACACACACACACACACACACACACACACACACATATGGCATGACATTGCAATAGATGGAGTTTTAGAATTAAAGTTCTGGGAATGTGCGCACGCAGATACGACCCCAATGTTGTAGAAAAAACTAATAATAATAAAATCTGTAAAACAACCAATGAGAGAAAGGAGGTGTGGAAAACAGTTTGTACGATTCCTTTAAAACGGGTGTGCATCCGAGACTGACTCAAAACCATCTTGGTGAAGAAAAAGAAACTCATCATGCCGCTGAAAAGATCTACTCCCGATAGAGACAATGATGTTTCTGACTCGAGCAACGAAGAAATGCAGAATTTACAGCAGAAGAGAGTCATCACAGCTCTGATATGTGAGACGCCTGTTACAATCTTTGAAAAAATCAACACCGAAAGCAGCTGATGCTCCAAAGAAGAGCGTTGTCTATCTGTGCCGACTGCAAGAGCCCCCACACGATTCTCTGCATGGGGAATGGTCTCTGGAACCGTATCCGTGACCGAGTGCAAGGCTATTGGGGCTATGTGTTCAAGTATGAAATGAGTGAGCTTTGGCTGTATCAGAGGAATGAGGGTGAAACAGTGGGGCCTCTGTCTGCTGTAGGGATGCTGAGTTCCAATAACTGGGCAGTGCTGAGACTGGTGATTCCAAATCGCTCTGCCCTAATCACCCAGACAGAGCATCCCCAGGATCAGGAAGGCATTGTAACCGCTAAACAGCCCAGATTGGAGGCCGAGGCCAAGGCCGAGACCAAGGCTACTTTTAACGCGGTCTGGCAATCGAGAACCAGGTCGCTGGTTCTTACGAGCCACTCTCCAGACATCCGGAGAGAGAGGAGCTACAGAGCACTTTCTCTTGGCGAGTTTTAATTCAGACTGCGGCGTATTCAAGACGCTGCTAGATCTGCCGGGAGCTGCGTGGAAGGAGAAGATGGAAGAAATTGGAGAAAAAATTACGACTCTGTTTACCAACTGCCGTAAATGGAATGACGTCCTGGCGGTGAAAAAAACTCTATCCTTCTGAAACCACACACCCTTGCCCTTGCAACGCATAAAAGGAGACACAACAGCGGACCTACCAGCACAACCTGCTGACTGGCTCAACCTGACTGAAAGACATGGCAGATTTTAACCGACGCTACAACCAAAGACGGCTCACCACCACGTGGATTCCTCCGATTCCTAAGAGAGCGTAGAGAGAAGAACAGCTCGCACTGAGCGTTTTCTCTGGATGCGAACAGATCTACTCTGGCGCGGCTGTAGCGCGCCCATATCTGCTCCATGACCTGCGGGTGCAGCATCCATTCTCCGTACATCGGCGCGCCCCTGGACAGCAGGTCGGCACCTGCGTTCAGGGTCCCCGGGACGTGAGTCGCCCTCAGGGAAAGAAAGTGCAGACTGCCCTAGAAGATCAGTTTGCGTGCCAGAGTGTGCAACACACGAGAGTGTAACCCCCCTTGACGGTTTATATACGCTACTGTCGTCGTGTTGTCCGTCCTCACCAGGACGTGGCGGCCCGAGAGGAACGGAAGGAAGTGTTTCAGAGACAGAAACACAGCTGAGAGCTCGAGAACGTTTATATGAAGGCGTTGGAGAGCCTGGCTCCAGCGTCCTCTCACACCTCTGCCCTCGAAAATGCCACCCCAGCCGGATAGGCTGGCGTCTGTGGTGACCACCTTTCTGGACGAGACAGTGCCCATGGACACCCCCTGAGTCAGGAAAGATGGGGCCCGCCAGTGGCGCAGAGCCGTCACGCAGTCTGCTGTGACGGTTATCCACCGTGCGCCATGACGCACGGGATCCAGCCTGAGCGAAGCGACCCAGCGCTGAAATTTCCGCATGTGAAGACGACTGAGGAGGGTCACGAGGATGGCTGAAGCCATCAGACCCAGCAGCCGAAGACACAGTCTGAACTGGACAGACCTGCGTCGACGGAAGCGCGCGAGGCACGCTTTGAAAGCTTTTACTCTCTCCTCCGAGAGGCGAGCAGTGAATGGCACGGAGCACAGGGATAATCCTAGAAAGCATATCTCCTGCGTCGGAGAGAGTTGGCTCTTCTCCATATTTATCACAAACCCCAAATTTATTAGGTGTTCCGTGACAATGCGTGTGTGAACCCTGGCCTCCTGTTCTGACTGCGCCAGCAGGAGCCAGTCGTCCAAATATGTGGCCAGCCGTATGCCCCGGCGTCTGAGCGGGGCCACGGTGGCCTCTGTGCACCGTATGAAAACCCTCGGGCTGAGAGACAGGCCGAATGGGAGCACACGATATTCGTAGCACACCCCCCGAAAGGCGAATCGGAGATATCGTCTGTGAGGGGGGTAAATGGGAATGTGGAAATACGCGTCTTTCAGATCCACGGACGAAAACCAATCGTTCGGTCTTACTAGACGCAACAGTGCCGCATGTCAGCATCCTGAATTTGTATTTCCGCAGAAACTTGTTCAGGGCCCGCAGGTCCAGAATAGGGCGGATTCCTCTTCCCCCCCGTTTGGGAACGAGGAAATATCTGGAGTAAAAACCTGACAGACTCTGTTCGGGAGATACGACAGAAATGGCTCTTTTTTCTAACAGAGAGAGGATTTCCTCCTGTAAGATTCGAGCTAATTCTCCCTGTGCTCGTGACTGTATTACGCCGGAGAAACGGGGAGGGACAGGCGAATTGGAGCCGGTATCCCCGAGAAATCGTGCGTAACACCCACGGTGAAGCTGCGGTTGCTTTCTAATTCTCCCACTTGAGAGAAAGAGGAGAAGCGCATTGCAGCCCCTGCTCTATCACGGGAGGTCCCGACAGCGGTGCTGTGGCGCCCCCTTGCGGTAGAGCTGGGAAATAACCCCTGGGCATCGCCGCAGGAGCGGCGGAGCCTGTTGCTCTGCTCCCCGGGGATGGAGATGCCCATCTCGGGAGCAGAGCCGCAGAGGGCTTGGTGGCCACACTGCTTATAGACAGGGTATTTTTGTTCATTTTGGCTTTTTTTGCCATCTGCACCCTCGGCTCGTGGCCTGGCTGTGACAGATTTCTTTTTATTTTCACACGTTTGGGGACATGTGTGTATGTGTGTGCTTGCGGACATTTTGCTCGGGGCGCAGCAGCCTCCGAGGCGATGTCTCTCCTCCCGTGTACCGGCTCTGGGGTGAGCAGCGGCGGCGTGGGACGCACACAAAAAAGCCAGAACGGTGGGTCTGCATAACGGGGAACAGCAGGACGCTCCACCCGAAGAGAGGAAGGCTGTCAGGCCGCTCTCTTCTTCTTCCTCGCCTGGGGGACTGAGGCCGCGGCGGCCGGTGGCGGCGGCGGGACTTCGGTCGAGGCAGGAAATTTTCTGTGCCAGCCGGCTCCGGGCTCTCTCCTCGGAGGGAGGGGCGGGCCGAGCTGCTGCGGCCGCTTCGGCATCTTGAAATGCGGCGGCTGAGAGGCAGCTTGAGCAAACGATTTGCGCTGCACTGGAGGTGATGGTGTGGGTGCTTTACAAGGGAGACAAAGTTTCAGGGCTTCGTTGTCCTTCTTCTTTGCCTCACATCGCTGCTGCATCGTGGCCAATGCAGAGCCGAAGACACCCTCCGGGACAATTGGCATATCTAGTATGTCATCCCGCTCCCTGTCAGTCAAGTTAGCGAGGCTGAGCCATCTCGCTCGCTCCTGAATGACGAGGGTCGCCATCACCCTGCCCGTGGCCTGGACTGAGACGCGCTGTATGCGGAGGGACAAGTCGGCGATGACTGCCATTTCCTCCCACGCGTCGGGGTCCTGCTCGTCAGCGGATGCCCCAAACAGCTCTGCCTGATAGGCAGTGAGGATGGAGAGAGCGCTGAGAGCTCTGGCCGAAAGGGCGGCTGCCTTATACGCCCTCTCGGCCAGTGCAGACTGGAACCGCTCGGGCTTGGTTGGCAGCGTCGGACTCCTGGAGGAGGCTGCAGATAGCTGGCTCGTGCTGCCCGGGCAGAGATGCGCAGCTACGGGGGCTTCCACCGGAGGCATCAAGAGGAGACCCTGGGCTTCCATCGCCTCGCAGTCGAGGGATGCTGCGCCCGGGATGGGGCTCCTGTTGCTGTACGGGCAGTAATTCCAAGTTTTGGACAGCTCGGCCAGCAACTCGGGGAAGACGGGAAGAAGCTGTTTCACCGCACTACGAGCCAGGGGGAGCCGCTTGCCTTCATAGCGGGACTCGGTGGGCTCCGCTACTGCAGCCGGCCAGGGGACCTCCAGCTTCTCTGCCGCACGTTTGCACGTGCTGAGCAGGTCCACATGGAGGGAGGGAGCTGGAGAGCTCACTCCGCCTTCCTCCCTGTTGGTAGACTCGGGCAGCTTCGGCTTTACAGCCAGGGCTGGGGCCACGGAGGTGTCGTCTTCCTCCTCGTCCTCTGATATGAGGAACGAGGCGTCATCGTCATCCTCTGTGAGGCCAATTTCCAGCACGTCTTCCTCGGAAAACGGGGGAGCTCGGAGCTGCTCGCACTGGGGGGCCCAGTCGTAGCCAGTCTCCGGAACTTCCCCGGCCATGACCTCGTCTTCCTCCGCGGCTGCGCCTAGGTCAGCGGCGGGGAGAGACGGGTCACGGTCCGCGTCGGGAAACGGGGGAGCTCGGAGCTGTTCGCACTGGGCGGCCCAGTCGTAGCCAGTCTCCGAAACTTCCCCGGCCATGACCTCGTCTTCCTCCGCGGCTGCGCCTAGGTCAGCGGCGGGGAGAAACGGGTCACGGTCTGCGAGGCTAGCTTGGCGGGCTAGCCTGCGTCTGAGGCTCTTGACTGTGAACACTTTGCAGTGTCCACAGGACCCGGGAATTTCGAGGGCTAACCTGGCGTGGTCAACCCCCAGGCAGGTACTGCACACCGGGTGGGTGTCCCTCCCTGAAATTTTGTTCCCGCAGCAACAGAGCCGAGAGTCTCCTCTGGTGTGAGGATTTTTAGTGGTCTCCATTTCGCCAACAAGCTGGAGCGCTAGTGGAGAAAAGGGTCGTGGCTAGCTGGTGTGCTAGCGTGGGGTCGAGGGGGTAGCTGTTGTGCTAACTTAGCTCGACCAACTCGAGCGTCCGTGAAGGGGAGCCGAGAGGAATTCCGCCGTGGAGGGGTCGGAAAAGAATACTTACCGGTCCGGTCTGGTATGAACGGACAAGGCAGAAGCCAGAGCACAACACTAGCGTCCGGTGACGGAAGCTAGCAAGATCCGTCTGGTGGACAGTTAAGCTAGCGAAAGCTCTGACGTGAGATAAGTTCTCAGGTGAGAAGAGGTTTTGAATTAGGGGAATGTTATCCGCGCACACTATATATAGTAGATGGGACTACTGGGTGCGGCGCGGATGAACACATTCACCGGCCAATCAGGATTGGCGGATTGAGATAAATGCTTCTATCAGGGCTGCAGGAGGCTGCATCCCATAGCGAGACACCGAGTGAATATTATTAAGAAGAACTCATGCAGTCAGATAAGTTCGCTATTTTCATTGTTATGATAGCGTAATCCGATCATAAGAAGGTCATGTCGGCTGTAGATGTTATTCGCTCGACTGACTGCACACAAAACAAAACACAAAACGAACAAAACCTAACACTGCGCTGACTGGTGAGACACTGAGCTGCTGCAACTATGTGCGCCGCCATCTTGCCTTACTCTCAGGATTTATAACCACTCATATAATTGCAAACACGTATGTGTGTTAATTGTTCATAAGTGTGTCTCTGATGTGCACATCCCTCTGATGAATACTTGTTTTCACATTATTAACAGTTTCCCAGCTTCACCTCTAAGTGTCACCAAAGGAACAATAGCTGTAGAAACGTGCGTACGCCAGCTATGAAATTGGCATGGGGCACGCACATTTCTACGATCATTTCACGTTTGATACATCTGAACGTGAGCGTGGAAAAGGACGTACGCTACTTTTTTGTGTGTACGCAAGCTTTGTACATGAGGCCCTTGGCGAATGACGCCGCTGTGGGTCTGATCAATTACCCTGTGAATACAATTTTCAGTCAGTGCAACGTTGTTCTGGGGGATAAATTAATTTCACAGTCTAGCGCTACGCACCCGTACAGAGCCATGATCGAAACCCTACTCAATTACTCTGAAGATACGCGCTCAAGAGTCAATTCAGCGCGGGTCTTTTTTACAAAGACACAGCTGGAGCATTGGACTCTATTGTGACCAACAACGGTCCTAACCGCGGACTTAACTCCCGAGCAGCCTTCTCCGCCAATTCCCGGGAAGTACACCTGTTTGGCCCCCTCCACAGGGACGTATTTTTCTGTGAGAGACTCCTTCTGAATTCGGTGGACATGAGAATCAAGCTGACCCGAGCCAGTGACGCCTTTTGCCTCATGGGAGCTCGCGATTTAGTTTTCCGCCTGAGAATACTAGGCGCCTTGCTGTTTGTTAAAAAAGTGACAGTCTCCCCTGCGATCCGTCTGGGTCACGCAGCAGCTCTGCTGAAGGGCAACGCGCTGTACCCCCTGTCACGCGTCAATGTAAAAACCTACTCCATACCTGCAAATTCCAGGATTTGTAACCAGGAGAACCTCTTTCTGGGTGCTATGCCCAAATACGTGGTGCTGGGTATGGTACACCACGAAGCTTTCACAGGACGAAGAGACCTGTCGCCCTTCAATTTTACCCACAACAACATAGAATATCTGGCCCTCTGTCAGGATGGCAGACAGGTTCCGGCTAAGGCTTTCCAGCACCAGTTTAATCAAGGCAGTTCAGTCAGAAAGTTTTACAACATGTTTATCGCCACGGGAAGACACCTGAAAGATCTACCTCTGAGCATCAACCGTGAAGAATTTAACGCCGGATACTCTCTGTTTGTGTTTAATCTCACCCCGGGTGATGACAACGATGCTCTGTCCCCTGTTTCCAACGGGAATTTAAGATTGGAAATGAGATTCAGAGTAGCCTTACCACACCACTCTGATTGTCTACGCCTGTTATGATTCCATTCTGGAAATTAACTCTAAAAGACAGGTGCTGGTGGATTATTATTAAAAAAAATAAAAATAAATAAAAATCAAAACATGAATAATCATGAAATGGAAAATCTTTTGCATCGTCTGCTAGGAGATGTATTCTGTGGCGTGTGGGCTTCTGATCAGCTACCGTTACTGACGCGTTCCTTTGACACCCCAGCCTACTTTATAGTCAACACACACACCCTGCAGACCTGCCTGGTGAGCACTGGCTCTCTTTGACTCTGGAAGAGGACAGTGTAGCCACCTTTTTTGACTCTTATGGTTTTCCTCCGGACTTTGCTCATTACCCCTCAAGCATCTTACACAGTTTTTGGAGCAGCGTTCTGACCGGATATTGTAACACGATCGTCAGCTTCAACACACCCTGTCCACTGTATGCAGTCAACACTGCGTTTATTATCTCTGCCATAGGGCCTGCGGAGTATCCTTTGAACGACTGTTGTCTCTGTATGACGACGATGTGATAAAAAATGATCAAACTGTATCTCACTTTGTGGAGAAATATCGACGCTGTATCAGAAATCGAAGCTCCGGATGTTTGAACCATGGAACTTGTTCTATGCAAATGTTTAATCAGCGTTACAACCTGTAAATTAGCTATTCATTATATCTATTATTACATTCGTATCATATACATATATCATGAAAATAACTCTCTGTAGACTGAATGTGGTCAATAAAACCTTTATTGAGAAAAACAATTTTTGTACGTTTACATTCATTGAGGGAGAAAAGGGGATCCAGGGAGATTTATTCTTTTTACGCCGTCTACGTTCGCGTTCTTTTTCCCCTGGAGGAGCTATTGTGTTTTGTTCTTGTTCTTCTTCATTATCTTGCCCCTCTGGTGCGCTCCAGCATGGGGAGAGGGTAATTTTCACTCATTTTGAGGTGACGATATTGATCGTGAGCTCGAGGGTTTGTTTCTCTCCTCCTATTTCAGTAGCCAAAAGGCAGAGTTGTGCCGTCGCTAAAGAGGCATCTCTTGTCATACACCACTCCAAACTTTTTTTGAAATGTGCAATTTTTCAAGAGAAAGCTCTTTTTATTACGTCTGATGTTATGCTGTGGGGTCTCAATAACGCCCCCTCAAGAGCCCTCAAGGTAACCCTCCACCAGCTCTCTGACGCTGTCAAAGTTGACCTGCTCACAGCACTCTGTAGTCTGAGTGATACCTTTGACACGCAATACTACCTTTTTCTTTTGTCTCGTCTGGTAGGCGTAACTTTTGGGACCAGCGGCTGCAAATTCTTGAATGGTGTCACCGTCCAGCTCATCGGTCAAATCCCCCAGATAATTCCCCAATTTCAGAGTCGTCGCCCCGTCTTTCACATATATCAGACTGTCAGTATCCATGTAGAGAACATTTTCCTGCACCTGCTCTAGATAACTGTACAGCTTGAGACGGGCATAAGCGGTAGTGAATGCAGCGATGAACACAACATTAGCTCTACCTGGAGTCACGACGCATCGCTTGTGGTAATTCCACTGAATCATAGCGGTCTTGTCGTTCAGAAAATTTAAGTATTTCACTTTGTACTGACCGGAAAACATGAAGCAGAGAAAGTCTTCAGGGTCGCTGACCAGGGCGGTTTGAGGCAGATTGCTTTTCTGCGCAAACTTTCCCCAGAAACTGTTGAGACATAGTTTAGCCACCTGTCTCTTTGCAGGGTTCACCTCAATCTTGTCAGCGTCTAGCTGAACGCCTTGATGCAGCTCATAATCCCTGATGTACTTTTCTCTGCTTTCCTAATCAGTGGCCTCAGGTGGGTAGCCTGAAGCTTCCTGCTTACATTTCAGGAAGGCGTGCATGTAGCTCACAAAAATTGAGTCGCTACGCCTGTCAAAATGCCACACTTCAATGATCTTACCTACCCTATAACCAACCTCAAGAGCCTTGTTCACTTCAACGCTGACCCACACTCCCGTCAATGCTCTGGCCCGCTCGTTGTGTCTACACGGACCCCTCTGATTGTTGATTTCAGCGCAGCTACGACAAAGGGTGAACACCAATTTACCTCTAGATGTTTTGTAAGGTAACACGGGGAACAAGAGCCCTCTAGGAGGGTGGATGGTGGCTTTGATTTGAACCCAAAGTAGTTTTGAGGGTGATCAAAGTCTTTGTGGATGATGGTGGGGTGACCTAGTGGATAGGAAAAATTACAGTTTACATACGGATACAGAGAAGTGACATCTACATAGTGCACGGTCTCGTTAGGCCCAGCCGTGTACCTCAGCCTCACAGCGCTCGTTCTACCACCAAAGAGAGCGTCGCGGGGGCACAGAGGTTCAGGAGGTAGGAAACTCCAGAGAAAAGCTTTTTCACCCGCATGCAGGGACAGATTGGCAATCTGGCATACCGTACATTTGCCCGGTGGGCCGACGTGCTATTTGGGCAAGACTTGCTTTCCTTACCACCGGCCCTTACACACTGACTGACAGGGGACCGGCCCAATCACATCATGAAACACCTCCCCCCTTCAGCTTGGTGCGCCGGTGTGTTATTGATGGGTGAAACGCTATCAGATATAGATAGAGAGAAAACGTAAAGGTAGCGCAGAAAAACGTGATAAAAAGAAACTTGCTCTTCCTGCGAAGTGTATTAAAATCACCGACATGTTTGCCACAGCAGGGTCTCCATCAGCTTCCGTCGCTGATGACAGTGGTGCCGGTGGCAGTGGCACTCAACATGTTGTTGAACCTGCGGTAAGCTAGACTGTCAGAACATGTATGAAATGCAACGAGTAGGATAAAGCCACCCAACCTCTTGATGAATATGATAAAACATACATTTTAGGCTACACTGGTTGGAAGAGAAAATAAGCCTAGCTCAGTAGCCTACTTTTATGTCTTTCATTCTAAATGAAATAGTCTTTAATGTGAGAAAACTTGTTCACCATTCACCAACAATAACAATAAGTCTAATTTCTAATTGGACTATTATTGTCTGTGGGGTGAATACTAGGCTGGCCTATTGGCTAAGTTACTTTTTTGTCCTGCAGATATAGCAGTTCTTTATGTAGCCTAGGTGGTAGGGACAATTTAGGCTACATGATAGAAAATCTCACTTTTAAAAATAATATCATTTTGTCTATGTTACGTGAATGCAGCTGCAGGTATCTGTACATTCCAGTATTCTACCCTAGGCATATTTAAAGCCACCACCTCTCACCCAAAATGTAAGTGAAAACTGAAGAGTTAGCACTCTCAGTTTCTTTGTTCAACTAGTAGTCCTCGGGTAAGCTCTTATTTAGGCCTGGAAAAAAAAATGGGCTGTTTTATGTAGCTAGGTGGCTAAAGACAATGTAAGTTAGCCTACCAGGAAAGAAAATAGCACTTTTTAAAATGACATAATTTTGTTCATTGCTAGTGTTATGTCAATGCAGCTGTGTATTTGTTTATATAAATATATTATAAACAGGCTGTATTTATGTCCTGTTGAGGTAGGTTGTTTTAAAGACTTGCACAGTTGCACTGAAAAAACTGAAAAGGTGTGTTATCAAATGTTGTGGGACGGTCTGGTCCAAAATGCCAGGGCCGATTTTATGTCCCAGTACGCCCCTGCCCGCATGCACATTTTTCAAAGCGGACCATAAATGCTCCTACATGACAACCGTCTGAACACCATAAACAGATTTCAAAGCCTGCATTTTTCCTCACTAGCCGCATGCAGCTCCTCAAAGGGGACTCGCCTCAGATGGCAAGTGTCGTGGGGGTTAAAACTGTCAGGCCCAGAACAAAGCGGGAGACTCAGATGCGGAATTGGCAGGTTTGGAAGGAACTTTAATTGTTTCCAAGCTGCTGAACACAATCTACGAAAATTACAACAAAAATGGCTACTCTGTCCAGCACTCTAACTATAACTAAATAACTCTGCTACACTCACTGAAGATGACAACAGTAAACTAGAAAGAAAAGCGCTTCACCAAAATGGGAAGGAATAAACTAAGAAGATTATCAACCAAAAACACTCACTCAAAATGAGGAGGAACCAGAACTATCTATACCTACGACCTATTCTACTAAACTGGCTAGAAAACAAAAAACGATCCCGGAGGTTAAAAAACTTAATCAAAAGAAAAGACAATCAAACAGAAAATGATCCCGTAGGACGAAAACAGGTTACAAAATACTATCTATACCACAACTTAAGGCTATGAAACTTACAAAACAGGAAACGTGAACAAGGCTTGAAGACAAGGGATGGCTTGGGTGCATCGACGGAACGAACAAAGACACTTCGGCACGGGACAAGGGGAAACACAGACTATATATACACATGAGGGAAATGGGGAACAGGTGGAAACAATCAGGGCGGGGAAGACAATCAGACTGGTGACACATGAGGAAGGGCAAGTGACCTGAAACGAGAGGAGAGTTAACTTTCAAAATAAAACAGGAAATGACAAGACATAACAAAAACCCAGCTTGACATCACCATGGTGTGACAAAAACAAGACAGGCAACGGTGGTAAAAGCACCCCAGAAACTCCCAAGCATAAGCAACACTGTCTATTTCGGCAAAACCGTCAACAAAGTACGGTCCTACCTGTTTCTCCCCCTCTTGTTTAACGCATGCTGGATAAAAACATTATTTCTGTGTGCAACCCACTCCAGCCACTGAATGGAGGCATGGGAGTAGCTTTTGGTCTGGCACCTGTAGTTATCCGGCGTATGGTTGGGTTTTGGGTGGGAGGAATTTTGTGAGAAACACCTTCATGCATGCAGAGGCGATGGTGATGCAGCTAAAAGGATCTACGCCCGTGTCAGTGAGGAACTGATTTCTGAACAGGACGCAGCCCTTGGCAAGAATGTCAACATCATTTTCACAGTACAGCCGAGCTTCCTTCTCAAAGTCAAACGTACCCTGACTCACCTCTCTGTACCAGCCGTAAAACTCTTGCTGCTAAGCACGAGAAGGCCAACTCACACAGAATGCGGAACGGAAGCGGCACGGTACCGCCGCGGTCACTGTAGCAAAATAAGGCCAGTCTAGTCAATGAGAGCACTCACACAGGGCGCGGTTCAGGTGCGGTTCAGAGGTGTCCCAGAAGCGGCTCGCTTTCCGCTTCATTCCTATTTTTACCGCGAGCCGCGGCTGAACCTCGTAAATTTCAACAGAGCACTGCGCACCAGACAGGAAACCCGGCCTTTAATCAACGTAATAAACTTCCGCCCCCTTACAAAATAAAACACAGTTTATGTAGCTTTTTACAACTTCACATCAACGTTACGTCATAACCGGTGGCACCAGGTGATCAAAGATCGATCAAAGAGTCTCAACATGGACGATGAGAGACTAATTGTTGAAGTGGAACAGCAAAGTCAGCTGTTTGTTGTTGTTTTCTTTATACACTGTTTGTCGCGGGGTCTCGCTTGGATTCTCGCGTGATCTCGTGTGAAAACGGCCGGCTCACTCCACTGTCGTTTTGCGGCTCAAAAGCATCCGGTGTGAGTCCCGTGTCATGCGTTCCACGCCATAATTATGCGGCGGAGGATAAGCTCCGATATACTGCAAATTCTTCTCTGAACTGAAACCGTGAGGGAAATTACCCTTGGTCTGATCAGAGAAACCCAACGCCTTGGGATTGGCACTGAGACGCATGGTGAGGAAAGACAGAGAGTCTATAAATTTTAGATTAAAATCAGGGTCTTGGAAACAGAGAATTTTACTGCCCTGCATGATGAGAGAAGGTTGCATTCCCATCTCTATCATGGTGTTGAGGATCAGATAGCTGTCAATACCTTTAGCATTGTGAGCTACAAACACACTTTCTCTAGGCTCCTTGTGCCTGTCAAAACACAGAGGAGTATGACACGTCCTGTTGCACTCGCTGCATGCTACGGGTTTGAGCTCCTGCTCAGTGCACTCAGGGTTGTTACACACAGAGCAGTGACCTTTGCATTGGTGGGCGTATGGCTTCATGTAGCTTTTGTAGCAGTAATGACAGACGTACGGAACCCCGAGAAAGGCTTTCAGATTTTTTATACCTTAATAATGGTTCTGGAACATAGATCTATCGGAGAAAGCCGTCTCAAGTTGAGAGAGCGGCTGCTGATCCGGACTTCTGTAAAAAATAACAATTTTGCGGTTCTGAATTTTTTCAAATTTGCACACGTCAGTAAAGGTGACGGGGTCTGAGCTGTCAGACCGACGATTCTCTGAAACTCTCTCCTTTGTTCTAAGGCCTGATTATCAGTGATTAGAGGATCGTTTACATGGGCCAAGTTGATGGCAAAGCAGAGGTGATCATTCCTGTTGTCCACAATGTACAGATGTTGTCTTTTAATTGGTATTATTTCACAGTCTAAAGTTTTGTCCAGTCTGTGTTTAACACCACCTCTAGGATCACGCACAACCTGAACCACTAATTCTAACCTAGCATCTGATGCTATCTTGGTGTTAGATTGAACGAAGCGTTCCAGCAAGCCCTCAAAAGCAGGTAAAATAGCATCACCATGTTCATCCTCAACAACCACAGAGACATGATTCTGAACATTCTCACCAATAAGCTCTAGCTGTATTACATCATTACGCCCAACCTATGCTCTGACAGCGCCAGCCATTTCTCTAAGAATCAACATCACATCGTCATAAAACTGTGCAAGATCCGGTATGTCTCTGGCAGGGGGAACAGTAAACACTCGTCTCAGCTCCAGATTGTTGAACCGCTCGCGGGACACAGTCTCGATGTTGGAGGAGGAGGTGGTGGTGGTGGAGGAGGTGGACGGCCTGGGGGGTGAATCAGCCTGACCTCCACCATACTGGACATGGACTTGAAATGAAGGAGCAGGTGGTGTAGGAGGAGGAGAAGGAGGGGGGACTTGGTTTTCATTCGGCTGTGAGCAGGAGGAGGGGGAAGGGGATGAGGAGGAGGAGGGAGGGGTCTGGTTCATCTGATGCATTGCCAGTTCTAAAGGATGGAAATAATTTTCAACATCAGATTAAGATGGGTTTTGATTTAGACGCAGCAGAGCGTCTTATAATGGTTGGAAATAGTTATTAGCAGTGAGGTGTCTGCGCATAGATGCATAGTCTTATATTAATGCTGAGACTGTTGTAGACATGTGCTTTATTTTTAATTACCTCTTTAGGCATGAGCTACCATCTGACCAGTCCTGGGTCAAAGGCTATTTAGCTGGGGGGAGCCGCTGCCAGGTGTTCAGGAGAAGTAAAGACTCCTTTAGATACATTGATAAGGAGTCAGGTCAAAGGTTATGCCTATAGGGGGTTCTTCCTGGGAAAGGAATGACTATTGCCTTTCTGTTTTTTCTTTTAAGTAACTTCATTGTATGTTTTGCCGTAAGCTATTGTTAATTACATGTCATGGGGAGGCACAAACTACCTATATAAGGGCTTTTCCTGCATAGGACGGGAGGGTTTTCTCATTATTCGTCCAGAAGCCCTCCAAGTACTTGTACTTGCTTCGACACTGTGCTTGTTGTAATAAACTTGTTATATGACTAAGATGGTGTCGACGGAGTTTCTCTTCAAACATCTTCATCTGCATCACCACCGAAGATACTACAGAATTTGGTGCCCGAACAGGTGCGATAAGAAATATACTACAGAATTTGGCGTCACGATTTGTGTTGCGAACCGAGGCGTGGCTGGACGCGGCTCTGCTTTCCTCCTCTCATTCCAGGTGAGCGTACTCAGTTCTGCTGTTTGGGGGGTAGAAGTTTGCCTGTGGCTGTGGTCTAGCAGTGTTGGGTCGCACCGAGACGGTCCTGTGTGGGTGGTTGTGTGTCATGCTGTGTTGATGTTTGTGGGGAAGTTCCATTTAAATTTGCTTACTCTCCATCGTTTTACTGCGTTGCTGGCAACGCAGTAGGGGGGAGTGATGGTAGAGTAAAATTATAGTTCACATTAGAGTAGAAAGGTTGCGTAATAGTTAAAAGGAAAAGACGTCTTACAATTAGTACTGCTAGGGAGTTTGGAAACTCCACAGTTTGACTGAGCGTACAGGATTATGTAGTTAGACGCGAGACGTCTTACAATTAGTAACGCTAGGGAGTTTGGAAACTCTACAGTTTGACTGGGCGTGAAGGATTGTGTAGTTAAAGGTAAAAGGCAAGAAGCCTTACAACAAGTAACGTTAGCTCGGAGTTTGGAAACTCTGCAGATTACCTGCGGCGGCGTGAACGTTAAAGAGTAAAGGAATAAGGAATAAGGATTTAAGGTAGCTGCGAATTCGGAAAAAGCCCTCTGGGAGGCGGTTTTAGACGGCCCAAAAAACCTGGACAGTTCACTAGGTGACGTTCAGGTCGGTTATAAAAGTATAACAGGGAGTGTAGGCGAAAACATTTGTAGATAGATGACCGCTCTGTCGTGGGCTGACGAGACACGACTGATGTCGTTTTGTCAGATATTCTGCACTTCATAAGGTAGCATAAATTTAGATTAAAGGAAAAGGACGCAGCTGAGCATGCTCAATTAGGACGTATGAATGAGTAGTCTTTAGAATAGATTGTTGATTGTGATTTTGTGTTTCTGTTTGTTATATTATGTGTTACTGAGTTGAAGTTACGTGTATTGATAGGCTGGAGAGGGACTCCCTCCTCCCTCTCTCGGCCTCTCTGTCTCTGTGTCTCTATCTCTGTCTTTGTCTCTGTCGAAAGAGACGTCAGCACTGCAGGCTGAAACTATGTGTCTTTATGTGTGTGCTTGGAGTTTGACCACTTTGCCTTAGACATGTGGTTAGGATTCCAGTGTTAATTATGATCTAATTATAATTATTAATTAATATGATACTATTAGGATTAAGTTTATGATATACAGCAGGGGTGCCCAACCAGTCGATCGCGGTCTACCAGTCGATCGCAGGCGGAGTTTCAGTCGATCGCGAATGACAAAAAAAAAAAAAAAAAAAAAAAAAAAAACTTGTTCACACACACAGCACACTAATAAAACCATCGTTCATGAGTGACCAGAATATATTTTCATATTAATAACATTAAGAAATATATAAGTAATTCTTAAATATATAGATAATTCTGAATCCTATTCTGTTGCATGCTGGGTATGGTTTGCCATAGTTGCTAGGTTGTAACTAGGGACTCTAAAGCGCGAAGAAGCTGAGAAGACAATGGCGGAAACCAAAAAATCTAAAAATTATCACTTTCATCCTGAGTGGGAAGAAGATTACTTTTTTGTTTTTTCGAATTCAAAGCCAGTGTGTTTGATCTGTAATGCTACCGTGGCCATTCCAAAGAAGGGAAATTTGGAGCGACATTTCATGACAGTTCACAAGAGCTATGCTAAAGACTTCCCGGCGAACTCAGCTATACGAACTGAAAAGGTAAACAACCTGAGGAGACAGCTAGCCGCAAAGCAGGCAGTGTTTACGCAACCCGGGAAAAAGAGTAAAACTGCCACGATAGCGTCTTACCGTGTGAGTCGTGTTCTGGCAAAGCACAAGAAATGTTTTAAAGACGGCGAAGTTTTCAAAGAAGCCTTTGTAGAGGCCGCAGATGCACTTTTTGCTGACTTCAAGAACAAGAAGGAGATCATGTCGGCTATTCAAGAAACCCAGCTATCCAGGAACACCATTACAAGGCGGTGCGAGACCATGTCAGAGGACATTGAACGACAGCTTAGAAATGACATTGAGAGCTGTCTTTGTTTTTCGCTGCAATTTGACGAATCAACTGATGCTGTGGATGTGGCGCAGTTATGTGTTTTCATTCGGATGGTTTTTCATGACATGACGGCAAAAGAAGAGCTTCTGACAATTTTGCCTTTGAAAGGGCACACAAGAGGGTCGGATGTTTTTGACACGTTTATGGAGTTTGTCAGTAAGTCGCATTTACCCCTCTTCAAGCTTACGTCAATCACAACTGATGGGGCTCCATCTATGGTCGGGCATACTGCTGGGTTCGTTGCTTTGTGCAAGTAGTCGGAATCTTTCCCTGATTTTTTAAACTATCACTGTATCATTCACCAACAAGGGCTGTGCGGGAAGATTTTGAACATGAAGGACGTCATGGACATAGCTATAAAAATCGCGTGCTCTTTTCGGGCCAGGAGTTTACAGAGGCGCTTATTCCGTGCCCAGCTCGAGGAGGCAGGTGCAGACCACACCGATCTGCTGCTGCACACCGACGTCAGGTGGTTGAGCCGAGGCAAATTTCTCGAAAGATTTTTGGAACTTTTGCCCGAAATTAAAGAGTTCCTGAAGCACACAACTACCCATGCTGCTGCTGCGTATACTCAGCTGGAGGACGGTCAGTGGCTCGCTGATTTGGCTTTTCTCACAGATGTCACCAATAAGATCAATGACTTAAATCTCAAGCTGCAGGGGAAAGGAAAGCACATCGCCAACATGATCAGTTCGGTGAACACCTTTAAAACGAAGTTGCGCCTGCTGTTACGCAGGTTGCAACAGTGTGACGTCAGGAACTTTCCGCACTTGGAGGCTGAGCTCCGCCGTGAGGGCAAAGACAGTGTGGAACTTGCTCGTTATGAGCAACAGATCCAAAACATTCTTTTGGAGTTTGAGCGCCGGTTTACTGACTTTGCGTCCATCGAGCCTGTTGCTCAGTTTCTGTGCTTTCCATTTGGTGAAAATGTTGATGTGGATTGCATTGCGCCCAAAGTAGCCACACTCTTCAGCCTGGACTCCAGTGCTGTCGAGAATGAAATTCTCACACTGCAGAATGACATTGAGATCAAATGCAGAGCAACACCTGGGATAACTGGCGAATTCTGGAACCTGCTGCTGGAAGAGAAGTATCCAAACCTCAGACAATGCGCACTGAATATGACTTCCCTTTTTGGATCAACATATTTGTGTGAGTCTGCCTTTTCACACATGAAAATAATCAAGTCCAAGTACAGAACCACACTGACTGATGACCACCTCGCGGCCTGCTTAAGGCTGGCACTCAACTCCTACTGTCCGGATTACGAGAAGCTAGCTGCCTCCTCCCAGTGCCAGAAGTCCCACTAAGGTAGAAAAGTGTTTATTATTATTATTATTATTATTATTATTATTATTATTATTATTATTATTATTATTATTATTATTATTATTATTATTAATAATAATATTATGGTTATTATTAGTCTATTATTATTATTGTTGTTATTATTATTATTATTATTATTATTTGTAGTAGTAGTAGTAGTAGTAGTAGTATTTTGAATAACATATTAATATCATATCCATACACGTATTTTATCTGTTTTACAGATTCATTGAAATCCAACTGCTGGTTTCCCATTGCCACTCTCCAGTGAAATTTTCATTTTGAAATATTGGACTTCTCCTCCTTCCTCCTTTTGGAGTGTTCTTTTCTGTAGGTGTGTGTGTGTGTGTGTGTGGTTGAGAGAGAGAGAGACGATGTGCCTCTGAAGATTATTATTATATACAAATAACTTATGGGAGCATAATGTACAGGTAGTGCAATTAATAAATTAACAGACTGCAAGATACAGATGTGACTAAACTAATATTGAATGAATAAAACATTTTAATTCTTTTCATTTACCTGTATGTGTTCCGTTGGTGGAAGAGAGTTAAATCTTTTACTTAATTCAAAGTTTACCAGCCTAACAATACTACTAATAAAGGTTCTTTGTTCAAAGTATTGTGAAGAAAATAGTCCCTTGATGGGTGTTCATATATAATACTAATAATTATTGATATATCAGTGTCAGTGCAGCATTTTGAAGCTTTAACTACTTTATACTGGTTCATCAATAACAATGCATCAAACTCTAGAATCTGATCCCATGCTTCCTAATCTGTAAAGTAACTGCAGCTATAAACAAATGTATAAAAAGCAATGTGTGTGTGTGTGTGTGTGTGTGTGTGTGTGTGTGGTTGAGAGAGAGAGAGACGATGTGCCTCTGAAGTTCTGTTTTGGACAACCTATTTGTGACATGTTGATCAGCTAATTTTTTGTGCATTTATACTGCCTATTCTCCTCCTGTACAAATAAAAACTCAACTACGTGTCATCTGCGATTGCGGCTCCATGTTTGAATTATTGCCCGGCCCTTGATCTTGACTTGGTAGATCTCGGCATGCCATCAACTTCAAAAGTAGATCTTGGTTAAAAAAAGGTTGGGCACCCCTTATTCAGAAGACATTTAGTTTGAAAAATGGAGCTATGTGCCTTTTAAAGACGTCTCTATAAATAAATTATATGAGCTCTATTAAGGATGGTTACTATAAGATTTAAATAATTTGTCATGATAAATAAATAAATAAATAAATAAATAAATAAATAAATAAATAAATAAATAAATAAATAAATAAAGATTTATTTAGGATAAATAAGGAGAAGTAGTGGAGATATTAGTACATAATTCTGTGTAAAAAGATAATTATGATCGAGAGGAGTGAGTAAGGTTTGGTGTTGTAAGTAACTCTAAAGTGCTGACTGAAAAAGAAAAAGGAGGTTAAAAAAGAATTCTTACTAATCTGTGAAGAAAATAAACTAAAATCTAATTCTTGTTTTTTTTTCCATTGTTCCTTGCATCTGTGGGAGAGACATGGAGAGAAAGGCGGAGGCTGAACAGGGGGTTACAGGGACCAGTTCAGTGACGTCAGACTCCAACCCAGACCACTGCACAAGGCCAGTACTGTTTTTGTTTGCGAACTCTTGCTATACCTGCTGGTTTGAAAATATGTGTATACACATTTATGATCATTAGATGACCAAATTTGGGGGTATTCTACAATTTAAAGTGGGAAATAGCATATTCTGTTTTATGTGTTATTTAGAAAAGGCTTGGCAACCGACTGACCAGTTAAGCTGTTATATTGTGGATTGCAGTTGTGATGCTTTGCTATTTGTGCATTTTCCTGCTGTTTGGTTTATTCTGAGCTGATTTGTGTTGTACGATTGCATTTGAGATTCTTTTAAGAGCTAGAAGTAAAAAGCTGTGAGTGTGGATACTTGCTATTTTGTACGTAGCTGCTATTGATATCAATCACAATCTGATAGCTTTTTGGGAGCTAGAGCGGCATTGTGTGGATTTAGTAGTGTAATTTCTTATTGCATTGATAGATCCTCTAAAGTTCCTTGGAAATGGCAAATTTCCTTTTTGGGTTCATTGACTGTGGCATAAAATAGTGATCAGTAAATAAAAATAAATTAGTAATTTAAAGTGACTCCAAATTAAGTGATTAGCCTCACACACATGCAGATTATTTGATTAATTGATTGATTAGTTGGGTTAATTATTTAATTAGTTGATTTTAATCAATTTTAATTGATTGATCGTTTGATTGAATTGATTAGTTTAGATTGATTGATTTGATTAATTGATTAATTTTGTTGATTGACTGGTTCACTGAAAAAGTAACCTGAAGCAGCTAAAGATGCTAAAAAAGAATAGTAAAACCGCAAAAGTAATCACGCCTCTTGATATAGTTCGAAAATAATAATCCATTAATAAAAGAGGTCTCACCGATCTCTGTCAGGGATCTGGACAGACGAGGACCACACAAGCAATACGTTTCAACAGTTTATTGAAGGGTTTGGGGGATGGGAGAGCAAAACTTCCAGGGCAGTAGTACCGTCAAGGGCAAGGCAGAAATCGTGGTCAAAAGGCAGAAGGCAGGTCAAGTTACCGGGGTTGTAGAGCAGAGGGTGGTCGGGCAGGTCCGGGATCACAGGTAGGAGTCAGATTAGTAGCAGGTAGCAGGCAGGAAAGGTGCTGGCTTAGCAGACGATCTGACAAAGTGTGCTGGGAAACAGGGCTCTTTATACAAGGCATGGTTAGCAGGAAATGAGGAGCAGCTGGCTGTAAATGGGGCAGTGGCAGCACAGACAGGTGACAGATGGCAGATAATTAGTGCTCCTACCAGGCAGAGGGAGAGGGAGCTCACGACAGAACCCCCCCCTCAAGGGACGGCCCCAGAAGTCCCAAGAAGGGTGTAGCTGGAACCAGTGGGCTCTCATGAACCGGTTTGATCTTCGAGACATGGAACGTGGGATGGACCCTCATGGACCTGGGCAGAAGGAGCTGAACAGCACTTGGGCTGATTACCCTCTGAATGGGGAATGGGCCGAGGAAGCGAGGTTCCATCTTTCTTCCCCACGAAGAAGAATCCGGCGCCAGCAGGGGAGGAGGATGGACGGATAATTCCAGCAGCAAGAGAGTCGCTGATGTACGTCTCCATGGACCTTTGCTCAGGAGCAGACAGGGAATAAAGACTGCCTTTGGGGGGAACAGAACCAGGAAGGAGGTCAATGGCGCAGTCGTAGGGTCGATGTGAGGGCAGAGACATGGCTTTGACTTTGTTGAAGACCTCCCGGAGACCGTGGTAGCATTCCGGGACATTGGATATGTCTGGAGCTGAGTCGGGGGGTACAGGGTAAGAGGGTGGCATGGCCGCAAGCAAACAGGTCTGGTGGCAGTTCCTTCCCCACTTTCAGATCTTTCCAGTTGCCCAATCAAGGTGAGGGTTGTGCCGTCGGAGCCGTGGGTAGCCCAGGATGAGAGGTTGGCCCGGGGAGTGGAGCAGGTGGAACTGAATGGTTTCACTGTGGTTGCCAGACAGCATCATTTTAACAGGGGTGGTAACATGCATGACTGTGCCAAGAGGGTGCCCATCTAGTGCCAGAGCAGGGACAGGGGGTGTCAGACGGAGGGTCTCCAGTCCCAGCTGGTGAGCGAGTACAGTGTCCATTATGTTGGGCTGCGGCGCCTGAATCCACCAGGGCAGCCAGTGTGTGGGTGGAGTCGGAAAGATGAAGACGGACCTGCACCAATAGTTTGTGGTTGGAGGACTGGATGGTCATTGAGCTCAGCCGGACTCCTCCTATGTCTGGTGAGCTTGGGCTTTTAAAGGGCAGTTGGCAACACGGTGTCCTTCTCCTCCGCAATACAGACATAGGTTGGAGGAGATACGGCGCCGACGCTCAGCAGGAGAAAGAGAAGCCCGGCCAATCTCCATGGGTTCAGACAGGTCTGGTTGGTTTGGAGGAGTAGTTGGGGAAGATGGCTGGACAGTCGGGATGGGACGAGAGCTGGTGGCTGGGGAATTTTGGCGCCCCCTATCTCGGCGGCGGGTCTGGATCCGTCGATCTATGCGCACAGCCAGGGCGATGGCGTCACCGAGGGTGGAGGGCCGTTCATGAGAGACCAACTCATCCTTGATGTAGTCGGCCAAGCTGGCGAAGAACACGTCCACCAACGCTGCCATGTTCCAGGGGCTGCACCTTGCCAAAGTCCGGAAATCGATAGAGTAGTCTGCAACCGTCCGTCGACCCTGCCGAATACTCAGAAGATCCTGGGATGCCTCTTCAGATGATGAGCCCAGATCAAAAACCTTGAGCATCTCCTCAGCAAACAGTTCAAAAGATGTGCACGCAGAGCTCACGACAATCTCAGCAAAATGGTCCCGCCGTTGGCCAGGGACTGATCAACCCTGGCCAGTGGAAGGAACCTTTAATTCTCTTTAATGTATGATAAGGCATCATCTGTTACAATGGGGTATCCGGTGACTATTATTACTCATCATAGTCTCAGGAATCTTTTATATTATGGTAAATATACTTTGACCATGCCGAGGCTTAGAGACTATCATAGGCTTCTAGAGCAAGAAGATGTTACTTTAGCAAGATGTGCCACAGTGAACCCGGCTGAAACTTTGCTAACTCCAGAGGATGGTGAGCCACATAATCGTGTTCATGGGGCAGACAAGTATTCAAGGCTTAGATCAGACTTACAAGCCCTCCCATTGCGTGAGGCAGACTTGGAGTACTGGACAGATGGATCTTGCTATCGTGTGGGAGATAAGTTGAGTGCAGGATATGCCATAGTGAAAGCTCAAGCTGATGATTTTGTTGTGGAAAAGGCTGAAATAATACCACAGCCTGAGTCTGCACAGCTTGCAGAGCTTGTGGGCCTAACTGAAGCATGTTTGTTAGCCGAAGGTAAGCGAGTGACAATTTATACAGATTCTGTGTATGCTCACAATGTGTGTCATCTGTTTGGGTCAGCGTGGAAGAGCCGAGGGTTTAAGAAAACCGATGGTTCCCCAATAAAACATCACGCTCAAATAATGAGGCTGTTGCATGCTATGATGAAACCTAAAGAGATAGCAATAGCTAAATGTGCAGCTCATAGAGCAGATATGTCGAGAGTTACGCAAGATAACAAAGCAGCTGATGAGGCCGCAAAGGCCGTCACAGGAGCAGATAGAGTGGGTAAAGTTTTGTTGGTCACACCTGAAGTTGATTTGGAGGATAAAATCACTCTTAGGGATGTGTTTTTAATGCAGGATGCTACTCCTGAGATTTACAAACAGTTGTGGAGAGACAGGGGTGCCACCCAGGAGTCAGCAGGTCTTTGGAGGAATCATGAGGGGCTGATAGTAGCTCCTCCAGATCTGTTAGGGCTAATGGATTAGGATGCACATGAGCAGCTCATGTTGCAAGGGGGGAAGTTAAGAGAAAAATTATAAAGGAGTATGGATTTTGGGCACCATGTCTACTTGCACATATTTATTGTGTCATAGGCAGATGCACAATCTGTTTAAAAAATAATGTTCTAAGGGGGTGATGGTTCCACCTGGTCACATTCCGACTCCAAGGGGTCCTATGTGTGAGCTAGTTGTGGACTTTGTTGATATGATCAGACCAGTTAAAGGTAAAGAGGTATATGTTGGTTGTTGTGGACCAATTTTTAAGATGGCCTGAAGCTTGTCCAACCAAGCAGAGGGATGCTTAGTCATTTGCCAAGTTTTTGCCAAAGTTTTTTTGAAGAGAAGACATAAGCAGGTTTGGATATCCTCAGATAATGGTAAAGAGTTCGTTGACAAAACAGTAAAATTGAGTTCATGAAAAATTGTGAATAAAACAGTGTTTTGGTGCAGTGTATCATCCACAGAGTCAAGGAATGAGTAAAAAAAATGAATAGGGTCATGAAAAATCGAATTCTTATACTTATAGTTTTAACATTTATTTTTAGAGTTATCTAGATACTTAGTAGGGATACTGTAGTGATTGGTTTAAACAGGGGAATTAGCTAATGTCACTTATATGTTTGCATGGAATTTATATAGGATACAGTAATATGAATTTTATCAATAATCTGAATTGTATATGTTATTTCTGCAAAGATACTGGTTGGTGTTTTCCTTTTCCCTTAGAACAACAGTGGGGGAGGACCTCCATGAGGGTGGTTGATGATTCAAGGATCCCAAGCTGTTAAAGGGATTCAGAGACTCCAATAAGAACAATCAAGAAGGACAAATAACCCTGGACTCTGAACAAGGACATTGTGAGAATGTTCAGAGTAAACATCAACTCAACAATGCCGAGAATCAACAATGTGGAGGAACTGTGAGCCCGAGAAACAACAAAGAAGAATGGAAATGGAGTAACATATATATGTAATGCATGTATAAGAGGTTATTGTTAAATGTTAATTTGTACCATTTACAAGTTAAAGTGTATTCAATTTGTGGCTTATATGTTGGAACCTCAGTTTTATTTTTATTTTTCGGTCCGTCAGGGACAGTGGGGATAGGCAGGGACAGGTCCATTGGATGGTACGATGGGTTGACTAGCCTGAAGGTGGATATTTTTTATTTTATTTGCTGGGGTCTCCATATGTTTTTGCTTTAATTGATATCAATATATAATGAGTAAAATTACTTTTAATTTGATTGGAGTACTACATATGGCCGCCTGAGGCAGAGGGGCCGTGAAAGAATTTTCCTGTCTTGATTGATGGAAGGATATTTCAGAAAAGATGGCTGCCAGACAGGTTTTTCGCTTTCACACTCCATTAAATTACTTTATTGTTAAGATTATTCTGAGAGGAATTATCATGTTGTCAAAATTGTAAACATGTATATTTTGTTTATCGGGACTCTGCGTAGTCCCGAAGGGGGGAATATGAGGTGTCTGCGCATAGATGCATAGTCTTATATTAATGCTGAGACTGTTGTAGACTTGTGCTTTTTTTTTAATTACCTCTTTAGGCATGAGCTACCATCTGACCACTCCTGGGTCAAAGACTATTTAGCTGGGGGGAGCCGCTGCCAGGTGTTCAGGAGAAGTAAAGACTCCTTTAGATACATTGATAAGGAGTCAGGTCAAAGGTTATGCCTATAGGGGGTTCTTCCTGGGAAAGGAATGACTATTGCCTTTCTGTTCTTCTTTTTTAAGTAACTTCATTGTATGTTTTGCCGTAAGCTATTGTTAATTACATGTCATGGGGAGGCACAAACTACCTATATAAGGGCTTGTCCTGCATAGGACGGGAGGGTTTTCTCATTATTCGGCCAGAAGCCCTCCAAGTACTTGTACCGACACTGTGCTTGTTGTAATAAACTTGTTATATGACTAAGATGGTGTCGGCGGAGTTTCTCTTTAAACATCTTCATCTGCATCACCACCGAAGATACTACAGAATTTGGTGCCCGAACAGGTGCGATAAGAAATATACCACAGCAGTCAATGATGACGGTTCACCTACATTAGCTACATCTACAGGAGGAGGTGGGGAGATTTGATTCAATTGCTGAACCATAAACTCTAAATCAGACAGACCAAAAGTTTTCTTCATCCATTTTTAGTTTATTTTAAATGTCACACCACACGTTTAGGACTTTTTCCTACTGGAATCAGCAATTTCACAAAGCACGTTCAACCTTTGCAGTGTCTCACGATCGTCCGGTTTCTTAATGAAATCAACAATTTCACAAAGCAGGTAAAAGCTTTCAAGTCTCTCATGTTCGTCCGCACTCGGTGGGTGTGAGGCGACCCCCTCCCTAGCAGGCTGCACGGCTGGCTCCACCGTGTTTCAGGCTCACGGCGCCGACCTTCCCGCGTCGTGTCCCCACCGTCAGGCTGTAATGCTGGCTCCAGGGTTTCGGTCCCACAGCTCCTTTGTTCCACAACTGGGGACAAAAAACATATTTTAAATCACAAGACAATTAAGAGACAAGACAAAAATATCATTTTATATTTAGAAAACATTGCCTACTGTTGTGGTGATTGAAACCACCCCGAAATCTGTAGACCTGATGTATAGCAGAGAGATATTGAGTTTAAAGAAGACAAAAACAAGTACTTCAGTTTCACCTGTTGCAAGAGGGAGAACACAGCTTTGATAGTCCGATAGTCAGTCCGTTCACCATCACACCCAGCTGAGTTCTGAACTCCAACAGTTCTGGCTCGTTTTATTAAACACACACACAAACAGGTGTCACCTTTGTCTCTGGGCAGATTAATACATGTCTTCACTCCATATATGGTAAAATAAGATATGACAGACTGACCGTTATTTCCTGAAACACTTTGCACCACTCTTTTTGTGACAGTTATCTCTCCACTGTTTCACGTTATTGACTTTACGTGCGGTTTGCATAACAGACAGTTAGATTGCTGTCCTATGTCTCACATGTAAGTGCACATGATCCTTTCAACTGCATCCTACCCTTCAACATTTTGCAACACACACACATCATCACACTAAGTTGTTGTTCACACAAAAGAATTAACACACCACACAATTATCTAGTATTAACTGTAACCTTAAAGAATTAGCACACCATACAATTATCTAGTATTAACTGTAACCTTCCATCACTACCTTGATGACGGACGTAGGGTTTTTTGGTCTAGGTAGCTCTGACACAGGACTCCCGAGAGGAGGAACTGAAGGCCTGGGCTCTGTATAAAACATAATTGAAAACCAAACATCACCCTTACCATCGTCGGAATATATATATATATTATCTTTTTGAAAGTTTTTACGACTTACCCGATGCTCCACTTGTAGTGTCGGCAGAATTTCCTGCGTAAGTAGGGTGGCTGCGTCGTCCTAATCGCAGACAGTTTGCATGGGGATGAGTCGTTGCTGGAGGAGTGCTCAGAGTGCATCCTGCATCACCATCTAATAGATAGTTAGATACAGGCGTTCCAACACTCTGCAGCAGCGTCGCTTCGTCTAGAAGATCTATATATGAAAGTTTGGAGACGAGGAAAAAGTAAAAAAAAAAAAGTTACATCTCATAAGTTCAGAGAAAATAATAAACCCACCGTGACCTGTTTGTGTGTGTCACAGTCTGCTTCCCTTTCACCTGCCTCTCAGTAATTTTCCATTCCCTCTCCACTCACCTGCCAGCCACGTCCCCCTCATCAGACCTACTCCCCTCACCTGCTTGACTCACCTGCTTCCCATCACCAATCAAGCTAGGATTCAAGCTCTCCCAGCTCACTCACTCTCTGCCAGATTGTTCTCTATGCTCACGCAAGACTTTCCAGCACTCTTCTCCGGACTGATCTTCTGCTGCCGACTCTGCCTGCCTTGGACTAACCTGTTTGCTGTACTCCCAGTAACCGACCCTGCCTTCCGTCTTCGACCACGAGCTTCTGATCCCTCTGGAATCTGCCAGCTGGTGTCGGCCCAGCTACTGGTGGCTTGCTCCTGGTACGTCTGCCTTAACTCCTGCCTACCTGCTTGCTGGACTGGTGTTCCCAGCCTAAGCCCCTGGACTTTCCCTGTGCCCAGAGAGACTGTTTCCTGCATGTGCTGCATTTGGGTTCTAATTAAACCCGTTACAGTACAATCTGGCCGAGAGTGAGTGAGCTGGGAGAGCTTAAATCCTAGCTTGATTGGTGATGGGAAGCAGGTGAGTCAAGCAGGTGAGGGGAGTAGGTCTGATGAGGGGGGCGTGGCTGGCAGGTGAGTGGAGAGCGAATGGAAAATTACTGAGAGGCAGGTGAAAGGGAAGCAGACTGTGACAGAACCTCCCCCTCAAGGGACGGCTCCTGACGTCCCAAAAGATGAAATGCTGAGTCGGGAGGGTAGCGAGGGCCCGGAGGAGGTTAATATTCCTCTGAAAGCTCCATGTCCTCCTCCTCCCCTGCTTCAGAAGGTGCCTCCTCCTCCGAAGGGAGATCCTCATAGTCTACGAGAACTTAGACACCATGCGCTACATTCTACGTGTGCATGGGGCAATGAGCAACGGAGCAGAGAACGATGAGAAGACTTTGTACTTAACGCCAGAGCAGGAGAAAGACAAGTCTCACTTCACAGACAAAGAGACGGGGCAGGAACATGAGCTTATCGAGGCCTGAATGACATAACTGTCAAGAACCGCTACCCCCTTCCTCTCATCTCCTCTGCCTTTGAGCTCCTGGATATTTTCCATATTTTCCAAATTGGACCTTCGCAACGCCTACCATTTGGTCCGCATCCGGGAGGGGGATGAGTGGAAGACAGCCTTCATCACCCCCACTGGACACTACGAGTATCTAGTCATGCCCTTCGGCCTCACCAACGCCCCTGCTGTCTTCCAGGCCCTGGTTAATGACGTGCTCCGGGACATGTTGAATAAGTACGTGTTTGTTTACCTGGATGACATACTGATCTTTTCCAAGACCAAGGAGGAACACGTCCACCACGTCCAAGAAGTTCTGCAGCGGCTCCTTGAGAACTCTCTCTTTGTCAAAGCCGAGAAGTGCGAGTTTCACTCCTCCTCTGTGTCCTTCTTGGGTTTCATCATGGGTCCTGGGAGCATCCAGATGGACCCCGCCAAGGTGTCAGCTGTCTCAGATTGGCCCACTCCTGACTCTCGCAAACAACTGCAACGGTTCCTGGGCTTCGCCAACTTTTACCGGAGGTTCATCAGGGGTTACAGCATGGTAGCCGCTCCTCTCAGGGCTCTGACGTCCTCCAAGGTGCCGTTCCAGTGGTCATCCGCAGCCGATGAGGCCTTCCGGTCCCTCAAAGCCAGGTTCACGTCAGCCCCTATCCTCCAAATGCCTGACCCAGAAAGGCAATTTGTGGTGGAGGTGGACGCCTCTGACGTGGGAGTAGGAGGGGTGCTCTCCCAGCGGGCAGCCAAAGACCAGAAGCTCCATCCATGCGCCTTCCTCTCCCGGCGACTGACCCCGGCTGAGAGGAATTACGACATCGGCAATCGAGAGCTTCTGGCAGTCAAACTGGCTCTGGAGGAGTGGCGTCACTGGCTGGAAGGAACTACGGCGCTGTTTTTGGTCTGGACCGACCACAAAAATCTGCAATACATTCGGTCAGCCAAGAGGCTGAACTCCCGACAGGCCAGATGGGCTCTGTTTCTGACCAGATTTAACTTTTCCCTCTCCTACCGGCCGGGGTCCCGCAACGTGAAGCCTGATGCCCTGTCCCGGCAGTTTTTGAGAGAAGAGGACTCGGCTGCCAGTTCCGACACCATTCTCCCCTCCTCTAGTCTGATAGCATCACTCAGCTGGGAGGTGGAGGAAAGGATTAAGGCAGCTTTAGATCAGCCTGGGCCCAGCTCGTGTCCTCCTAACCGCCTGTTCATCCCCGCTCCCCTACGGTCCGACGTCCTCCAGTGGGCCCACAACTCCCTGCTCACCTGTCACCCTGGGATCCAGCGGACCAAAGAGGTGGTGCAGCAAAGATATTGGTGGGCGACTCTGGCTGAAGACACCCGGGAGATTGTGAACGCCTGCCCAGTCTGCAACCAGCACAAACCCTCACACAAGCCCCCCGCTGGATTCCTGCATCCATTGCCGGTGCCCCACCGGCCCTGGTCCCACATCTCCCTAGACTTTGTTACCGGTCTGCCACTGTCCAACGGCCACACCACTATTCTCACAGTGGTAGATCGGTTCAGCAAGATGGCACATTTCGTGCCCCTGCCCAAGCTTCCCTCAGCCAAGGAGACGGCTGAACTGGTTCTGCTACACGTGTTTCGACTGCATGGTTTCCCTACTGACGTGGTCTCCGACCGGGGTCCCCAGTTCACCTCCTTTTTCTGGAGGGAGTTCTGCACGCTAGTGGGGGCCACCGTCAGTTTGTCATCCGGGTTCCACCCCCAGTCCAACGGCCAGTCTGAGAGGATGAATCAGGGGATGGAGACTGCTTTACGCTGCATGGTCTCTCAAAACCCCTCATCCTGGTCCCGGCAGCTTCTGTGGGTGGAATACGCCCATAATACCCTGACCAGCTCTGCAACTGGACTCTCTCCTTTTCAGTGCGCCTACGGGTTCCAACCCCCACTCTTTCCCGCCCTGGAGAAGGAGGTTTCCTGCCCATCAGTGCAAGCCTTCATCCGTCGCTGCCGCAGGACCTGGACTCAGGCCCATACCACTCTTCTTCACTCCACTGACCGCTACTCCACCACGGCTAACCGTCGTCGATCTAAAGCTCCAACTTTTCAAGTTGGCCAGAAGGTGTGGTTGTCTACTCGGGATCTACCCTTACGCGTAGAATCTACCCCACTTTCCATGTGTCCAAGGTCAAACCCGTCCGTGAGAGCCCCCTGGTCCCCGCTGCTCCTCCCCCGCCCCCACCCCGCATCATCGAAGGGAGTCCCGCCTACACCGTCCGTCATCTCCTTCGTTCTCGTCGCCGGGGAAGGGGTCTCCAGTACCTGGTGGATTGGGAGGGGTATGGTCCTGAGGAAAGGTCCTGGGTCCCTGCACGGCATATTTTGGATGCTTCCCTCATCAGGGAGTTCCATCGATGCCACCCAGATCAACCGGCTAGGTCCTCCACACCCTCTAGGAGTACTACCAGTCCGCCTCCCTGTTCACCCGAGGTCTCTGACCACGACTCTGAGTATGAGGAAACCCCTTCGGAGGAGGAGGCACCTTCTGAAGCAGGGGAGGAGGAGGACATGGAGCTTTCAGAGGAATATTAACCTCCTCCGGGCCCTCGCCACCCTCCCGACTCAGCATTTCATCTTTTGGGATGTCAGGAGCCGTCCCTTGAGGGGGAGGTTCTGTCACAGTCTGCTTCCCTTTCACCTGCCTCTCAGTAATTTTCCATTCGCTCTCCACTCACCTGCCAGCCACGCCCCCCTCATCAGACCTACTCCCCTCACCTGCTTGACTCACCTGCTTCCCATCACCAATCAAGCTAGGATTTAAGCTCTCCCAGCTCACTCACTCTGCCAGATTGTTCTCTATGCTCACGCAAGACTTTCCAGCACTCTTCTCCGGACTGCCTCCGGACACCCGTTACAGTGTGAGATCCATGCCCTCAAACTCTTCAGGAGTCACTTCAAAAAATGAAAAAGACATTCAGTGTATAAAACAAAATCCTGGATACAACAACAACCCAAAAAGCAACAAGAAAAAAACACAGAAAAACATGTTTACATTACTGGCTAGTTTCTAAAATGTGTGTAAACTGTATACTAGTGCAGCAATGAACTCTTTCAGAAGTTACTCAAACTCGTCAGAAGTCACTTCAACAAATGAAAAAGACATTTGTTGCAAAGCAGAATTAAAAAAAAAAGTTAAATCACTTACCAGGAAATATGACTTGTTGGTCAGAAGGAGAAGTAGGAGGCTGAACCTCGGATAAAATGTTATTTTCTAAAATAAAATGAATACTATAGTTCACTTTTTTGGTAGAAAGACAAAAGTTAAAGTTAAAGCTCCATACCATGCTCCATCTTCGTCAGCCGTACGTTCAATGACTTTAGTGTCCACGTCAAAGAGGTTTAGGTGTTTTATACCCAAACAGAGTTTGACGAAAGGTGTGAAGTATATCTCTCTGACGACACCCAATTATATTTATCGATCAAGCCTGATGCAACCAATCAGTTAACTAAACTCCAAGCATGCCTTAAGGATATAAAAAATTGCATGACCTATAATTAAATTCAGACAAAACTGAAGTTCTTGTAATTGGACCCAAGCACCTCAGAAACTCTTTTTCTAGAGACTTAGTTACTTTAGATGGGATCACCCTGGCCTCCACTGTAAAGAATCTTGGAGTTGTTTTTGATCAGGATTTGTCCTTTTATGTCCATATAAAACAAATTTCGAGAACTGCATTCTTTTACTTACGTAAAATTGCTAAAATCAGACGCATTGTCTCTCAAGTGGATGCAGAAAAACTAGTCCACGCATTTGTTACTTCAGGGCTGGACTGAGATCTGAGATCTACTGACTCAGGTCAGATAGTGGAGCACAGAGTTCAAACCAGACACGGTGAAGCAGCATTTAGCAGTTATGCTGCTCACAAATAGAACAAACCAGCAGGACTGAAATCAGCCCCAACTCTTAGCACTTTTAAATCCAGGTTAAAAACTTTTCTCTTTTCCCATGCTTATGGCTGAGCTCTTTTAAAGAACTTTTAATCATAATCCTGTAATTCGTTTAATGTTTTAAATTGTTTTTAAATTTGCTGTTTTAATGATTTTAAATGACATACTGATGTTTTTATTTAAATTTTCTTCTCTTTTTTTAATTTTTAAATTTTTATTTCTATTGCTTGTCTTAATGTCAAATGTTTTTCCCTGCCGCTGTAAAGCACGATGAATTGCCTTGTGTACGAATTGTGCTATACAAAAAACTTGCCTTGCCTTGCCTTGCCTTGCCTTGCCATTAAATCATTCTCATCTCTATCCAACTACTCCATCAACTTATCAAAATCCACCATTCCACCCCTCTGCATTGACCAAAGGGATGTGGCAGCTCACCTCACAGTTTCACCTTCCCATAGGAAAAATTAAATATTTAGGAATTCACATATCAAATCAAATCAAATCAATTGTATAGCCCAAAGTCACAAAGTACATTTGCCTCAGAGGGCTTTACAATCTGTACAGGGAGTGACACCCTTTGTCCTTAGACCCTCGGTTCGAGTGAGGAAAAACTTGCCCACAAAAAACCTTTAACAGGGAAAAAAAATGTGGAAGAAACCTCAGGAAGAGCCACAGAGGAGGGATCCCTCTCCCAGGACTGACAGACATGCAATAGATGTAACATGTACAGAACAAATCAACACAAACATATTGTACAATTACAATGACTGACAAAATGACAATGAATTACAATGAATGATAAAATTACCACAGTAGCAGATATGGTAGCAATAATGACAGTAATAATATATGTAGTGGACGTCGTGCAGGATCACAGCAGCAGCCACGATCCATGAGAACCTGCTGGACGACAGAGCACAGAAACTCATATCACATATCCTCCAAGCTCAGAGCTGTTCAATCACACCATTACAACCTCAATCGTTGGACAAATCTACCAATCTTACTGTCAGAAAGAATCTCAACAATAAAAATGTCAGTCCTCAGTAAAATTAATTACCTATTCACCATGATTCCTTCACTTCCGAATTTACCCTGGCTTAAGTCCCACGATACAGAAATGTCTCAATTCTATTGGAAAAATAAAACCTCTTCACATCATGATTCTCATCACTATTTAGAAACCGAACAGGCACTATGCAAGAATATAAACATTTCAGACCTATTCATCAGCCAAACAATTAAAAATGACACCTGTTTTCAGAATATTTCCATAGCCTCAGCTCTGACAGCTTAGTGGAAAATATTTTGTATCAAAGGCTCCACGGTTGCACCATCCACTTGTTCACCAATTTGGAACAACCCAGATTTTACAATAAACAGGAAACCATTAAACTCTACGTCATGGAAACAAAAAGGTATCACACATCTCCACCATACAGGATTCCAAAAATCATTCCAAAATCATCAATTTTCAACAATTAATCCAGAAGTTCGACATTTGTAACAGTCAGTATCTCCAATACTTACAGCTTAAGTCCACCATCCTCCCTAAAATCAACAATACATTTAATGCGCAAGATCAAACAATTATCATAGATGACTTTTCAAAGATTTCCAGCTCTGTTAAATTACTCTCAAGGATATATACATTTCTGAACACTACTGACACTTTAAGTTTTTCTCCCGACCTCAAAGTGGGAACAGGATCTTTCCATCACTCCAAATGCAGAATTCTGGTCTCAAATATGCAAAAATAAATGTACTCACTGCAAAATCCCAACTTTACAACTTATTCAATTCAAGGTTAACCACAGAACACACTACACAGTTAAAAGATTACATAAAATGGGTTTCACTACATCATTGCACTTATTGCACACAGCACACCACAGACAATTACATGCATGCTTTCTGGCACTGTACACCAGTTAGACATTTTTGGATACAAGTCACAGATCACTTATCCCCTCAACTCTGCATCTTAGGAGTATCATCAGTACAATTACATAATCACACTATAACTACACTGTTCACAGCTCTAGCTGTGGCCAAGAAAACAATCCTCATAAACTGGAAAACAACATCACACACACTGAACATTACACACACTGATCATCACACACACTGAACATCACACACACTGAACATCACACACTGGAAGAATTTCTTAACAGATCAAATTTCAATGGTAAAAATGTCAGCATCAATTAATCACAGCATACCCCATTTCAACAAAACTTCACATTTATTCAAAAATGCACCTCTACAAATGCCTGATGTCAATTCCACAGAACCTTGCAACACACCTCTTTTTCTCTTTTTTCTCTTTTTTCTTTATTCTATTATTATTATTGTGAGTTTTATTGTCTTTTTCATTTTTTTTTTGCTGCTGTTGTTATTAACATCATCATTATCACTGAAATACCCATACATATATACAAGCACTTATAGATACAGAGTACATGGACACTGTCTGTCTGTCTGTCTGTCTGTCTGTCTGTCTGTCTGTCTGTCTGTCTGTCTGTCTGTCTGTCTGTCTGTCTGTCTGTCTGTCTGTCTGCTGGTCTGCTTGTCAGTATAAATGTAAGGCCACACAATAACCCTCCTCCTTCTTGCTTACTATCAGAGATGAATGTTAACACCACCTGGTGTATTGCTATGTAAATATTTACCTACTCACTTTACTTATTTACCTTATTTCCTTCTTATGTTGTTTGACTTTTTTTGTTCTGTAAATAAAGATAAAGTTGTCCTCCAAACATAGGGTGTTGGTGGCGGGCCTGTGAAAATGATGTCAAGCTTTTAATCTTTGACCATCAAAAGACTACTGAAACAAAGGAAACAAAGGCATGCCTTTGCAGAGTCTGCGATTCAAACCTGTGTGCCATGTGACCACAATTTTACACTGTGTGACAGACAGAAATGACATCAGTGGCATCAAAGTGGGATTACTCACCAGTGTCAGGAGACTATCTGAGAAACTTCTGGAAAAGTACAGTAGATAGATTAGAACAGAGCTACACATGTTACAGTAAAGGTCAGGATTCCAGCCCAAAGGCTCCATCACATCAGCATTTAAAGATTAGTTCACTGCATTGACCTGAATATAGGAGTTTCTTAACTGAAATTACAGGAGGCTGGGAGACACTTTTAATTAGTTTTTATTTTTATTTTCTCAGCAAAACATGTTAAACACATTAAACTAAACTAAAACTAAACTGGACTAATGAAACACTATTTAACTTTGAAAGACACACTATGGACAGACTTTAAGAACTCATAATGCAATACTCTGTAGTCAGAGCTACACAAGTGGCAACCTCTGCTCTATAGCTAATTTCCCTGTTCATGACAGCTGTACAGAGAGAGATTTTTTTTATACAACTCACCTGTTCAGATTACCGTATATTAAGGCTTAAGGTTATGCACAGTCAAGAGCAAGGTCAAGGTGGTTGACAGGTTGGCGCTATTACAGGTAGCGTGTTTGAGCAACCCAGGCTTTACATCAGGAAACAGTGTTGGAAAGTCCGAAACACAGGGAGCTTGTAGCTGTGTTGCACAGTCCACTTCTGGCAAGATGGATGGATTAACTTTTTTTAAATGTATTTTTTTGAAATATTATTCAACATTGTCACAATTTCTTAATTGGCTATTAACCTACAGTACCAACTTAAGGAGGGTGGGGTGTTTTGAAAAAGGCAATTTCATTCTAGGTTTTTCATTTCATTCTATTCAAACTGTTTGGTAAATGTCAGTGCATACACACAAAGGCCACCAGCCCAACACACACACACATTTAGACATTACCAGTGACCTTTAGGCTGTCGTATGCTGTTATTGTCTATCCTTGGTTGCTCTTTATAAGCCTTGTGTGTATGACCTGGAATACTCCTACTCCACAACACTGCCCTTCTTTTAAACACACACACACACACACATACACACACACACACACACACACACACACACACACACACACACACACACACACACACACACACACACACACACACACACAATCAATATATAATGAATGATGAGTTGAAACCAAGAAGTACACTGTCAACACACTATTTCTGGATGGTTTTGAACTCTGTTGGACTGGTGGTGAAATAGGAGATGTGAAAAAGCTGCTTTTTGCCTTCTTCTTTTCTTTGTCCTTCTACATCAGGTTTCTAACTGGTTTGGTAACAAGAGGATTCGGTATAAAAAGAACATTGGCAAGTTCCAAGAGGAGGCCAATCTTTATGCAGCAAAGACAGCAGTAACAGCAGCCCAAGCAGCAGCTGCTGCTGTCCACAGCGGTCAGGAAGACTCTACTACCATACCCAACTCAGGTAGGAGTTAAAAAATGTGGTTGAAGAAAATAATAATTTTATAATAATAACTTTGTACATAGGACAGCTGCTCTACCAACTGAACTAAACGACACCCTGATTTGGCGTTTTTTTTAAATAAAACTGAAAACCTAAGATGTAGTTTTCTAAAGGAAGGTTTTTCTTGTTTTCTAGTTTTCTGTCTTCTCTGTGTACACTAGTGAAATGATGTTCCCTAAAGCTGATCATCAGCATCACTTTGTTGAGGGATTTTGAACTGCCATGATCTCCCTTTTTTCCCCCAGGCTTCCAAATGAAGGATGAAGATTTCAAGCTGGATGCTGCTGACAGCAAAAACTCCCTGTTAAGCAGCATGTTCTCTGGTACTGTCCCTTTACAAAGAGAACACAACAGACCAATGAGCTCCACTGTTTCACTGGGTGACATGGGCACAAAAGAGCTTAGAGCTGAGGATCACATACAGGTCCAGCAGTTAGCATGCTGGTGGCTAGCACATTAGGAGTCAGTAGGCCAGGTTGTGGGGTGAAGGCTAGAATGGCGGTAGCCAGCATTTTGGGGCTGAAAAGTTGGAACCTGGGGCTGAGGCTTGTGGGATTTGAAGTCCATGGCACATGCAGGTATAGAGTTCCAAGACTGCCTTTCTATGGTAATCTAATGATCTTACTCTACATTGTCTTTGAGGCAAATGAAGTCATATCTTCAAAAAAATGTTGATGAATTTTTGTCTGCTGGGTTTACATTTGGCTGGATCATACTGTGTTGAGAAAGGTAGACACAGGGCAGACAGGTAAGGTGAAAACAGGTCTTTTATTAGGTTTACTGGGAGGAATGGCGCAATATGACTAGCTGGCGTGAGGTGGAGGTGGAAATCCCACGGTTGAGAGCTGGCTGACTGACTTGGTGGAGGATGAGATGGTCAGCCAGGAAAACACAAAGGCATGACAATGACATCTTGTGTAGTCACTACATGACTAAGCTTTAGGCCCCAAATATATTGTGTGGATGAGCCTTACATAATTGCACCCTCTTGAAAAATGAAACACACAACCACCTGCACACAGCTCCTTATTGATAACTGGCTTTTTGGCGTCTCAATGACTAAATCACCTCTGTTCTGCTCCTTTCAAAGACACTTCAGTGCTGCATGAATGTTTCAGTTCCATATACCTGTGTTTTGTGGTGTGTGCATGCATGTATCTGTGTGCATGTGTTTGCCTTCTCAGCATGGCTCTTCTGTTTAGCTGCTTCCATCTCTCCCTCTCCAGGTTCTCCTGGTTCTTATAACTTCCAAAACTCGGGAGACATGTTCATGAGCTTGCACACTGTTAATGGGGCCTTATACCAGGTGGCTCAAAGTTGGAGTCAATGTGCAGTCCCGGGTAGGAGCTTGGTACAGTACAAGGCCAGCGGGAGAACAAGTTGAATTGCCAGCTAAAGATCTGAACTTTGTACCTCATGAATTCGTTAGATGTATGACATGTCTTTTACTGATGTCTAACGTTATGCATGGCCTTCTTTAGTTTCTCTGTTCTTTTTTAAATGTAATCTACTTTGGCATTGGTTTACTTGGCTTTGATTCAAGTCCTTGTTGTCCTCATTTCATTTTCAAGAATTTGTGCTCTTTATGTTTGTCATTTGCTCTCATATCCTTGTCCCATGCATTGTAAAGATGGGTGGCATAGGAGCTCCCTAAAAGTGAATCCAAAATATCCTGCTGACTCCCTCTGGCTGGCTGCAGTATAGGTCATAAACTCTGAAGCTAAAGTGGCATTTTGTCCAACATTGTTCTTTTAGCTAGATGAGACTGGCTCGTCAAAATAACTATGATGTCATTTATTGAACCATAAAACTCTGGTTGACCTTAAAAAACTAAATTAAACTAAACTAAACTAAACTAAACTGTCACACCACGGTGAGGTCAAGCTGGGTTTTTGTTATGTCTTGTCATTTCCTGTTTTATTTTGAAAGTTAACTCTCCTCTCGTTTCAGGTCACTTGCCCTTTCCTCATGTGTCACTGGTCTGATTGTCTCCCCCGCCCTGATCGTTTCCACCTGTTCCCCATTACCCTGTGTATATATTGTCTGCGTCTCCCTTTGTCTTGTGCCAAAGTGTTTCGTCCTTCGTCGTGCACCAAAGCCTTCTCTCCATAGTCCATAGTCACAGCTTCTTAGCTCAAGTGCTCTTTTGTTTTCTTCCTCGAATGAGTGCATTTCTGTTGTAATTCCTAGTCTAGCCTTTTGTTACTTTGTATCTAGTCTATTGTGTTTTCAGCCTCGTTTTTGAGCGCCTTTAATTGATGTTTCATAGCCTTTTTGTTTTTCCTCTTTATGAGTGATTTTGATTTCGTTAACCTTTAATACAAGTAGTCTTAGCTTCATTGCTCCTCGTTGAGAGTGATTTTGATTTTGTTATTTAGAGTAGTTCTGTGTTTTTTCCTCCTTGGAGTGATTTTTGTTTTCTTTAGTTTAGGGCCTTTTCATAGCCTCACTCAGTCGAGGGTTTTCGCCGTCCTGAATAAAACAGCTTACTGCCTAACTCTGCATCTGAGTCCTCATTTGAGTCCCGGCCTGACAGTACACTTTGGCCAGAATGGACTCAGCAGAGGGTGGCCAGTGGGCGGCTGCGCTACGAGCTCAGGAAGCCCGCATTGTCCGTCAGGAGGAGCTTCAGACGGCGATGGCATCGCATTTCGGGGAGCTCTCGTGCCAGGTGAGAGAGCTGGTGCACCACCTCCGGCAGACCACCCAGCCACCTGCGGCGCCGGAGCCTCCAGCAGCTGCAGCGGCTCCGTTCCAGGGCGCAGGGGTGGGAATCAAGCTGGCGCCCCCGGAGCGTTTCTCTGGGGAACCAGGCCAATGCAAGGCTTTCCTCACTGATTGCTCCATCCACTTTGAACAGCTCCCTCATGCTTTCGTCACAGATAGATCCAAGGTAGCGTTCATGGTTTCCCACCTGACCGGGAGAGCCAGAGCTTGGGCCACCGCCGAGTGGGCTCGTGACTCTCCACTTTGTTCCTCGCTCACGGACTTTAAAGCTGCCCTCATGATGACGTTCGGTCCAGTGTCTATGGACCGAGAGAAGGCCAGGGAGCTGAGCAGTCTGACACAGGGCAGAGACTCTGTGTGTGACTACGCCAGTGTTTCTCAAACTTTTTCAGACCAAGGACCACTTTGTCAAAAAAAATTTTTTCAGGGACCACCTGACCCCGTCTTCAGCCACCTATACATCATTGTTTCCCATCCTCTCCGTGCCTTGTTTTAGTTAAAGTTCACAGCTTTTGCTGCTCTTTTCCTTGCTTTCTTTTCCTTACTTACTGACGTGACAGCGGAATGATTTTGTCTATAGGAGACGCCGTGGTTGCTTAGGCAACAATTTGGGCACTGCTAATTCAGATTTATCTTCATATATCCATTATACATATTTAAAAAAATATTTGTCTGCATTTTTGTTCAGAGAACAAATTCGCTTTACACTTCAAATAATGTTAGGTAGGACTAGGGCTGATATGGCCTGTAACCAATATCTCGATATTTTTAAGCTATAACGCGATACACGATATATATTTCGATATTTTTGTTCTTGTTGTTTTGTATTGTTTATTTCTAATAAATATTGTCATTATTTCCATGATAGCATTGTAATTGCTCAGAATCAACGTAGAACAGTAGATTTACACTTGCTGTGAGACACACCTCTTTTATAGCATTTTAACACTTGTCATATTTTTTATGAATTTTTAATACATTTCATGATGTAAATATGAGCTTTAAAGCTCAATAGCTTCCAGGTCCTGTGACCTATTGGCTCAAAATCAGTGTAGAACAGTCGAGCTACACCTGCTATACGACACACACTCTTTTTTATAGCATTTTAACACTTTTTTTCTTATTTTTTATGAATTTTTAATATATTTCATAATGTACATATGAGCATTGAAGCAGTGCAGAATCATACTTGGCATATGAGACACTTTTTTAAATCAAATTTTAACCATTCTTCATATTTTATAAATAAACGTTTAATACATTTAACACCCACGTTTTATTTTGAAAACCGAAAGTGTCCACACGCTGCAGTAAGCTAGCGCTGACTTTCCAGTTTTTTAAAAGTGTTTGCCATAAAGTCGGCAGTAAGGGCGCACTTGAAAATATTGGAGCAGCTGACGTGACCACGCGAAAACGAGAGACGGCGTGACCGCAGCTGTTTTTCTTCAGAACCAAGTCGTCCGTCTCCATCTTCAATTACCTCACTTGGACTCTTGGCTTCACCTCTCCTCACTTGATACAGAAAGTACGCATGCGCGCAGGGGATGTTTCTGGGTGGGCGGGGCAGTGTGCTGCGTGCTGTGAGCAGCAGGAGTGAGTGACAGGCGAATCCCCGGAGAATTAAATGCCGACGGCTTAAAACATTTACGTGACAAGTACTCGATGGTCGCGATATAGTCATTTCATACATCTCACGTAGAACAAGCCGCGATATATCTTGAGTATCCCTAGGTAGGACTCCACAAACTTGTGTGGGAAATTCGAATATTTTAAGAGATCCTCTCACGGACCACTTGAGGTCGCTCGCGGACCACACTTTGAGTAACACTGGACTACGCCATCCGCTTTCGCACCCTGGCGGCGGAGAGCGGCTGGAATAACGCCGCTCTGTACGACGTGTTCCTGAAAGGGCTGGCGACGTACATCCAGGAGCTACTGTTGCCGCTAGACCTGCCTGCAGACCTGGACCCGCTCATCGCTCTCGCCATCCGGACAGACAACCAGGTTCGCGAGCTCCGGCAACCACGGAGTGGTTTGACACCGAGGACTCCACGCTTCACAGCCCCGGACAGCCAGGCTCGCCGTTATTCACCGCCAGGGCACGGCTATCCCTCTTCCACAGCAAGGGAGGAGGAGCCCATGCAGCCTGGCAGTGCGAGGCTGACGCCAGCAGGAGGGCAGCTGCTTTTACTGCGGCAAAAGTAATCACCTCGTCGCCGCCTGTCCGGCCAGAAAGCCCCGGGAGGTGAGTCAACCTCCAGCCACGGCTCTCGTTCCACGCCGCCTGACAGCAGTTAAGGTAATGCACCACGCCACAACCACCGCACTAGGAGCTCTCATAGACTCAGGGGCCGATGAAAGCTTGATGGACTGGGGGTTAGCGGAGAAGATAGGCCTCAGGGCTGAACTTTTGGCCAAGCCCGTCCATGCCAGAGCACTAAATGGACAGAAACTTTTCACCATCACACACATCACAGAGCCTCTCACGCTCCGCATCGACAGACACACAGAACACATACGTTTTTTCTTATTCAGATCTCCTGCACATACTCTGATTCTGGGACATCCATGGCTCCTCAGTCACAACCCTCACATTGATTGGGGAACAGGATCCATTATGGGGTGGGGAAGGGATTGTATGACTCACGGCATAACCACACCGTCTCCAAGTGAGGACGGCGCGATGATTAATCTTGTGACTGTGAATCCCAAAGCAGACCCCGAATACCCAGACCTGAGTGCTGTGCCGCCCTGCAACCATCACCTCAAGGAGGTCTTCAGCAAGTCCAAAGCCATGTCTCTCCCTCCACATAGGCCTTACGACTGCGCTATTGACTTAATCCCCGGTTCAACCCTGCCCAAGAGTCGCCTTTACTCCATTTCGGGGCCGGAAAGAGAGGCCATGAAGGAGTATATCCAGACCTCCCTGAAGGCAGGGCTCATCCGTCCCTCCTCTTCTCCAGCCGGCGCAGGCATCTTTTTTGTTGATAAGAAGGATGGGTCGTTAAGGCCGTGCATAGACTATAGCCCGCTCAATGACATCACTATTAAGAACCGATACCCTCTACCACTCATGTCTTTGGTTTTTGACCAAATCCAGCAAGCCAAGGTGTTCACGAAATTAGACCTGCGCAACGCCTACCACCTGGTGAGAATCAGAGATGGAGATGAGTGGAAAACAGGTTTTAACACACCTACTGGTCACTACGAGTACCTGGTGATGCCATTTGGGCTCACTAATGCCCCAGCAGTGTTCCAGGCCATGATTAATGATGTCCTTAGGGACTTTTTAGACCATTTTGTGTATGTTTACCTTGACGACATCCTCATCTACTCTCCTGACCTAGACACGCACAAGGCCCACGTGGCAAAAGTTCTCAGGAGACTCTTAGACCACAAATTGTTTGTCAAGGCAGAGAAGAGTGAATTTCATGCCGACACCATCTCCTTCCTGGGGTTCATTGTAGCCCCTGGAAGGGTGCCGATGGATCCGGCTAAAGTGAGCGTTGTGGCCGACTGGCCCACTCCTGATAGCCGCAAAAAGGTCCAGCAGTTCCTTGGTTTTGCTAACTTTTACAGGCGGTTTATTAGAAACTTCAGCGCAACAGCAGCTCCGCTTCATGCACTCACCTCCACCAAGGTGCACTTCCACTGGACTACCGAGGCGGAGTCCGCCTTCCAGAATCTCAAGTGCCACTTCACCACGGCCCCCATCCTCACCATGCCCGATCCTCAGCGGCAGTTTGTGGTGGAGGTGGACGCCTCCGATGAGGGCATCGGAGCTGTGCTGTCCCAGAGAACCGAGGGGGATGGTATGGATGCATCCCTGTGCCTTCCTGTCTCGACGCCTGTCCAAGGCAGAGAGGAACTATGATGTCGGCAACCGTGAGCTCCTGGCGGTGAAGGCGGCTCTGGAGGAGTGGCGGCACTGGTTGGAGGGGGCCACGCCGTTTATTGTTTGGACCGACCACAAGAACTTGGAGTATATGAGAAAAGCCAAAAGACTCAATTCTCGCCAGGCCAGATGGGCGCTTTTTATTAACAGATTTTCTTTTTCCCTCTCCTACAGGCCGGGGTCCCGGAATGTCAAGCCTGACGCCCTGTCACGTCTCTTCGACCCCGAGCCTGTTGCCAAGGAGCCTGAGCCCATCCTTCCACTGTCCTGTGTGGTTGGAGCGGTTTCCTGGCAAATAGAAAAGGAGGTTAAGCAGGCTAATGGTGAGGCTCCGCCACCTAGTGGGTGCCCAGAGAATCGGTTGTTTGTCCCAGTCGAGTTGCGCCCACAGGTGATCCACTGGGCCCACACCTCGCTGCTTTCCTGCCATCCGGGAGTTCGGCGGACCATGTTCGCCATCTCAGAGCTGCCAACTTTTCAAAACATCTTGGAGTGAGATTCTGTCGGGGTTGACCAAAATTTTGCCCCAGACGCCCCTCACGCCCCGCACACAGCCACATATGCGTTTTACCCATGTTGTGCATTCTGGTGGTTTGTTGGGCCAAAAGCCACTGATAGAGGCGGCCTATTAGAGATGGACAAGATTAGTTACATTATGTGAAGCAAAGACAGCTGAAGGTCCACCCCAAGACATTTTGGATCAAGTAGATGTGATTTTTTGCATTCAAGTGGATTTTTGGGTGGCATGTTAAAGATGTCCAATACCTTATTCTTATTCATGCTCATCTGATCATGACTTGTAGAGCTTTCTAAACTTGAGCTGAATATTTTCCCTAAATGACTGTACCCTAATATATCCTTAATATAGCCTTATTATAATATAGCCTTAATATAGGCTTATTATATTACAGGATTGTGTTTAAGTCGGTATTGAAATTGTGATTACAGTCAATGGTATTCCACTAATTCTTCACTGAAAATGTAAGTATATTTAAGTATATTTAAGTATATTGTTAATTAAGAACATTAAAAATGACACAAGATTAGTTGGGGAGAAATAATTTTCATTATTCAAAGCCCACAAACAAAACAAATGAAGTGCAACAAATAAAGTGCTTCAACTTTAACACTATTAATAAGTGCTTTAAAATAACACAATGGCGCATAAGCATTTGTGGGCAATGTTGTATTGGCCTGTGGCCTTCTTGGAGGCCATGATGACCTCTGTAGGGGGCTCCCATCTGAAGCAGGGTTCCAGGTTGGCCATCTTGTCACCATTATGGAGGGCAGGGTGCCATCCAGTGCAAAGATCCAGCTAAGATTTGTGGGCAATGTTGTACTGGCCTGTGGCCTTCTTGGAGGCCTTGATGATCTCTGTAGGGGGCTCCCATCTGAAACAGGGTTCCAGGTTGGCCATCTTTGTCACCATTATGGAGGACATGGTGCCATCCAGTGCCAGGCTATTTCTTGTCTTGGTCTTGTTCAGGCCCACCATTGAGAACACCCTCTCCGCATTTGCATTGGAATGGGGCAACACCAGGACCAGCTTGGCGATGGCAGAAAGCCTCTCAAACTCTTTGGCTCCTGTCACCTATGGAAGATGACCCAAGACAAAAGGGGAACACATACCCCACATATTTTTATATTTCCATAATTATTGTTTCTAAGTATACAGTAACAAAGTTCAGATAAGAGCAACAGAAATAGCCAAGCCACACCTGTAAGACAAATAAAATGTGTACCTTATTTTTACGTGTTGCCATTTCCGCCCAGAATCTTTCCATCTCAGTGTCGTCCTGAAGGGAGGTCAGTGGCATAGTCTGATAATTCAGAAACTCTTCAGCCAATTGATCGTGCTCTTCTGGCCCATGGTACGGAAGGAGATGAGGACACCTACAGTATTTATTAAAACAGAGTTACTGGTTGTTGCATTTTAGATAAAGTTTCATCAACCAGCAGCAGTAAGGAGTGAACATACCATAAAAAGAATATTTTAGTGAATATGATACTGACAGCAATTTAAGAAAAAACTAACCTTTCAACAAAGTAGAGGGCATCTTCAATGCCACTTTCAGCTCTCCTTCGCACATCAACAAATTGTGTGTGTTTTATCAGTGGCTCTTTAAGTGGAAGCTTCTTAAGTGCATAGTCCACAGCACTTGTAAGGAAACCCAAAACTGCTTCATGAAATGTATCCACCTGTTGTGGGGAGATGTCACCCTCGTCCAGGAGTCGGTTAAGCTTAGCCCTGGTTGTGAACCCAATGTTCAACCTCTCTCCTGTAAAGATACAGCATCAGGTTAACATAAATGGTATAACATACAGTAGTAGCGACTTAAAATTTCCCCTTCAAGCTGAACGCCAGCTGAATGGCAGCCGTCTTCCAGCTGAGTTCCAGCCGGCTGCCTGCTAAGTACCGTGAAAGGAGAGACCCCCCTCCTTCTCCTGGGCATGTCTATTTTTTACTGTAACTCCACCCATTCATGTAATTACAGGGTATGACCAGGTGATGGCGCTTCTCGCACAGAGTTCTTTAAAGTTGTTCTACCTGGAGATGACGTAGCTTACACCCATTACTGTAGCATTCTCGTTGCTCAACCTTTCGTTTGAGCTTACAGTAATGGGCTTTTTGGTCTCCCAGTGTCACAGATCATAGAGCGGTAAATGCAGCTGGTTTGAGTACTGCACACTATACAGTAGCCGTATGATTTGAGCGTGTTCGTGAATTAAATTAAATTCATTCATAAAATTCATTTATTAAATTAAATTTAAGGTGTTTATATCTAACATGTCAGCTTTCACCAAACCAACAACATCTAGGCTGTTCTGTCTTCACTAGTGGTGAGCCGTTATCGGCGTTAACGTGAGACTTTTTAATCGGGCGATAAAAAAATATCTCCATTAATCTATTTTCAAAACTGCTCGATTGGCTTTGGCGCATTACAGTATCTATGGCCACCACTAGTCTTTACATAATTACTGGAGCGAACAAAAATTAAAAGGAGCCATTCATGTTCATGAGCACACTCCAATCACAAGGCTACTGTCTAGTTCACAGTACTCATACATTACGAGCTGCATTTTCCGCTCTGATTTGTGTGACACTGGGGGGAAAAAAAGCCCATCAGGTGCAAACAAAAGGTTGAGCAAGGAGAATGCTTATGATGTGTTTGAGGGGTTTACCTGGCCTAAAGCATACCTTAAATACCTACATAACAATATTTGAATACTTGATCACAGTTTGATCGTTGTGAGACGCTATTTAAAGAGGGAGAATACCTGTTGATTAACAGCCCTTTGGAAGCCCTTTGTTATGTACTGTAGGTATCAACACCCCCCCCACCCCCACCCCCACCCCCACACCCCCCGTTGTCACAAATCAGAGCGAGGAAAATGCAGCTCGTACTGTACAGTATAGAAATGGAAACAATTACGGGTGAATCAAGTGTGAAATCAGTCAAGTATGTTTGGTTTTAATAAAGTTTGCATTATACGCTTATGAAACCATCATGTGTGATGATGTGATGCCAGAGACATATATTTATGAGAAGTCACGGTGTGATGTTGGCGGGGAGCAACAGCGGGGAGCAACAGCAGCAGCAAAGGGAGACCGATCCATCAGTGATTTCCAAATGTACAGAAATCTGTGGCAGTACAAACACTTCAAAGTCATGCTCCAAAATCTGTCTTGTGCTAGTGTATCCTGCAGGGCAAAGAGACCGAGCTATGAAGACCTACGCTGTTCTTGATGAACAAAGCAACAAGTCACTGTACAGGACAGAATTCTGTGACTACTTCGACATTAAAGGGGAGGGATCAACGTACACCCTGAAGACATGTTCAGGGGTGTTCGAGACTGCAGGAAGACGTGTCAGCAATTTCATTGTGGAATCACTAGATGGCAGCACACAAATTCCCTTGCCTACTTTGATTGAATGTGACATGCTACCAGATGAGAGGTCTGAAATACCATCGTCAGAGGCAGCCAAACACTATCCTCATCTTGAGCACCTGGCGGACAAAATCCCACCGTTGGACCCAGATGCATCCATCCTCCTCCTCCTCGGGCGAGATTTGATCCAGGTGCACAGTAAGAGAACAATGTAATGGACCTCACAGCGCTCCGTTTGCCCAGCGGCTAGACCTTGGGTGGGTGATCGTCGGTGACGTTTGCCTGGGGAGAGCGCACAGACCAACCAATGTCTCTGTCTTCAGAACCAGTGTGTTGGTGAGTGGGCGTCACTCTATTCTCAGCCCATGCACCAGCAGCCTTGTTGTAAAAGAAAAGATTGACAGCTTGGAGCCCCCCGACAGCTAACTGCTGGGTAGCACCCCTGCCTTTCAGGCCGAACAGGCCACGTTTACCCAACAACAGACAGCACGCCATCAACCGCCTCATGTCCTTGCGCCGCATGCTGGAGAAGAAACACACCATGAAGGAACACTTCTTCAAATTCATGCAAGCCATGCTCGACTCAGACCACGGGACCCGCTCAGTGCCAGCCTCCATGTTGAAAGAAACCAACTGGTTTAAAGGTCCGTCTTTCTTGTCCATCTCTTTGGCAGACATTCCCTGGGAAGAGAAACACCCGATCATTGTTCCCAAGAAACACTATGTAGCTACTTTATTGGTGAGACATTACCATGAACAGGTGGCGCATCAGGGGAGGCACCTGACGGAAGGTGCTGTTCGTTCTGCTGGTCTGTGGCTGATTGGAGGCAAAAGGCTGGTGACAAACATCATACAGAAATGTGTAATCTGTAACAAGCTAAGAGGAAGAATGGAAGAACAAAAAATGTCAAACTTACCTGCTGAACGACTCACGCCAGTTCCTCCATTCACAAATGTAGGAGTTGATGTGTTTGGCCCATGGATCATCAGCACAAGACGAACCCGAGGTGGCATTGCAGAGAACAAGCGCTGGGCAGTTATCTTTACCTGCCTAGTTACCAGAGCAGTGCATATTGAAGTGCTTGAATCACTATCCTCCTCAAGCTTTGTAAATGCATTGAGAAGATTTACCGCTGTCCGTGGTCCTGTTCGTCTCTTCCGTTCTGATCGAGGAACAAACTTCGTGGGGGCGTGCAAGGAGTTAAGAATGAACTCTGAAGACCCTGAGCTGGCAACTTACGTTCAAAATCAAGGCAGCAGGTGGATCTTTAACCTTCCCCATTCCTCACACATGGGTGGAGTGTGGGAGCGGATGATAGGAGTTGCTCGCAGAATATTGGATGCACTGCTGCTTAAGGCAAAAACAAAAACCTGACTCATGGTTCTGGTTACGTTCATGTCTGAAGTCATGGCCATTATGAATGCCAGACCTCTGGTTCCTGTGTCTTCTGATCCAGATGCGCCCACTATCCTGTCACCTGCCATGCTCTTGACACAGAAAACTGAGCCAGTGTTGCCACCACCAGGAGAGTATGACCTCAAAGACCTCTACAGAAAGCAGTGGAAGCAAGTCCAGGCTATGGCTGATGGATTCTGGGAACGCTGGCGTCAAGAGTTCCTGGTGTCACTTCAACCAAGGCGAAAGTGGCATGTGGAGAAGCCGAACCTGACTGAAGGAGATGTCGTGCTTCTTAAAGATGCACAAGTCAAAAGAAATGAGTGGCCTGTAGGAGTGGTGGTGAACGCCATTCCTAGCAAAGACTCTAAAGTCCGCAAAGTAGATGTTAAAGTAGTCAGACATGGTACTCAGAAGATGTACACTAGGCCTGTTTCAGAGGTTGTATTGCTGGTAAAAAACGAGTAGTGTTATAATGCATTATAACAGGCGAGGAGTGTGATGTTATTGTTTTGAGTTTTGAGTTTAACACAGAGATTTTCTTGTAGCAATGGTAATTTGTGCCTTCAGTGTTGCCGTAGCTGGTTCGGACGGCCGGAAGTCAGGGAGCGTCTTTAGTTGACAATTAGTTAGAGAGAGACAGACAGCTGGAAAACTCCCATCCTTTTTATTCTTTGTTATATGGCCAGAAAACGTTTGCCTGTGAGTATTGTTATGTTCAGATGTTGTAACACCTCATTTAGAGAATGTTTCGTCCATTAACAGAGTTTGCAGTAGAAATACATTTGCAAATCCGTACATGCTAATCGCTAGCATCGCTATGCAAATTCCCATATAAGTTAGCATTAAGCTAGCGGACTTTTTTCTATGAATCTAAACATGCTACTTTTATGTTTGTATGTGAATGTATTTAGGTAAAATGACATGATGAGATAAATAACACATATTTGTATGTTTGTTTAGTTTTACAGTGATTCCTAAGTAAAGTTTGGAAAGAAATCTCAGCTTCTTTCTTGGGAAACTGTTCGCTATCTGCCGAGCTGACGTAACAGGCTCGAGGACGTCTAACACACGCAAGCAGGGGCAGAATACACGGACTGAAAGACCTGTGGTTTTAATCCAAACGAAGTTATTTACAAAAAAATAAATTAAAATATTGAGGTGTCTACACATAGATAGTCACATACTAAGGCTGATATTATTATGTACAAGACATATGGGTTACATCAAGAAACTTGGGTTGTCATTTATTAGACTTTGAAGTAACTTAGAGAGGAAGCTAGTCAGGGCCACCTGTGGTGGGGTCTCCTGTTCTTTTCTTTTAGAAGAAGAAGATTAGATCATTAGGTCAAAAGAGCCATTTGGTGAAGCAGCCTGGGAAGGAAGCCCCCCCCGCTCTCCCGGCCCTTTTTATGCCCTTTTTATGGCTAAGTGTTATCTTTCTTCTGGGTTAGGAGAAGGGATCAGGCAAATAGAGAAAAGAACCATTTGTGGGGGTATCCTGGGAAAGGAGCCTTTCTCTCTTTCCCTGGCCTTTTTTATGACACAAGTGTTATAAACGTTGTTGACTTGAAAGGCATGTTCAGGAAGCTCATCATGTATATAAGGGTTTGCTCTGTTTAGTTCGGGAGGGTTTTTTTCATTTTTCGGCCAGAAGCTCTCCAGGTACCTTGTACTTGTTTCGACACTACGCTGGTTGTAATAAACTTGTTATACGACTAAGACGGTGTCGGCGGTTTTTCTCTTCAAACATCTTCATCTGCATCACCACCGAAGATACCACAGAATTTGGCGTTGTCGGCAGGATCGTGTTGCGACCGAGGCGCTGCTGGACGAGGCTCTGCTTTCCTCCTCTCATCCAAGGTGAGCCTTTGCGGTTTTGCTGTTTGGGGGTTGGCTGTTTGCCTGTTACTGCGTTCCGGCTGTGTTGGGTCGCACCGAGACGGTCCGGTGTGGGTAACGTGTGTCATGCTGTGTTGATGTTTGCGCAGAAGTTCCGTTTAAATTTGTTTACTCTTCATCATTTTACTGCGTTGCTGGCAACGGGGTAGGGGGGAGTGATGGTAGAGTAAAATTATGGTTCACATTAGAATAGTAAGGTTGCGCAATAGGAGGGGATGTCTTACAATTAGTATTGCTAGGGAATTAGGAAATTCCACAGTGTGACTGAGCGTACAGGATTGTAGGCGAGGTGAAGACATCTCACAATCCGTAACGCCAGAGAGTTGGGAAACTCTACAGTTTGACTGGGCGTGACGGATTGGGTAGTTAGAGGTAAAAGGCTAAAGGCCTTATAACAAGTAACGTTAGCTAGAAGTTTGGAACTCAGCAGATGGTCTGCGGCAGCGTGAACGTTAGTAGAAAATAGGAATAAGGATTTAAGATAGCCGCGAATTCGGTAAAGCCCTCTGGGAGGCGGTTTTAGACGGGCCCTAAAACCCGGACAGTTCACTAGGTGATGTTCAGGTCGGTTATAAAAGTATAACTGGGAGTGTAGGTGAAAATATTTGTAGATAGATGACCGCTCTGTCGTGGGCTGACGAGACACGACTGAAGTCGTTTTGTCAGATATTCTGCACTTCATGAGGTAGCAGAAATTTAGATTAATAAGGATGCGGCTGAGCTAGCTCAATTAGGACGTATGTGTGAGTTGTCTTTAGAATAGATTGTTATTTGTGATTTGTGTTTGTTTGTTATATTGGGGGATTTTTTAGTTAAAAGTTAAATATATTGATAGGCTGGAGAAGGACTCCCTCCTCCCTCTCTTGTCTCTCTCTGTTTCTCTGTCTCTGTTGAAAGAGACGTCAGCGTTGCAGGCTGAAATTGTGTGTGTTTGGAGTTTGACCACTTTTGTTTTAGAAATGTGATTATTATTCCAGTGTTTATCTAATGTAACTATTACCTATTGCTATATCATTAGGATTTAGTTTAGGGTATATATATATAATTTTTTTAAAAAAGACATTTTTGTAGATCTATGAGCCTCTTTTAAGGACTTAAAAAAGGACGTTTCTATATGATAATGATAGGAGTTAATAATTTGTTTTGAGCTTCCGAAACAGATTATTACGATATATACGTAGTGGCGAGAGTAACGTATAATTTTTTAGAAATAACCATGATTGAGAAGAGTGAAAAGTGCTGAGTGAGTGCTGAGGTGAAGGCTTTAAGAGTGTGGAGTGCGTTGCACGGTTGATGTTGGGAAAAGAAGGTGGAATGAGGTTTGGTGCTGAAGAGCACAAAGATATCTGTTATAAATAACCCTAAAAGTGTTGAGTGCAAAATAGAGGGGGGTTACGAAAGAACGTGACATGAAACTGTGATGATATTAAACGAAAATCTAATTCTTGCTGTTTTTCCATTGTTCCTTGCATCTGTGGGAGAGACACGGAGAAAAAGGCGGAGACTGAACAGAGGTTACGCGGACCAGTTCAGTGACGTCAGACTCCAGCCCAGACCACTGCACAAGGCCAGTACTGATTTTGTTCACGAACTCCTGCTACACCTGCTGGTTTTGAAATATGTGTATATGCATTTATGATCACTAGAAACCGAGATCTATCTGCTTATATATGGAATACTTTATTCTGCTTGGCAACTGACTGACCAGTTAAACTGTTGTACTGTGGATTGCAATTGTGATGTGTTGCTGTTTGTGCATTGTCCTGCTGTTTGAGTTATTCTAAGCTGACTTGTGTCGTATGATTGCATCTAAGATTCTTTAAGGGCTAGAAGTAAAAGCTGTGATTGTGGATATTTGCTTTGTGGTACATAGTTACTTTTGATATCTGTTGGCATTTAGAGATTTTGCTGATAGCTTTTTGGGCTAGAGAGGCATTGTGTGGATTTAGTGGTGTGGTTTCATCTGCATTAATAGATCCCCTAAAGTTCCTTGGAGTTGGTGACTTTCTTTCTTGGGTTCATTGACTGTGGCAGAAAATAGTAAGACATCAGGAAATAAAGTAAATTATTACTTTAAAGTGACTTCAAATTAACTGATTGGCCTCACACACATACAGATTTATTTGTTTAATTGATTAATTAGTTGATTTAATTGTTTACTGAGTTGATTGATTTGAGTAATTGCTAAATCTGATTGACTGGATTAGCTTATATTGATTTGATTTCATTAATTTATTAATTTTGGTTGATTGATTGATTGTTTAAGTAGTTCTCAGAAAAGTAACCAGTATCAGCTAAAGATGCCAAAAAAGAATAGCAAATCCGCAAAAGCACTCACACCTCTTGACATAGTTCAAAATAATAATCCATTAATAAAAGAGGTCTCACGCATCTCAACAAAATGGTCCCGCCGTTGGCCAGGGATTGACCAACCCTGGCCGGCAGAAGGAACCTTTAATCCAGATGTAATTCAAAAAATACAGGTGCTTGTTACAGCATATAAGGCAGAGCAGAAGAAAGGGAGAAAGGGAGAGAAGCGTAGAGAAAAGAGGCGCACAGAATTGGCAATGCTCCAACTGTTTGAGAGTGAGGGACAGAAGTGGACCAAGGCGGCAAAGGAGAGAAAAGAGAAGGATATGGAAGGTATAGAAAACATCGGCAAACAAACCGAGAAGCTGATGATTGAAGCTGATACCCCATTTTCACACACTGACATAGAAAAGAAACCACCCCCTTATGAGAAGAAGGTAGAATTTCAAGAGATATATCCTCAGCTCCCCGTGATTTCTCAAGACGGTGGTTATCGAATCATGGATGATGAGGATAGATTAATTGAATCTGGACGAGCGGATACTATCATAAGGATGTATCCAAGTACAAAAAGCAAAAAGACAGCAGGTCGAGAGACAAAAGGTGCATCGCGATACAGAAGGTCACAGGTTGGGGATGACACTGATCAGAGCGACACAGAGGGGAACTTGGGTGGTTATAGTTCGGCAGTCAGGCGGATAATAGCTAAAGCGGAAATGAAGGGGGATAAGAAGCCAAGGAAAAAGGCCTTGGAAAAGGACGATGGGGATTCTAACAGTAGTAATGATGGCAGTAGTGACGATGATTGGGGGAAAAGAGGTGCCTCGGTTTCAAGAGGGTTTTACCCCCCTATCTCCAGCACCTGTGTGGAGGAAGACAAACAGAGAGCAGTGAAAGATATTGAGGAGAGTATAGAAGGCTGCATCACAGAGTTGCTTGGTACTCCTAGTCTTGAGGGTCAGAAAGCATTAGGGAAGCGGTACAACGAGCTGAAAAGAAGGGAGAGAGAGTTAAAGGAGTCAGCAACCCCAAGATATGATTTTCGGCAAAGAAAGGATAAGATCGGAAAAATCTGTCCAGTTGTTATCCGCGGACCAAATTTGGAGTATAAACCTTGGCAGAGTACAGATATGTCAGACATCCTCGAGAAGCTGCCTATTTTGCAGGATGGAGCGCATCCTTGGATTTCAAAGTTGGAAGAGCTCATGGTGGGGACACATATAGCTATGGGAGATGTTAAAAAACTGTTGGCTAGTCTTCTAGGGGTCACAGGCATGGAGGAGACTCTGCTATAAAAATTCAAAGACCACAATACCCGTATTGGTATCAGAACACACACCTATTGCACTTCTAGGAAGAGATGCTTTGTGCAGGTTGAACTGTGTGATAAAATGTACACCAGACGGCTGTCTGGTGGAGGTACCAAGTGCTGCAACTTACCAAGCAATGATGGCAGTGGAGACTGAGGCTTCTTCGGTGGTTTGGCTTGGAAACCTTAGTGCAGATATTTTGGAGCCAGCCAAATCGTGGGAAAAGTTTATTGTGGCAAATATGCCTGATGCTAGAACACCAGAGTATCCGTTGCATTGCACACTTAAGTACCTTAAAAATGATGTCCAGTCACATTTACATGAATGGTTGAGGAATCAACCAAAACAAGTTCAGCTTGACTCTTGTTGCATAATTTTGGGACCACAAGGAGCGGCTATGCGAATAAACAGCAATGAGTATTTAGATAAAGAATTTGAGATTGAGAAGAGCGTGCCACATGTAACCCTGTTTGTCTCTGAAGAGTATGAACAGAAGCATATAGGAGACATGATGGTAGAAGCAGAAGGAGCTAGTTTTGTTCAAATGAAGGAAAATGCTGCTATTTGGAGAAGTGAAGACCGGCAATTCATTAAAATTATGATTTCAGCAGAAGGGAAAGGACAGCCACAAATTGTGAGGATGACTCATGAGTCAATTTGCAGTGCTAAAGTGGATCTAGCCACAAAGGAAGAAGAGATGTTGCAGCAGGTTCCAAAAGGTTTGTGGTCTCAACATAGTACAGACATTGGACTGGTTAAGTCAGCTCAACCAGTGAGAGTTGACCTTAGACCAGGAGTTAAACCTCCTTGGAAAAATCAATATCCATTACAGGAGGAGGCAATCCGTGGGATTGCGCCACAAATTGAGGGACTTTTGAAAGCAGGTGTGTTGAAGATCACACAAAGCCCTCAGAGTAATACACCATTGTTGCCGCTGAAGAAACCAGATGGCACCTATCGCTTAGTACACGACTTAAGGGCAGTAAATGAAGTAGTAGCAGATTATCCAGCAGAAGTGCCAGATCCGCATACTTTGTTAGCCCAAATCCCACCTGACGCAGCATTTTTTACGGTTCTAGACTTATGTGGTGCATTCTTCAGTGTTCCGCTAGGTATAGAAGGTCAAGGCTTGTTTGGTTTCACATACGATGGGAAATTCTATGAGTATGAGAGATTGCCACAAGGGTTCAAACATAGCCCACACATTTTTAACAAAGTATTGAAGGATGATTTGTTAGGAATTGATCAAATATTAAAAAGTACCGTCATTCAGTATATGGACGATATTATCATTTGTTCACCAGATGAAGAGATATGCCATAAAGACTCAATTACACTGTTACAGATTCTGGCTGAGAAGGGTCATAAGGCCTCTCGGAAGAAGCTGCAGTATTGTAGGGAGAAGGTGGTGTATTTGGGTCAAATAATAACGCAGGGACACAGGAGCATATCAGATAATCAGCTCGAGGCTATTCGTAAGGTTCCGAAACCAAGAACAGTTAGGGAAATGATGACGTTTCTTGGTATTGCTGGATATTCCTCAGCATGGATAGAGGACTATGCCAGTTTAACAGGGCCTTTGAGAACTATGATTAAAAAGACAGATAATGCTAACCTACATTGTAACCTTTCCTGGACACCAGAAGGCCTTCTGGCTTTTGAAGCAGTTAAGCAGAGATTGCAAGAGGCCCCAGCATTGGCACTCCCGGACTATTCTAAGAATTTTCTGCTGTACGTATCCACCTCAATGGGAGACAAATATGCATGTGCCGTACTTTGTCAGCCAACAGGCACAGGGACGAGTCCTCAACCCGTTTCCTATTACTCTACTGCATATTCAGAAGTGGAAATGGGGTTACCACCGTGTTATAGAGCAATGGTGGGCGTCTCATTAATGTATGGAAAGGCAGCAGCTGTAACAATGGGATATCCAGTGACTATTCTTACCCATCATAGTCTCAGGAATCTTTTGAATTATGGTAAATATACATTAACCATGCCAAGACTAAGAGACTATCATAGGCTTCTAGAGCAAGAAGATGTGACTTTAGCAAGGTGCGCCACAGTGAACCCAGCTGAAACTTTGCCAACTCCAGAGGACGGTGAGCCACATGACTGTGTTTATGAAGCAGAAAAGTATTCGAGACTTAGATCAGACTTACGAGCCCTCCCATTGCATGAGGCAGAATTGGAGTACTGGACAGATGGATCCTGCTACCGTGTGGGAGATAAGTTGAGTGCAGGATATGCCATAGTGAAAGCTCAAGCTGATGAATTTGTTGTGGAGAAGGCTGAAACAATACCACAGCCTGCGTCTGCACAGCTTGCAGAGCTTGTGGGCTTAACAGAAGCATGTTTGTTAGCTGAAGGCAAGCGAGTGACAATTTATACAGATTCTGCTTATGCTCATAATGTGTGTCATCTATTTGGGTCGGTATGGAAGGGCCGTGGGTTTAAGAAAACCGATGGTTCCCCGATACAACACCACGCTCAAATAATAAAGCTGTTGCATGCTATGATGAAACCTAAAGAAATAGCGATAGCTAAATGTGCAGCGCATAGAGCAGACTTGACCAGAGTATCGCAAGGTAACAAAGCAGCTGATGAGGCCGCAAAGGCAGTCACAGGAGCAAATAGAGTGGGTAAAGTTTTGTTGGTCACACATGAAGTTGATTTGGAGGATAAAATCACTCTTAGGGATGTGATTTTAATGCAGGACGCCACCCCTGAGATGGATAAACAGTTGTGGAGAGACCGGGGTGCCACCCAGGACTCCACAGGTCTTTGGAGGAATCATGAGGGGCTGATAGTAGCTCCTCCAGATCTGCTAGGATTAATGATTCACGAGGCACATGGGCTAGCCCATGTTGCAAGGGGGGAGGTGAAGAGAAAGATCATAAAGGAGTATGGATTTTGGGCACCATATCTGCTTGAACAGATTGATTATGTTATAGGTAGATGCACAATCTGTTTGAAAAATAACGTCCGAAGGGGGGTGGTGGTTCTGCCCGGTCACATTCCGACGCCAAAGGGTCCTATGCGAGAGCTAGTTGTAGATTTTGTTGACATGATCAAACCAGTTGGCGGTAAAAGGTACATGTTGGTCGTTGTGGACCGATTTTCACGATGGCCTGAAGCTTGTCCAACTAAGCGGAAGGATGCTCAGTCGGTTGCCAAGTTTTTATGTAGAGAGGTCATAAGCAGGTGGGGGCTTCCAGATCGAATATCCTCGGATAATGGCAAGGAGTTCGTGGACAGGACAGTGAAATTGATTTTGAAAAAACTGTGCATAAAACAACGTCTTGGTGCAGTCTATCACCCACAGAGTCAAGGAATGTGTGAGAAAATGAATGGGGTTTTGAAAAATCGAATCCTTAAGATTTGTCAGCATACAGGCTTAAACTGGGTTGATGCACTTCCATTAGCTTTAATGGCATGTCGCTCGAGCGAGTTACGTGATTTACACATGACACCGCATGAGTTGGCTACAGGGAGACGGATGCCAACACCCTGTTTGCGCACCAGTGGGAGAGGACCAAGTTTGGGCCTGTTAGAAGATGAAATGAGAGCATATGTTGCATACATGGTTAGTTTGCACAAAAGAATATCTACATATGTCTCTGACAGGCAAAGGAAAGAGGAGGTGCAGGAAAGACTTGAGGAACGAGAAAGGATTACAGTGCAACCTGGAGACAAGGTATTTGTGAAGGTCTTCAGGAGAAAGTGGTATAACGAACGACGTGAAGGACCATTTGAGGTCGTTCGGAGTACAGGAACTGCAGTGCAGGTTAAGGGGTCACCAACCTGGTACCATTTATCGCATTGTATCAAAGCGCCCAGAGAAGAGGTGCAACAGGCCCGGAGCGAAAATGATGAAGGTCCGGGAGAAATTGATCGAGATGAGGGAGAGCATGCAGTTGATAGACAGATGCACGAAGTTCCCCAAAGTCAAATTCCAGAGAGAGGGACGGTTCAGGTTATGGAAGATGATGATGTGGACTATACTTTTGATAATGATCTTGACAATGGACAAGGGAGAGTATTTCAGGACATCAAATTTGAATATGTCCCAGAAACCTCAGGTCATGGCTCAGGTGAGAATAAACCATCGGAGAATGAGAAGAGATTTGACTCAATGGCGGGAGAACATAGAGATGAGAGTGGACAAAGAAGCCCTAGGCCAGTACGGAAGAGAGTTAAACCCCTCCGCTATGCAGACTAAAAGCGCGGAAAAGGTGTCACAGATAACAACAAAAGCACCTGACACAGAAAAAATTGAGGATGTGCCACCGAGATTTGATAAATTATCTTCGAAGAGGGAAGAACTTGTAGAGATACCCATAAATGATGAAAAGAGTACTGTAGATGCAGAAAGAGAGGTTTCAAAAGGGACAGTTGATCAAGAGCATGCATTGAAGAAGAAAGAAGGTAAATGGAAAGCCTACGGTTTTGAGGCTTCAGCATTGGGAATTGCAGACCCATGGGCAAGTAGAAATTTATGGTTCCAACAACTAACACATTCAGTTAGATCAGTCAAGAAATTGAAGGGTCCATGCTTGTTGAAAGTACCATCACCAGGCACTTGGGATTCAATCCTGGAAGCAGTACCGGAACCATTATCAAATGTATGTCAACATGCTGCATTGAAATGGCTGTGGTATCAACAGAGGGATCCTGATGATAAATTAATGACTACATTGGTGAGACTTTTTAGGCCTAAAGCTAACTGTTCGTGGTTAGAAAAATTACCATACATAAATCTACTTGACCAGCATGAGGATGTGAAGTTAGCTGTTCCCGATGCAATGGAAGTGAAACCGGTAAAGGCAAAAGGCTGCTTTTGTTCAAAAGAGATTGAGAAGGGCTCTGCAATGTTTATGGGTATATCCGAGTGTGACAGATATCTTATGGATTTAAGAAAGGATGATAAGAAGGAGGAAGATAAGCTCTATGAAGTAACATTTCAGGTTCCAAGCCGTGGTTTGAATAGAACTTTGATGGTAGAAAATACTGGTTTGCCTGGAGATGTGAACATAGGAAATTTTAAAGATATTTGGTGGGTTTGTGGTAACAACGCCTATCTATTTCTACCTTATGGATGGTCAGGATGTTGCTATATGGCAACACTGAAGCTCCCATATGAGGCTTTTGTTATCCAGACAGAGAAATCATCCGATGACTCTAAAGCTACCTTTGGAAGTAGGGTTAAAAGAGAACTAGCGCAATTTAATAATTTGGAATCCTACCATTGGAGAATAAGTATAGGTGAGAAGTGGGGAATAGGATTATTCCCATGGTATGGAGTGACGTTTTTGGCTGACCATATCGATAATATTACTTACACTTTGCAGGGTTTCGCAAATGAAACCATAAAAGGGTTTGAAATGTTAACAAACGCCCAAAGGAGTCATAGACTAACTTTATTAAAACATGATATGGCTCTAGATTACATTTTGGCCAAACAAGGGGGCCTATGTGTAACTTTAAATTTGACTGGAGATGCCTGCTATACCTTAATCCCTGATAATTCAGACAATATAACCAATGTCATTGATGCGTTAAAGCAGATAAGGGATGCGTTTGGATCATCGGAAGGAGCAGGACGGTCTGTAAATAGTTGGTTGCAGGAAAAATTAGGTCCATTAGGAGCAGTGCTGTTCCAAATATTAATAGCTGTGCTTGCATCACTATGTGTGATGTTTTGCTTTTGCACATTGCTTTTGACATTTGCAAAAGCCCTAATATTGAAATGGGTTGGGGTAGTGATGCCAGGAGACCAGATCCAGATGCCGCTAATGCAGAGGACTGAGGCAGATGATGATGAGGAAATAAGGTTAGAAGGTGAATTGGAGGAAAGATACCCATTTTAACTGGGTAAAATACATTTATAATTTAACATATATTTTAGTTGTCTAGTTACTTAGTAGAGGTAGGATAGTAATGGGTGTTAAAAAAGGGGAAGTAGCTTAAAGGTTTGCATGAAATTTATATTAGATATAGAAATGTATCAATAATCTGAATTGTATATGTTATTTCCGTATATGTTATTACTGTATATGTTATGTCGGCAAAGATACTGGTTGGTGTTTTCTGTTTCCCTCAGAACAACAGTGGGGGAGGACCGCCATGAGGGTGGATGATGATTCAAGGAGCCCCAGCTGTTAAAGGGATTCAGAAACTCCAATAAACCAATCAAGAAGGACAATTAACCCGGACTCCAAACAAGGACATTGAGAGAAGGTTCAGAGGAAATATCACCTCTACTATGCCGAGAATCAACAATGTGGAGGAACTGTGAACTCGAGAAACAACAAAGAAGAACGGAAAATGTAACATATATATGTAATGCATGTATAAGAAGTTATTGTTAAATGTTATTTTGTATCATTTATTATGTTAAAATGTAGTAAGAGATTGGGGTACTATATGTGGCCGCCTCAGGCGGAGGGGCCGTGAAAGAGTTTTCCTGTCCAAAATTATGGAAGGATATTCAGGAAATATGGCTGCCAGACAGGTTTTTCGCTTTCACACTCCAGTAAATTGCTCTATTGATAAGATTAATTTGAAAGGAACTATCATTTTTGTCAACGTTATAACCATGTGTAACACTACTCTGTTTATCGGGACTCTGTGAAGTCCCGAAGGGGGGAATATGAGGTGTCTACACATAGATAGTCACATACTAAGGCTGATATTATTATGTACAAGACATATGGGTTACATCAAGAAACTTGGGTTGTCATTTATTAGACTTTGAAGTAACTTAGAGAGGAAGCTAGTCAGGGCCACCTGTGGTGGGGTCTCCTGTTCTTTTCTTTTAGAAGAAGAAGATTAGATCATTAGGTCAAAAGAGCCATTTGGTGAAGCAGCCTGGGAAGGAAGCCCCCCCCGCTCTCCCGGCCCTTTTTATGCCCTTTTTATGGCTAAGTGTTATCTTTCTTCTGGGTTAGGAGAAGGGATCAGGCAAATAGAGAAAAGAACCATTTGTGGGGGTATCCTGGGAAAGGAGCCTTTCTCTCTTTCCCTGGCCTTTTTTATGACACAAGTGTTATAAACGTTGTTGACTTGAAAGGCATGTTCAGGAAGCTCATCATGTATATAAGGGTTTGCTCTGTTTAGTTCGGGAGGGTTTTTTTCATTTTTCGGCCAGAAGCTCTCCAGGTACCTTGTACTTGTTTCGACACTACGCTGGTTGTAATAAACTTGTTATACGACTAAGACGGTGTCGGCGGTTTTTCTCTTCAAACATCTTCATCTGCATCACCACCGAAGATACCACAATATATAATTAAAATATATAATATTATATAAAGTAAAGTGTAGTGTAAAGGAAAGAGTTGCGAGTGAATCAAGTATGAAGTCAAGTATGTTTTTATTCAACATGGACACCACTGTTTTATTTTCCACTATGCCCCCCTTCATTATTAATAACACACCGCACAACTTTTGAAAGTCCAGAGATAAGTCTGTTGCAAAATTCCACGGTGACTCTTGTTTGCCAAAACGTCTGTATGGCCTCGACGAGCTCCTGTTTTGTGCCTGGCTTCGCCTCCTTGCGAATAAAGTCTTTCATGGAATGCCAGACAAGCTCAATGGGATTCAAGTCCGGTGACTCTGGTGGAGTTTTCACCCAGTTGATCCCCTCGGACGCCATGTATGCTCCAGCAGCAGTGTGTTTTGGATCATTGTCCTGGAAGAAGCGATGATCAGACCCAAAGTATGTCCTGATGTATGGTGCAGCGTGTTCTTTAATGATGGCCTCTTCAAAGAATTGACGGTCCATTATTCCCTCGAAGATTACCATTGGACCTGCACCTTGCCGGGAAATCATTCCCCAAACATGCAGCTTCAGTGGATGTTTTGGCTGAGGTTTGGCAACGAAGTGGTCCTTCTGTAGAAACTCTGTCTGGCGTAGTGCTCCAATGAAACTGTTGTCTCATCCGTAAAAAGAACATTATGCCAGGTCTCCCCGGAGTTGTTCCACAGAGTCGCCTGTTGCAGCCTCGCCGCTTTGTTGCGATCTTTTATCATTGGACAGAAGCGGGTCTTGCCAAATTTCCAGCCCATACTTCTGCGAGCACTGCGGATACTTGTCAGACCCAGACGAACTCCAAAATCGGACCGGATTTTGAGCTGTACTGCAGCGGCCGTCATCTCATCGTTTGCCTTTGTCATCTCATCAATGGCATTTAGAATAGCACTGCGAAAAGAAGGGAAAAAAAATGACAAATCCAAAAACATTACAATTGCCATATAGAATGTGAATTCTATAAATTGTTATTGGTCTTTGTTTGTTTTACATTTATCCATTGATATGAAACTTACTTGTGCATTTTTCTCGGACGTGAGCGGCGGGGTTGTGGCTCCTGGTAGTGATTTCTTATCGCTCTTTCTGAAACTTTGATGCCCCGTGCTGCTAAATTTTTCTGAATCTCTCGCGTTGATTGTCCATTGGCTCGCATGTGACGCACTTGCTGGGAACTCTCCTTGTTGATGCGCGTCATCTCGACAGTTTAGAGGCTCTGCGTCTGACAGAGTCTATATCTGCATATGTAAATATGCATATGTAAATTATGGCTTGCAAACGAACACGCCCACACCAAAGTTCAACATTTAAATGCCCGTGAAACTCAAGACCTTCACATTTTTCTGGACTTCTTTACGCTAAAATGGAAGCCGGCACTTTTTACACTACAGCAGCCAAGAGGCCAAGACGTGTCTTATCAAAGGTAAGTTATGCCACTGTTGCTTTTCTTCAGCCTGAACAAATTCACCTGAGTGAAATACCTGCTTTGATGAACGCAGCAAATTAATCTGATTCTTTCCCACTAGACAAAGCAGCCCTCGCCGCTCACGAGGCCACGGATATCATCAGCAAGTACACCAAGAGCAAGAGCAAACGTGCGGCTTGTAAAAAAAAAAGAGGTAAGTTATATCTATTGAATCGACCCCGATTTATTCAGAGAGAGTGACCTTGGGAGTGTACAGAAGAGGCTAAATTTATAATCTTGTCTTCTCTTTTTCTTGTACAGGCTACCATTGTCAACTCCGTGGCAGGAAGCCACGCCGGTTCGGTCCAGGGGTTACTTGAGGCTGAGATCCGGGCCCTCAAAAGCCGGGTAGCCGCAGTGGAAGCTACAAGGGTCCCTGATGGCATCCCCGACAGCTTCACCGAGAGACTGGTCCGAGTGGAAGAAGCAGTTAAGGACATCAAGGAGTGTCTGCAAAGGTTGGCGAGTCCCCCACCACCAACACCAAGCAGCCCAGGTGCCAGACGTCGGCTGACGTTCGGAGACACACCAGGGGACCCCAACACACCAGGGGACCCCACTGTCCCAGCTTCAGATCCCGTGGCTTCATGTGCTGTCACGCCGGACGTGGCAGTCAGAGCCCTACCTGCCGAACGGGAGGAGGAATTTTTTAGACAGTGCCAGACGCGACCGGACACATACGCTGCCAGTGTGTTCATGGCGCTAACCCCATTTGAGGTTTACAAATGTGTGGGGGGAAGAACGTGAATTGGAGCGGCACCAACGGCAAACGGCCACTGCCGGACAATTTAAAAGAACGAGTGCACCAGCACGTTTCCCAGCGCTTCCCGAACCTGTCTGGGGACCAGTGGCAAAAGGTCCGGAACAGAATTAATGAAAGACTAAGGAGTCCCCGAAAGGCTGATCCAGAGACGCAGCGCGCTGGCTTCAGTCGCTGAAGGTCATTTGAAGTTGTTGTGAATTGTGTACAGATACATAGCATATTGTTTCATTATTAGAAGTGTTATTATACGTTTGTTTTGTTTGATTTGCATGCGTGCCTGTGCACTTAAATAAACAATTGCAAAAAAGATTCTTGCATCATGGAGTTTTCTTTACGCCTGTGGGATTAAAAGACATCCTCCAGGTATTCGTGACTACACATTGAGCGTTAATGAGCTCACACACGTCAGCACGAAATGAGTGAATGGGTATGGGTGAACGTCAAATTAAGCACAATACGACCGTTTGGGTTTTTGTTTTGTAAATAACTTCGTTTGCATTAAAACCACAGGTCTCTCAGTCCGCGACTTCTCCTAAATATATGTCTCTATCGTCACATCATCACATGTTCATGAGCACACTCCAATCACAAGGCTACTGTACAGTATAGTACACAGTACTCATACACAGTACCAGCTGCATTTTCCGCTCTGATTTGCGTGACAAGTGGGGGAAAAGGGCCCATCAGGTGCAAACAAAAGGTTGATACCTACATAACAAAGGGCTGTTAATCGCCAGTTTCTGAAGTGTCCGTGCTGTGTTTTAGTTCATGCTGGACAGAGCCAGAGCCCGGTGGTCTCCTCTGCGCCCAGCTTTTCGACAAGTCACATTAATGTTATTATATATTTTATTTATTATTGGTTAACTGTTTACCAAATCAACAACATCTAGGCTATTCTGTCCTCACTGTACATAATTACTGAAGCTCTCCTCTCGCGCACTCTCTCTCTGTCGCTCCCTCTTAATCTGCATGTAGTGAAAGCCACAGCTGGACATCAGTATCCATCATACTGTACCGTATACTGTACTGTACTATCAATATGTCCACTATGGCGTTCAGAGGAATACTCAGAAATCGAACGTGTTTCATACTGCAGGCTTCAGAAAGCATCACACAGATATAAAAAAAAACAGTTACGGGCGGAGTTTTCTTTAAGTTTAAGTTTATGTTGGCATGATGTTGTTGTGCGTGACATGGAGTTGTGGCTGCAGCGGTGCCTCAGTGTTATCTTATCACAACTGTTTTTTCCCCATCAACTAATCCGCGGAATACTTGGTGCTGTGGGGGGCGATATGAACGGATCATGATGATCCTTTGCACCACTAAACACATCCATGATTGTGCTCTGTCTCAGCTGATCGGGTCACCAGCTCACCCCAGCGTGTCTGTTAGATGTGTCTTAGTTTAGACAGACTAAGGTGAGAGCGGAACATCACTACTCCTCCCCGTGGACAAATGAGGCATTGCAGCTGGTTTTCACACAGACTGCTTAGGGGCGTTCCCAGTCAGGGCCTCACTGACTACGTCATCGCGGGGGATTACATTTCGGTCACAAAACCAGCCAAGGACCGTTCAAGGACCTGTGAAGGACCAGTCACGGCCCTGTCACGGTCCTGTCACGGAAACACGGGAAATTTTAAGTCGCTACATCTGTACTGAAACAGTAACATCAGCTTGACACATAGAGTATGGGATCCAAACAGAGGTTCACTATTGGAGGAACTACCATAAACCTTACACTTCTACTCAAAAGGCTAGATCATAACAGTGCTAACCTGGCAAATGGTTTGCCTTCTCTTTATAGGCCATTTCATATGGATCCTCATGGCCTTGCAGAGCCGCTGGAAGCATAAATCTGGAGCACAGCTTGCGTATGAATTTCACCATCTATGACAGATATGTACAATAGTATTAGATTCCTGTAGATATCAGGAAGACACACATGATGAAAAAAAAAGATTCAAACCCACCTCATCATGTAACAAATATATTGCTGACTCCTCTCTCTGCAGAAGCAAGTTGAAATTGGTGAAGGTTGGTATGGTGGCTTAAGAGAACATCAGATACACTTCGCTCATGGGGTCAGTAAATGCCTGCACAAGCCTCTTGAATCTGGCCTGATTTTCATCTTGAATAACACAAACAAGAGGCTGTCAATAAGTATGTGAGTAACAATCCATCCATGCACAGTACAGTACTAATTACTATTATAATGAAACTGAAAACAGATGACCATACTCTCAGATTTGAAATAGCTCGCCAGAGGTTCATAAAGCCTCAGGATCCTGGTCACACAGCGTTCAAGGCTTCAAGCCAGCGAACTGAGATGTGCAGGAAGACCTCCATGTATTCTGCTTCATGCAGCTCACAAAACTCTGTTTCAAACATATAATATATTTTATAAAGCTTTGCGTTTCAATATTACACTTATAAAGCATCAAACATACATACCTGCCAGGTATCCTTTCCTGTTTGTGCTACCTTTGAACCAGTAACCGATGTCCACTACCATGTCCTTCAAATCAAAACCAGACACCTGCAATGTATTGATCAAATCATAATACATTCAGTCAATGCAATTAGGACACAAATAAAAAGTTACATGTTAAGATAAATCAGGCCTTAACTCACTTTATAAAATCCCCTTCCTGCAGCTTTGGCAGTGTTATGAGCCACATGGCAAGGACAACCATGAATATAGGTGTTGGGGTGTTTCTGGAGCACCCTAGAGGCGATTGAATTGCGTGACCCATTGTTTACAGCTGCATTGTCAACCGAGAGACCAACACAGTTCTCCCAAGGGATACCATGCTCCTCTAAGGTGGAGTTCATTTTGGCAAAAATCTCGCTTGCGGTCCCACATGTCTTTCCACTTGTTGTGCACATGCCTAAAAACTGGTGGACGTCTTTGCTTCCCATGAAGACCCGGACAGTAAGCAGGTTCATCTTTTGAACTCCTGTAATAACAAGTTAGAATTAATCAAATGTACATGTTCAACAAATTGTTTTGCAGAAGATCTAAATACTTTGTGAAATACCTGTGTCATTTGATCCATCTGTAACAAGGGTATATGGGCTGTTTTTGAGCTCCTTTACAAGCCCTTTTACAAAATAAGGCGCAAGTGCCTCATTGACAATGCAGGATGACTTAGTCCTGGCACACCTGTAGTCCTGCGCTGTCTTCAAATCTCCAAAACAGTCTTTTAGGAGAGGGCCCAGGTGGTCAGCAAAGGCTAAAGGTACATTATGACTAACCAATCCGGCTGTTATTTTTACCTCAGCCCTTCTTGTCTGTAAAAAAAATAAGAATTATTAATCCTCAAAAACACAGGTAGAAAATTCATTCAGCAATAAGATCTCAAATTAAGAAAACTGGACCGAGTCGACTGAAATACAAACCACAAAACTATCAACCATTACCAACAAGACAAAACTCTTGGCTGAACCTTGACAGGACTACACATATCATACCTTAACCTCTTGAGGTGACATCCCCCCAACAGAGGGAACAGGCACTGCAAACTGTGAAATTGTGGCAGTAGACTGAAGAGCTCGCTGCTTCTCTTGATGGCCTTTGCTTTTAATGTGGCGCACTACATCTGTCACACCCTGGTGGCAACATGAGTTTTCAATTCTGCAGATTGCACACCAATAGTGTGTGTTGAGGCTCCCCCTTGTTATAAATGGCCATGAAGTGGTCCACTCATTCTTAAAATGAGCTGTGTATGTTGCTGCTCCATCCAGAGCACGACTCCTCTGGCCCTGCTGGACTGGTGAAGTGCTTGCCTCATTCTGTCCCTCTGTGTCTTCTTCCATGATCTGCAATCCTCCTGCCTCAGCCTGTCCCTCTGCATGTTCTTCAATGACCTGCACTGCATGTGTCTCTTGCTCCTGTATCAGTTTCTCTCTCTCCATCTCTCTCTGTCCGGTTTGTTTTCCCTCAGTTTGTTGTTTCAGTGTTTCTATAGACCTGATTTTATTTGGCTGTTCCTGACTTCAGATAAAATAAAATATTTCTTTTTTGCCCTGGCCCTGGCATCGGCCTTTTCCGAGACATCTTTGTAACCTTAAAGAATTCAAAGGGTTGGTTTACTCTCAGTCTATGTCTATGTTTTATTTTCTGTCTTAATGTCAAATCATTTGGAATACTGTACATCTTACCAGTTCGAATTGCTAAAAAGATAAAGCCTAACACTAAATAAACAATGGTTTTGAACTTCTGTTTTGAACATGCATAACATTACACGAAGTTAACAAGAAGTTCCCTCCTGTAGACAACTGAGTTTAACGGCCCACCACTAATTGTAACATACCTTGAATTCTCTGTTGATAATGGAGGGTCTTCAGAAATTATCCACCGCGCTTGACTCCTTGTAACTCTTCTTCTGCCGCAGACGGGTAGGCAGCGAATACTCGGCACTGTCACACCGCGGTGAGGTCAAGCTGGGTTTTTGTTATGTCTTGTCATTTCCTGTTTTATTTTAAAAGTTAACTCTCCTCTCGTTTCAGGTCACTTGCCCTTTCCTCATGTGTCACCGGTCTGATTGTCTCCCCCGCCCTGATCGTTTCCACCTGTTCCCCATTACCCTGTGTATATATTGTCTGCGTCTCCCTTTGTCTTGTGCCAAAGTGTTTCGTCCTTCGTCGTGCACCAAAGCCTTCTCTCCATAGTCCATAGTCACAGCTTCTTAGCTCAAGTGCTCTGGCCTGACATAAACTAAATGTAGAGTTCCAAAACATACCAAGTGTGTGTGTGGGTGTGGTCTGAAAAACTGATCTAAACCATCCACAAACATTCATTCATGAAATTAAAGCTCACCTGGAGGCGAGTCACATACAGTATGTGAAAATGAAATAAATGCTTTTAAATTTTACATACATTTATCTCCTTTCAGAAAGATTTAATATTAATTTCCTCTATAAATGAAAATGGAAACATTAACATCTGTTAGAAAATCCAATATGGCTCCAACACCTGCCCCCCGCATTTTAACAGATGAGGCATGGGCCTAACTACAAAAAAAATCAAAGAAGGTTTTAAAGACATTTTTTCCAAAAATAAGTTTTGTTATGGTGCCAACTGTCAAGTGAGCTTGTAAGGCTTATGGCCAGGACCCTGATACAGCAGCTCCAACTATGATCACTACTGTGCTCTGAAATTAGGAAACACCAGCACAAGATAGCAGTGAGGGAGGAAGTGGAAATGCATAGTCCAGCTTTATATCCAGTCCATGGTGTGTCATCAGTACATGGGTATTGTGTCTGTACTATATATGCTTGTTTTCGCTCCTTTATAATGTCTCTTGTGAGCTCATTTGACTACCTTGGCTTCCCTAAATCACAGTCCTTTTAGAGAATATACAGGATGTTAATGATGATTTGTCTTTCAAGTCGCTTTTAAATTCCTACATTGTTGCCGTGTCTCACTCTTACTTGATCTTATTATTGTCTTTTTCTGACTGTCTTCATCGAGAATCTTATTCTTGATACACAAATGAAGCAGGTATATGTGAAAAAACAAACAAGGTTCTTCAAATAACCTGGATTAAAAATGGTCTTGATGGCAATAAAAAACAGGCGGCTTATAGGTAATTTTCATTTTAAATTTGTCAGTGTTTGTTCCCAGAATTCCCACATTGCAATAAGTACAGGAGCTAAATTAATTGAACTTATAAGTAGGATAAATAGACTCATACATGCTGACCATTTGGATCTTTTCATTTCCAGTAATTCAGTGGCTCACATCAAGAAACCAGTTTCCAGGAGCATTCAGTACTCTATATGACCTTCACAACACCAAAGAGCAGATAGGGACTAGCTGGTGATCATAGTGGAGCATTTAGCAGCTAATGATTCAGATATCTTCTTAAGTAGTTGGTGGAAACCAAAACAGAGCTCATGTGTAACATCACCAGTCAATAATGTGAGCTTTATTTCTTTGCCAGGTTAATGGGGGCTGGCATGGTGCCCCAAGGCCTTCTTCAGTGACCTCCCCTAATGAGAGGCCAGCCAGTATGCATTCCAATACCTCAACCTGACCTCTCAAACCTCAGCACATTGTTAACATGGACCACAACATTTAACTTCTCCAACTCAACCAACCAAATCCAACAAAAAAAGTTGACGGGCTCAGCTATAATGATGTTTACCAGTTGGACATTTCAGGACTGGTGTTCTCTGATGCCAGGGGGACCATGTTGAGACTACACTGCATGAATTCACAGACTACAAACACTGATTTTTTTTATTTGGGATGAAGAACTGAAGTGAGAAGTGAACTCACCTTCCCTTCTTCTTCTTTGTCCATCTGCATTTTGTTTAACGCTCTGAGCTGCACTCACTGTATGTACTGAGATGGCTCAGCCAATCAGGATGTCAAGATAATTCTGCAATAAATGAGTGTTTAACAGGAGCTATGACGAGACTTTCTGAGTGAAATACTTAACTATAAAAAAAATGACATGATCACTTTATCATTTGGTTACAGTTGAATTTTACACAATTTTATTGTGATTCTTTATCAAAACAATCACAATTTATTTTCCTCCATTTAAGTTAGTTACTTGTAGTCTACCTCTTCTAAACTCGTCCACATTTATTTTCATCAGGTCTTTTATATTGCTTAATCCCATGTGTAAAACCAAACCAACAATGAATGTTTCCTGAAACATGTATTGTGTGTTTATCAAAGCCTGATATGTGTTATCATTATCCTGTGCCAGCTTGTTTTGTTCCAAAAATCTGTGTAAGAGTCACACTGTGTTAAAATTATGAGGGAACCAGGTGAGACTAAAAGACACTTGAGCTTCACAGGAACCAACCAAGGTTTGATTAGTCTTGGGGCTTAATTAAAATTAGTGTCCAGCTGTTTTATTCCATTCCATTTTTCATGACATATACTTTTGAGATGTTTTTGAAGATCTACTTTTTTTGTAGAAGTCAGTGTGTTGGAGCTGTAAGGGACTCTCCCTTACAGCTCCAACACAGAGACATAGGCTTACGTTGTTGGTTTTTAGGACTTTTTACGTTTCTTTGTTGACAATACTGAACATACTGAATCATATCAGCATTGTATTCAATCTTCAATGTGTTGCAGTTTAGTAAACATGGCAGCATTACCACAAAATGACAAAAAGCCAATGAATGATGGACATGCGCTTGTAGAGACACTTTACAACTTTACTTTACAAAGTTAGTTTTGACATATTCTCAGATCTCAAAGCAATTTTGGGGTACATTACTAATAAACCAGAAATATTCATAAAGACAAAACAAGATATGCCTTTAGATACAGAATGTTCATTATTACATTTAATCCAGGCTTTCAAATGGGTGAAAGTGGCTGGTTTTATCTTGTGGCCATGTTTTGTGTCTGTGCTTTATGTCATTAGTAATTTAGACCGCTGTAAATACTGAGGGATATTTTGAATGTTGCTGAGTTTTGTATCTCTTTCATATCTGAACTAAATAATCACACCTGTAAATTAAGAGTCTCTTCTTCCAATTCATTTTTTATGGTATATAACATTTTGAAGTAAATATTTGTGCCTGTGTTGAAGTAAATTCATTGTGTTCATTTTTTTATCCATTCATATAGAGAACTTTATAACCAGACAGAATCCTCTGTGTTAGTCAATATGTATTTTCAAATGTGAAATAAACTTTTGCTTAAATATTGCTTAAAATGTGTTCCCCATTTTTGATTTGATCGACGCTGCAATACCAACTCTGACCACATGGTGTTTACTCAGCTAATGCGCATGCGTCGGCGTTTCCGTTGTTTATACAGACGCTTTAACCTGCCTCCACCATCTCTCTCCACGTTTGCATGTCTATGCCGTGTACTGCATGTGTATGTGTCCGGATTAAAAATGCATGTAAAATAAAGAATAGAGTGAAAAGACAATTTCCCCACTGTGGGATTAATAAAGTATATCTTCTTCTTCTTCTTCTTCTTGCTGATGAAAGCAAACAAAAAAATCGCTGACCTTAAGGATGACATCCGACGGCTCTCCGATGAACTGGATAAAAAAAGACTAAATACTTTCCAGTTTCATGGACGTGGCTCTCCAGCAGTCCAAAAAGTTGGCCTCGCTCAGCACAACCCTCCATGACACAGTTGCGTGGGATCCCGCCACCTGTCCACGGCCCTCCTCCTGCTCGACACCTAACCATCAGTCGTCCTGGGCCGACGTGGTTGCCCGAAACCGCAAGAGGAACCCGAGCGGGGCCGTCTCTCCCCCTCGCCTGAGCCTCTCCAACCGCTACGCCGCCCTCTCCGATGACACTCCTGCACATCCACCTGATGCCCCAGCTGGTCCCGCTGCTCCATCTCCTTCAGACCTGGACCCGCAATCAGCGCCAGCAGACACCGCAACTTTCTCTCCACTGGTGGCTGGCAATGCCCGGATGGCTGGCCACTCCACCGCAAGGCCAAATGGATTGCCCTCAACCCGGTCTTCGACCTCCTCTTCCCGACGCAGGATCCTGAGGGAGGCTGTGCTCCGACGCTCAGGCGGTCTACACCGCCCTGTGCCGGCGGGGAGTCCTTCAACCGGGTCCGACGCTGATCACTCGCCACGGCGCTTGCCTGCCCGGACGCAGAGTGTCGGGAATCATCTGCCTTCATCTCCTCCCTCTCTTCTCTCCAACCACACTGATAGTAGGTGACTCCATAATTAGGAACACCCGCTTCTTCAATGCAGCCACTCACTGCTTCCCCGGGGCCACGGTCCCGGTTATCGTGGATAAGCTCCCCGGTCTGTTGCACTCACTCCCATCTTCAATAAACCGGGTGTTAATTCATGTAGGATCTAATGACACAGCCCGTCAGCAATCTGAGCTGACCAAAAATGATTTCAATGTCCTCTTTAGCCTCTTAAGTAACTGTGGGAAGTCCGTTTTTATCAGCAGTCCCCTATGGGGATAATTTTGTCTCAAAAAGATTTGAATGCGTACAATATGATTTGAATGCGTACAATATGATTTGAATGCGTACAATATGATTTGTATACATATGCATACATTTATAAATATCCAAATACAAAATACAAATATAAAAATGTGACATACAAATAAATAAACAAATTTGTATAAATAAATGTGGATTTGTAAATATATTTTCGAGATTTGAAAATAAATGTCCTTGACTTTGTGTGTGGAGTCAGCATTTGTGGATCCATTTTTTGCTTTTGTGGATCCATTTTTTGCTTTTCTCGCGATGACTTAATTTTGAGACATGCCTACCGCTCACCAGGATTCACAAATAAATGCCACCAGATTTGAATACAAATAGCGGTACACCCTTCACCGAACATCCAGCAGATGGCAGTGTTGTGCAACGGTGCAGACCAAGGTACTTTTTATTATTTTGTTTCTGGACATAATGGAGAGAAGCTGAAACCAGAAACGAGTGTTTTTTTCGTTTTTTCGTTACATACTTAATCTGCTGCTCTGGCCTCTCGCCCTCCAACTGCTCAGCTGATCACCTCCCCATATCTGACCACTCTCTTGTCACCTTCAGTATCACCCTCTCTCTCTCTATCATCAAGACTCCCCGCCTCATCTCTTTCCGTAACATCAAAAACATTAACATTGACACTCTCTCTGCCTCCCTTGAACATATTCTGATTCCTGACCACCTCCTCTCCCCTGATGAACTTGTCACTCTCTACAACAATAGTCTACAAAACATCCTGAACTGTATTGCTCCTGTTAAAACTCGGTCTGTCACTTTTTCACAAACTGCCCCCTGGTACACCTCTGAGCTTCGATCCATGAAAGCAAAAGGCCGTCAGCTTGAGCGTCTGTACAAGAAAACTGGTCTCACTATTCACAGAGAAATGTACAATACCCACATTTTACACTACAAACACTCCATTTCTCAAACTAAATCTAACTATTACTCCTCTTTAATCCACTCTCATGAAGGCAACTCCAAAACACTTTTCACCCTTCTCAACAGCATCATCAAGCCACCTGACTCACTCCCTACCCACCTGTATTCAACTGAAACATGCAATACCTTAATGGACTTTTTCAATGCAAAAATTCACAATATTCACCAACACCTCCAGTCCAACCCATCCTCTGTCCCCTCCCCTGAATTCTTCCCCCTCTGCCAGATCCTATCCACCTTCCAACTCCCGGAGCCCTCGGAAATATCTGACCTCATCACCAAGTCAAAGTCCTCCACCTGTCAGCTTGATCCCCTACCTACAACCCTTGTAAAATCCTGCCTTCCTTCTCTCCTCCCCATCATCTCTGCCATCATCAACACTTCACTTAGCACTGGAACTGTTCCTCCACCCTTTAAAGTTGCTGCTGTTACTCCAGTACTTAAGAAACCTGGATCTGACCCCTCTGACTTTAATAACCTCCGCCCCATTTCCAACCTTCCCCTCATCTCCAAAATATTAGAAAAAATTGTAGCCTCTCAACTCCACTCTCATCTCTCTCACAACTCCCTCTATGAGCCCTTTCAATCTGGATTTCGCCCCCTACACAGCACTGAAACCGCCCTCATAAAAATTACCAATGATCTTCTCATGGCAGCTGACTCTGGACTACTTTCCATCCTCATCCTCCTCGATTTAAGTGCAGCCTTCGACACCATCTCTCACCCCATCCTCCTCCAGAGACTTTCCTCCATTGGCATCACTGACACCCCTTTAGACTGGTTCCACTCATATCTATCTGGTCGTACACAGTTCATACAGCTCAAGTCCTTTAAATCCCAACCCTCCCCTGTCACCTCTGGCGTACCCCAAGGATCAGTCCTGGGGCCCCTCCTCTTTATCACCTACCTCCTTCCACTTGGCAACATCTTCCGTAAATTTAACATCAATTTTCACTGTTATGCCGACGACACCCAGCTCTACCTATCCGGAAAACCATCTGTCATCCAGCTTTTCTAATCTTTGTATTTCCATTGCTTTTTATTTTTGTATAGTGTCCTTGGGTGTTTTGAAAGGCGCTCTGAAATAAAATGCATTATTATTATTATTATTATTATTATTATTATTATTATTAAATGCTCTGACTTCTTTTATTAGCCCTCAAAATTCAATTCTCAGAAGCCAGTGTTTACTTTATCATGTGTGTCTGTCATCGCTATGTAAAAGATTCCCACAAAATCTGTAGATAAAAAAGGTTCATTCCAACAAAAACCTAACAATTCTTACTTCCATGTGATTATACACTAATGAAAACATAGTTGAGATATACTCAACTTTTAAATACTAAAATAAAAGAAACACCACAACAAGAACATGTAAATGTCCAGGCTGCTGGAATACATTGTCAGTCATTGTTTGGATAAATTGCTGCTGGTTGGTATATAATGCATTCTGGGATACTTGGCTACCTTTTAAAGTCCACACAAGGGAGCTTTGAGTGTTTCTATTTATTCTCTACAGACAGTGCTGACAGTGTCCATGCTGTTGATGGTCATTATATAAAAGCTGGCTTTTCAAAGATAACTGAATGAATGTTTTGAGTGTTCATCTTTGCAGTGTTTGGAAGGCCTCTCATGTAAGATCAAAAGGTAAAGTTTTTTTGACAGGCAGATGTAAGCGTGTCAAAGGTTGAACGAGGCATAAACTGAGCCAGACTGAAGCCAAATTCACACACTTTCATCTTTTCAAGAGCTTTACTATAGCTTCATGACATGTCTTTGATGCTCCTTTGTACCTGACCATTCCATTCTTCCTCCTTTTGCTCCTCTTACTTCCATTCTCACCTTGCTTTCTTTGTCTCTTTGTCTTCGCATATACTGGTGTCTCTCTGGAGAAATCAGGTGGCCTTCACCCTTTCAAAGTCTCTTATCTACGAGATGTCACTTCTCAATTTGCTCTGGCTGAACTATTTGCTGGTGGCATGTGTATTGATTTTTCTGTCATCAGTGATAGTGGAGCAAATTCTTGAATAAAAGCCTCAAAGCCTCGGCTCATTTTCAAATACTGAGAATTTGATTGACAGGTCTGTTCATTTATGTGCAGGCACACACTGCAATGATTGAGAAATCACTGAGAAGTAAGAAGCTGTTGTACACATGGAACATATAGGGGTTTCCTCTAAGGGTATTTGAAGGCACTGAATTGAGGAAATTCCTCTAGGCATCCTGGGTAACTTTTACTCTGATAATCTCTGACTGGGTAGTTGCAAACCCATAAACCTAACCTGTGGCAAAACATGACATGCATCTCTGCGTCAGCGACAAACCATGCACACTTATGCAAACCGGCAAAGTGCCACCTCTCTCCAGTGAGTCGAGGAGGGAAATGGTGGATTAAGTTGGGGTGCTGACATGTCACAAACTCCTGGCTGCCTCACCTCATGTTGATATGTGTTCCTATAGTCTCCAAAAGTAGATTGGGAGCCAGAGCTTTTATGAGGCTCCTCTTCTGTGGAACAAACTACCATTCTGGGTTCGGGAGGCAGACACGGTCAACACTTTTAAGAATAGACTTAAGACATTCCTTTTTGATAAAGCCTATAGTTAGGGCTGGCTCAGGCCATCCCTTAGTTATGCTGCCATAGGTCTGTGTAGTAAGTAATAAAAATTATAAATCACAACATTTAAAGAGGAATCCTGGAGAAAGCTTCAGGCCACACAAACCTTAGCTGATTCCACAACACGTGAGCAGCTGGGCACTATCGTTAGCCTCACCAAATTGACAGTCATTAATAATTCCAGCTGAAAGACGATAAATCTGCCACAGTTCTCCATGGACCTCCATAAATCTGGGAGATTAGTGAGTAATATTTCAAAATCCAATGTCAGGATTGTCAGGCTAAATGACATTTATGTCGATTCATCAAAGTGATAAGTTTTTGTGATACTTTTTGTTAAGAAAATGTCACATGGAATCTTTTGAAATGGCAAGGGAGAGAGAGGGGTACTGACATTTTTGCTTATGTTTGTTATTCTTTTATTATTAAATGAAAAATGACAGTCCACTGAATAAAACATGATAAAATATTTAACTCATTTCTAATTTATTATCTCTCTCTCCTTTTATTTTATTTTATTCCTGATATCCACTGTCACAGCTGGTAAATAGAGGAGATTTTACTTTTTAAAAGCCTCGTTCAAACCAAATATGCAAGAATAGCTTTAGGTCTGAAAAAGTGTAGTTATTCCAAGTCAGACAATGACACGGTTATCACTGTGCAGTTTGCACTTCTTACTTGCGATGACCTTGCTTCTTTTACACAAATAAGATTTGATTTGATGGTTGACGAGGCAGAGGGGGGCGCCGGACAGACCGATCAGCCATTATCTAGATTTTAGAGCCACTCCCTCCAAAGTGGGATGAATTCCATCTCTTTTAAGCAGACCAGGTTTCCCTCATCCAATTATCTACAAAGCCCACATGAAATTCTGGTAAATGGTCAGTGGACTTAAGTGAATTTATATAGCACCTTTATGAACTGCTACTCAGAATGTTTTTACAACACTTTCACCCATTCACACACACATTCATACATGTATAACCATCAAATTATATCTTGCATTGGCATTGAACTTTATATTTTTGTCACTAATGTGAACCACTGATGCAGAATTGCTGCATGAGGAAACAGGTTAACTGTGTGATTATGCATTATAATAATAATAAATAATAATACATTTAACATTCAGAGGCACCTTTCATGGAACTAAAGGCCACCTTACATCATTAAAAAACATCAGTACAATGGAAAACATACGAGAAACAAAAAATTAATTAACTATCTTTGTGATAAACAAATACATGCAATAAATTACTTGGCAGTAATTGATCTTTAAAAATAGCTCATGTAGTTAATACAATTATACTGAGTATGCATATGAAGGAGGTCTGTGAGATAAGCCGGACATTGCTTGGGAAATGTTTTAAAGGTAAATAATAAGATGTTCCATTTTTCAGTAAGCCAGATCATCACCTGCTGCTGTTGCCCCACTCATCATCATCTGTTTACTCTGTCTTCTTTCTCTGGCTTCCTCACAGCATCATTTATACAGGATCAGCATTCCTGGCTCTGGTCCCTGGGGTAGTGGTGGGGATAATGTAGCTGAGAGGAGGGGGCTCTAAGAGGAGTGACCAGCAAGACTAAGTGAAGGGCCTATCAGTCACGTTGCAGTGGAGCTGCCCTAGGAATCTTATTACTGCCTGCCTGTTGGGCTTGACTGGTGCTTGGGTGGGCAGGGTGAAAATTGGAACATTTTTGCCCTGATATGAACATTTCAGGCAACTCTATTTCTCACTGGGTTTTTAAATTCCTGATCCTTAGACAGTTAGAAGATGCTATATCCTAACCTAACCCAACCATAGCATCTCTAAAATAAATCTAAACATAACCATTTGACTGCTGGGTCTTATTGTAAGAAATACACCGTCTGGTAGGAAGAACTGCCTGAGAGCTTGAGATCAGGGCAGGTAAGTTCTTACAAACAGAGAAGATACGTATCTGACTTTATATGCACTGTGTGTCCTCCATTAGCTCCTGATGGGGAGTTTTCATCCATTTAAGGGCCAGGCTTACTACCTTCACTCACCTTTCAAATGAGTGATGTTCTCATTGGTAAAACAGAATGTGTAGAAACGATTAAGAAAAGGAAAAATGTCAGAAGCAGGAAGGAAGGAAGTAATGTATAACATTGTAACTTGTGCTTCAGCTACGATCACCAGCAATAATTTATTAACACAGCACTAAGTCACACACTACAACACAGGTTTTGATCTCTTTGGCACAATGGTACCAAGGTACCAAACTGTGGCAACAAGACTTCAGTAAGCTTGGTGAACAACAGTGATGAATAGTTCCAGCAAGTAACTCCACCTGAAACCCACTCATTGTAGGTTTCACTCCATACTTGTGAGCCCTCAATAATGTATCTGCAATTTGTGAGTGAAAATTATTTTTAGGGCTGGACTGGAATAATAATTCAGGCTAGGGATCTAGTGTCAGCCCTGGCAAATCTCCACATATTGCAAACAGGCCCTATGCACTGTAACTGTCTGTTTGCTGTGCCAGAAAAAACATAACATGTTAAAGGCAGTTAGTAAGTGCCGGTTACTTATTAAAAATACGGTATAAAATAAATATTCGTTATAATGATTTTTGTGCACATTTGTAAAGCTTGTTTTGCTTCTGCCATTTCCTCAGAGCTCTGACTGAACTTGAGTAACTGCAGGTACTTCCAGAGTATACTAATACTATTATATATTATTATACTATTGTTTTAAGGAGTATTTTCATGCACACATCTGTTACAGAAGATGATTGTTGATTTATTGTTGATTTTTATTTTTTATTTGGATTTTCTTTTTGCATTTTTAACATAAGTCCTGACACTCTGGGCCAGTCAGCTCGCCAATCCACCTGGAATTCTCACAGTGCTCCTGATGCCCTGATCATTTGTGAAACAGTCACCACACTTAATCTGCAAGTGAGCAGTTTTTTGTGTGTGTGTAAAATGGGTTCTGTTTTCACGTGAGGTTGATGTCAATCTGAACATCTCATTCTCAGTAAAAAAAGAAAGAAATGTATTTCACAAACTGTTAAACATTCATCCAGTTACATTCAGATGAGAGCAGAAGGCTCAAAACGAGAATAAATAAATCACACAGGGGCTGAGTGACTAATATCACTGCATAAAATGGTGACACAATAAATTATCCTGCCAGTATACCACAGTATACCAGACTGGGATAATTAAAATGAATTATTATTGTTGGTGAAGTCCTCTCTGTACATGAGTAATAGGAACCATCAGGAAGACCTCTTCCGCTGCATTACTTATAGAAAATGACAAGTGAGCTGACAAGAAGCAAGCTCATTATCCCATCACATTCAAAACTTTACAGGGTCTGTGGAACTAAACAGTTAACACACTGCAACAGTACTAGATGAAAAAGGTTCTCATAGTAAACAATACTCAGTGATGTCTGGTCCTAAACTAGTGAAAGACCCCAAGAAGAGCAGTGCTACTTCAAACTGTCTTTCACTTTTCTACTTTTAACTGTGTTTTGAAGTTGCCTGAAGTCGTCCTTTTAATTGTTGATTTATTGTGGCTATTAGATTATAAAAATATCCACGCTTGCACCAGGATTTTGGCTTAGCTTTTTTTCTTCACTCCACAACAACATTTCCATTTAGTCTGTGTTTAGTCTGTGTAAGTGTTACATTTAAGAGGCCCAGGGACAACACACATTTTTTGATGCCACATGGCGTTCACAATACATGAATGAAACTGACTGATGAAACTAAATTTCTTGAGACGTTGCACAACAGAGGTATCCATAGGTAGGTTCCATGGAAATAATACCTGAGGTCATGACATTTAGCAAATTTGTTTATCAATAAAGTGGGGTAATAATTATTGACCTTTGTGTCTATTTGATTCAGCAGACATTAATTGTGTCCACATGTATAAAACAGTGGTGCATTAAACTTGGACAGAGTATGGAGCTTGCTCTGATTTTTAGAGCTTTGGAGTTTTGTTGTTAACATTTGCTGAAAGGTCACCAAATGCCTCGTGGCAACATGTGTTTACACAGCTTTCTCCTCAAATAACCTCTCCTTTCTTTGGTGACCTCCCCCCAAATGCTATGCTAGCTATCAGCCCATGGCCTCTTCAAAACACTACTTCCCTGTGTTCGTTGTTCAAAACTCGATTGTGTACAGGTAAAGTTTTACAAAATAGAATGACAGTAAAAATATATTAACACCCCAGAGAACATTTCATTTGCTCATGAGCAAATCAGTCTTTTTTTTCATTAGTGTGCAAACTAGAGTCTTATTTGTTCTCCTACCACCTCCTTCCATAGGTACAGACCTCCACCCCAGATGCCCTACCTCAGTCAAGACCCATCTGGGGCCAGTAATCATAGCGATGAGGTGGAGGGAGGATGGTTGTGGTGGCAGCAGACTTTTCGGCTCTTGAGCCCCCCCCTCAATGGCCAACGAGTTCCCTGTGCACCTAATGCAAGCTGACACATCGTAATAACAGTAAGAAGCCTTTCCTGTCTGGTGTCATGCACTGAGAGATTGGATCTCTCTTTGTGATGCAGCGGGAATTTTCTCTAGCTGGAATACATTTGTAGGTAGTGAGTGTCAGGTTTGTCCAGGGGTACATGAGTGGAGAAAAATCAACACTTCGTCTCAAACTCACCACCATGGAAAACGCTTTGAAGGATATTATATCAGTCTGAGTAGGGTGGTGTTTATTTTTATGAACACCAGGAAAGCAATCTTTATTACATTTAACCAAAGTCTGTTTTACTTACTGTGTTAAGCCCAGTTTGTTATTAACTATCACGGATTTCAAACAAAAATCATCTCTTGAATCAGCGTATTTTGCAAGTGAAACAGCAATGACCTGTTCAGTGGCAGAACCTAAGGACCTAGGACCTAAGAACTCCTGCATGGTGTATGATATTTCTACACTAAAATACAATATTGTCCCTTGCAGATTTGCTGTGTGGTAATTAGATTTAAAACAAATTGTGAATATGCAAAAAGCACAATGATAAAATATTAATTAAAAACAGATCTTGACACAGCGCTTCAAGATTATATAATAAAGATGGACCTCAAAATGTCAGATGCAGATATTACATTACTCTCATCCCCACCACCAACCAGCTGACACAAAGTGAACCTTTAACTTTGGAGGTCTCTGGGGGGTCTGGGGCATATGTTTTAATGTGTTTTTAACAAAGAACAGTAAAATCATCTGTACATTTTTTATGTACATATGTTTTCATACAACACTGTCTGATACACCTGATTTTACTTCTTCCAATACTTTTTGAAATAAAACAACTACATTCTAAAGAATCTCCATCCTATCTAAGATGTTGGTTCACGCTGAGCTTGTGTATCTTTATATTTTGTGTCAGTGCTACCCTCTAGTGACCAAAGAGCAGAACTGTGCGTGAAAGCATAGAGAGACAGGCTTAAAAGGGAACGTTAGAAACTTTCAAAATTAAACTTGCTTATACCTCAAATAGGACCCCAAGCATGTCCACTCTCCACTGTTCAACTGTGCCCATAAAAGGTCATTCTGGTATCTATTTAGTGTAAATTATCTTCCACTGACTTTACACATGATCAGTGGTCAGTTCACTAGTGTCAGGCAGTACGACTTTACATAAACACTACATAATACGATGTAAGATACGATGAACTTCATCCATCCAGGGGGGAAGTGTCTTCCTTGGCTCTGGAGGAGTTTGTAAAGTCTGAGAAAATATCCCTGAATCTATCATCAGCTTGAATTACCAGAAACCAGCTGTATTAATCATGGACATGTAAACATTTACCATGCAGGGATGGTCTAAAAGAGATGCTATTCAGTTGCATTATGGGTAAAAACAGCTAAAGTCATTGGTTTCAATGATTCAAAGAAAACTCACTTAAACATGTAAAAACTGTGGCATGGTCTTTCAAACATAAAAAGACTGAACAATATGATCAGTGAGTGACTACCCAGTTTACCCACACCTCATCTGTGAGCTAAAACTTAATAATTACGGATTCTACTAAATCCCTGCAGCCCTGCAGTTCCCTGCACAGACCTCACAGCTCCCTTAAAAGCTTGGGAATATGGCCTCGGCACTTTGCATGTTTGAGGAAGTGGTATTAGCTGCTCTTCAGGGGGAGTTGTGTTTGTTTAAAGTCCTATAAGTACTCTTATCGTCCCATCAAATGGATTACATTCATTTAAAACATGGACGTTCATAGCTTGCTTACTTAATAAAGAGGTTCTTCTCAAGCCTCTTATAAAATGTATACAGTGCATCTGCAGCATCTTGCGGCTGGGAAAGGCACTGATTCACTAAATGTAGCTAGACAGTAACACTGCATTCAATATTCAGCAGATGTACTGTGAACTATATAACATATGCAGGCATAAGTATGGATATTTTATTTATAATTGTATTCACACGCAGTAATGAAACAGTCATGTACACTTGCTAACTATGTCAGAGTCCAAACTAAACGTTTACAAAGACTCTGAAATATACATAATCAATCCACCAACCACACTATAAACAGCAGGATATCCAAAAACCTTCATCATGACTGAAAACACACACTTCCTGCCGGTCTATTATTTAACACAGCTGTAGATGTGTTATCGTTGTGTGGTAATAACTGCCACAATATATATATATATATATATATATATATATATATATATATATATATATATATATATATATATATATATATATATATTTTTTTTTTTTTTTAAATTAAGTAACATCATTCATGTTAATGTAGCAGATAATATCTAATATTAGATGTCAAGTGTAATGAAGTAAATAAATGACTGGTCTGGTTATTAGATAGAACCAGACTCCCTTCAACTCTTAAACACAGACCGCAAGTCTTTAGAGACCTAAAACCACACTGTCACATCAAATTCATTAACTTTATTTAATTAGGCTATCATCTGCCGGCTAACCTCAATCTATTTGCTTTAGTTTTTTGAAGTTGTTTGAAGTAGAATGGATAATGATAACTCTTTATTTAGATATTTTGGATCCAGTCACACCATGAACACATTAACATGAAGGGTTTCCTCATTCTTCCTCATAGGTTTTACATGCCATTCACACTGATTTATTCACATTTTGTCAAGAATCAAATAGGTCTAACACGACACAATTCCCTGTGGTGTTTGTCCATATTTGAACAATTTGATGTGTTCCTTCTGCCCCACCCTTGTCTACCATTCTTTTGTATTGTATATTAGTTTTGGTAATCTGCACTATTGTATTTAATAAATTACACAACGTGAGAGCAATGTATACTGAAACAAGATCATAAAATGTGAGGCCCACCCAAGATGGCACCTCACCTCAGGTTTTGTCTTCACATGTCTAACAGTTTAGATTAAGAAAATTTGAATGTATTTATTACAAACAAATAACTACTTGAAGAATCTCAAGTCTTTGAGGTTATGGGAGAACATAATATAGAATACAATATAGAAATGGGTCCTACCAAAAGAAATGATGGTAGGAACCTTTCATCTTTGAATAGTTCCTTTAACAACACATGAATTTATTTGAAGAAGTGTAAAGTTGTATTCAGAATTCCAGACAAAATGTTTAAATACATAAAACACCACACCATGAGCAAATGTTGGCGTATACATGTGTTCATTATGTGGTCAGGTTGGTTCAGGGATGGGTGGAGGGACAGGGGGAATCGCTCCCTGTCACTCCCCCCTCCCCCCACAGCCCCGCTGATGGCACCCACACCAAATCGCTAACTGCAGAATCACCATGCAAAACATACACGAAGCGGCTTATGGTTTGGATTGGTTCGTTTTTGCAAGTCGTTTCGTACAGATGCGAGCCTGCCCGACACTGTGAACAGGCGTGAGAGAGCACAACACGAAGAAAACACACGACGACCGACCGGACCCGAACTGTTAGCCTCGTTGGGTAAGTGGAATACTCGGCTAACATTAGCAGCTAGCGTTGCTGCAGACTCAAACTCCATGGCGTTAAAAGCGTTTATTGACGGCTACACGGTGAGGCACTGCAGTGACTTAGATATATAGAGTGAACTCTTAGGCCGCCTTGCGGATACCCTTTGTCCACTGAGCTGAGCGGGAACACGTTAACCGCCGTTAGCCCTGACAGCGCTGCCCGTTTGTCGCAGCTGCTGGCCGGTTAACTTGTAGCGTGCTAGCTAACTAGCTTGTTGCTAAGCTATTTGAGCTGCGTTCCGGCTGACAGAGCACGGTCTGTACCGAGAGAAGCAGAGCGACAAACGAACACTGGTTAGCGGTTATTATTGACATGCACACGGATAGGTAACTGGGTTCATTATCTACACGGTTAGCTGGTCCAGAACCAGTGGTACCCAGCCCAGTGTGAAGGGGGCATGCCCGGTCCAGCTGGTCTGTGTGTGCTTTGTTTTCAACAGAAATCCTCACTTAAACCAAACGAGGAGGCGTTTATTGAAATGATCAGGTAGAATACACAACACAATACTTGTATTCAGTAAGCTGATAGAAAAGCTGCTTCTCACTCCTCTGTACTCAGAGGGCACCGTTCTATCTGCGGGATAAGGGTCGGCTCATCCCACCATCAGAGATCCATGTGAGTCCTCTTACCTGCTGTTCTGCCTGTAGTGTGTGTGTTGACCAGTCTCTGTGGTGTGGCCTCCGTTAAGGAATATCATGGAACTGTGGCTAATGGCACTTGTATTGTGGTGATCAAAGCAAATGCATCAAATGCATTTTAGAAACTACAGCTGCTAACTGTATCACCACTCAGAAGAAAGCATGCATCTACTCATGGATGAGAGGATATATGTATGCATGTGTGTGTGTATGTATGTATGTATGTGTATATATATATATATATATTAGGGGTGGAGCGGTTCGTCGACGTCATCGATTACGTCGACTATGTAAACACGTCGACTCGTAAAACGTGCGCCGATGCGTCTCGTCAGCTGCTCCAAAATTGAACTTTATGGCAAATACTTTGAGAAAACCGGGAAAGTCAGCGCTAGCTTACTGCAGCGTGTGGACACTTCCGGTTTTCAAAATAAGACGTGGGTGTTAAATGTATTAAACATATTAAACGTTTATAAAAAAAAATATAAGAATGGTTAAAATTTGATTTAAAAAAGTGTCAAGTATGCCAAGTATGATCCTGCACTGCTTCAATGCTCATATGTACATTATGACATATTAAAAATTCATAAAAAAATATGACAAGTATAAATATAAAGAGTGAAGCTAAAGAAGAAGCTATTTTTGGTGCATACATTTCATCTTGTTACTTTTGAAACAAAGGTTTTGTTTTTCAAGAGATGTGTTTGAATAAAATCTTGAAATATTAAGAAGACATGCTTTTGCTTTTTATTTAGGTAAATTCATTGTCATTAATCAAGTAAGTAAAAACCATTGTTAGAATAATTGATAAAAAAGTCGTTAGATTAATCGACTAATCGAAAAAATAATCGTTAGATGCAGCCCTAATATATATATATATATATATATATATATATATATATATATATATATATATATATATATATATATATATATATATATATATATATATATGTAGGGATGTAACGATACATCGTGACACGATTAAAATCGGTACAAACGCAACTTCAGTGAATCCCTGTGAATTCAGGGTGGTGTTGCAATTTTAACCAATCACCGCAACTTCTCCGCAACTTCCGCGCAGTCTGCATGGGAGATTAAAACGGGTCAGGGACGGCCGCGCGGTGCGGGAGGATCCGCTCGTGGGACCTCTTCCCGGCACTGGCTGGCACCCGACGGGGGGATTTCCTCCGAGGCGGTGCACCGCGACCGGCTCTGCGTTTACAGCACCCTGACCTCGCCGTTTCCCGGGGCCGTGGACTCTCATTAAAGAGTTAATGAGCTATCATCTTAATTGTTTTATTATTATTATTATTATTATTTTCAGTTAGCTCATACTTCAAGCTGAAAGGTAATGGTCAGATCAGCTGCTTGCTGGCAGCCCTAATAAGAACACAAACAGTTTGAGAGTTTCTGTAAAGAGACATTTTTTTCCTACAAATAAAAAGATAATTTTATTTAGTCAGAGTTTGTCTGTAGCTCATTTTGATTTTAAAAAATCGTATCGTGAACAAAAAATCGTGACTCGAATCGAGTCGTGAGTTGAGTGTATCGTTACATCCCTATATATATATCTATATATATATATATGTATATATATATATATATATGTATATATATATATATATATGTATGTATGTATGTATGTATGTATATATATATATATATATATATATATATATATATGTATATGTATATATATGTGTGTGTGTGTGTGTATGTATATGTGTGTGTGTGTGTGTGTGTGTATATGTGTGTGTGTGTATGTGTGTATGTATGTATGTATGTATGTATGTATGTGAGAGACAGAGAGACAGACAGACAGACAGACAGACAGAGCTATGTTAACGCACTGACATAGTGTGTAAAACGTTTGGTTATCTAACATAACCTCAGTTCTTAGAATAATATGAGCGACGTGTCTCGCTATGGGATGCAGCCTCCTGCAGCCCTGATAGAAGCATTTATCTCAATCCGCCAATCCTGATTGGCCGGTGAATGTGTTCATCCGCGGCGCACCCAGTAGTCCCATCTACTATATATAGTGTGCGCGGATAACATTCCCCTAATTCAATAAGCAAACCTCTTCTCACCGCCCAGCAAGAAGGGTCGTCTGGCGAGACACCTCGCTCATATTATTCTAAGAACTGAGGTTATGTTAGATAACCAAACGTTCTTCTTCATAATATTCACTCGGTGTCTCGCTATGGGATATGGTAGCTCCCGTATTGCCAGACAGCTTATCGAACAAGTACCAGCCAGTGGGGAGGGTCCATGGGTTCCAGTTAGGACTCCAGGACCGCGCTAGCCACGCACGGCCCTGACACGTCAAGCATGTAGAACCGGACAAAAGTCAGAGGCGAGGACCAACTCGCTGCTGAACAAATGTCCTGAACAGACACTCCCCTAAATAAAGCCCAGGATGCGGCCATCCCGCGGGTAGCGTGCGCACGCACACCCGCCGGCGGCTGCAGTCCCCTGCTCGTATACGCCAAAGCTATAGCCTCCACCACCCAGTGGGCGAGGCGCTGCTTTGTGACCGACTGTCCCTTTCGGGGTTCAGCCCAGGAGACGAACAGCTGATTGCTCCTCCTGATGTTTTGCGTTCTGTCCATATAAGAGCGCACAGCTCGAACCGGACACAGCATGTGCGCTCGCTGCTCTCCAGGAGAAGCGGCGAACGCTGCGAGCTCAATCGGGGAACATGAGCCCACCACCTTAGGTACAAATACCGGGTTGGGCTTCAGAACCATACGTGTGTTCCCCGGGGCGAACTGAGTGCACGCTGGGCTCACAGAGAGCGCATGGATATCACTCACTCGCTTCGCAGAGGCGAGAGCCAGCAACAGCACCGTCTTAAGGGACAGGTGTTTGAGACTCGCTCCCAGCAATAGCTCAAATGGGGGGCCTTTAAGCCCCTCCAGGACCACCGCTAAATCCCACGGAGGTATTAGTGGTCTGGAGACAGGGAGAAGCCTACGCGCGCCCCTCATAAACCGGCACACCAAAGGGTGTTGGCCCGCTGTTTTGTCCCCAAATCATATATGGCAGGCCGCTATAGCCGCCAGATAAACCTTAACCGTGGAAAAGGCTTTTCCTTTATCAATCAGGTCCTGCAAAAACGACAGTATCGCTGGCACAGAACACTGAAAAGGGATGTGGTCCCGTTCGAGACACCACCGCTCAAACACTCTCCACTTAGAGTCGTACAGAGACCTAGTGGATGGAGCTCTGGCGTTTTGTATAGTGTTAACCACACTCTGCGGAAGACCAGCAGTGGTCAAATTGAACCACTCACGGGCCAGGCCCACAGTTGCAGTCGCTCCGGGTGCGGGTGGAACACCCCCCCCCCTGCGAGAGCAAGTCCCTGCGCACCGGCAGCTGCCAAGGCTGGGCGCACAGCATCTGATGTATCTCCGCTAGCCAGTGCAGCGCTGGCCAGTGTGGAGCTATCAGGATCAGCCTGTGATTGTGCCCCCTCACCCTGGCGAGGGTGGGGGGTATTAGGGCCAGTGGAGGAAACGCGTAGAGCAGCTCGTGCGGCCAAGCGTGCGCTAGTGCGTCTACGCCCAGGGGAGCATCCAGAGTGCGTAGAGAGAAGAACAGCTCGCACTGAGCGTTTTCTCTGGATGCGAACAGATCTACTCTGGCGCGGCTGTAGCGCGCCCATATCTGCTCCATGACCTGCGGGTGCAGCATCCATTCTCTGTACATCGGCGCGCCCCTGGACAGCAGGTCGGCACCTGCGTTCAGGGTCCCCGGGACATGAGTCACCCTCAGGGAAAGAAAGTGCAGACTGCTCCAGAGGATCAGTTTGCGTGCCAGAGTGTGCAACACACGAGAGCGTAACCCCCCTTGACGGTTTATATACGCTACTGTCGTCGTGTTGTCCATCCTCACCAGGACGTGGCGGCCCGAGAGGAACGGAAGGAAGTGTTTCAGAGACAGAAACACAGCTGAGAGCTCGAGAACGTTTATATGAAGGCGTTGGAGAGCCTGGCTCCAGCGTCCTCTCACACCTCTGCCCTCGAAAATGCCACCCCAGCCGGATAGGCTGGCGTCTGTGGTGACTACCTTTCTGGACGAGACAGTGCCCATGGACACCCCCTGAGTCAGGAAAGATGGGGCCCGCCAGTGGCGCAGAGCCGTCACGCAGTCTGCTGTGACCGTTATCCACCGCGCGCCATGACGCACGGGATCCAGCCTGAGCGAAGCGACCCAGCGCTGAAATTCACGCATGTGAAGACGACCGAGGCGGGTCACGAGGATGGCTGAAGCCATCAGACCCAGCAGCCGAAGACACAGTCTGAACTGGACAGACCTGCGTCGACGGAAGCGTGCGAGGCACGCTTTGAAAGCTTTCACTCTCTCCTCCGAGAGGCGAGCAGTGAATGGCACGGAGCGCAGGGATAATCCTAGAAAGCATATCTCCTGCGTCGGAGAGAGTTGGCTCTTCTCCATATTTATCACATACCCCAATTTATTAGGTGTTCCGTGACAATGCGTGTGTGAACCCTGGCCTCCTGTTCTGACTGCGCCAGCAGGAGCCAGTCGTCCAAATATGTGGCCAGCCGTATGCCCCGGCCTCTGTGCACCGTATGAAAACCCTCGGGCTGAGAGACAGGCCGAATGGGAGCACACGATATTCGTAGCACACCCCCCGAAAGGCGAATCGGAGATATCGTCTGTGAGGGGGGTAAATGGGAATGTGGAAATACGCGTCTTTCAGATCCACGGACGAAAACCAATCGTTCGGTCTTACTAGACGCAACAGTGCCGCATGTGTCAGCATCCTAAATTTGGATTTCCGCAGAAACTTGTTCAGGGCCCGCAGGTCCAGAATAGGGCGGATTCCTCTCCCCCCCCCGTTTGGGAACGAGGAAATATCTGGAGTAAAAACCTGACAGACTCTGTTCGGGAGATACGACAGAAATGGCTCTTTTTTCTAACAGAGAGAGGATTTCCTCCTGTAAGATTCGAGCTAATTCTCCCTGTGCTCGTGACTGTATTACGCCGGAGAAACGGGGAGGGTCAGCGGCGAATTGGAGCCGGTATCCCCGAGAAATCGTGCGTAACACCCACGGTGAAGCTGCGGTTGCTTTCCAATTCTCCCACTTGAGAGAAAGAGGAGAAGCGCATTGCAGCCCCTGCTCCATCACGGGAGGTCCCGACAGTGGTGCTGTGGCGCCCCCTTGCGGTAGAGCTGGGAAATAACCCCTGGGCATCGCCGCAGGAGCGGCGGAGCCTGTTGCTCTGCTCCCCGGGGATGGAGATGCCCATCTCGGGGGCAGAGCCGCAGAGGGCTTGGTGGCCACACTGCTTATAGACAGGGTATTTTTGTTCATTTTGGCTTTTTTTGCTATCTGCACCCTCGGCACGTGGCCTGGCTGTGACAGATGTCTTTTTATTTTCACACGTTTGGGGACATGTGTGTATGTGTGTGCTTGCGGACATTTTGCTCGGGGCGCAGCAGCCTCCGAGGCGATGTCTCTCCTCCCGTGTACCGGCTCTGGGGTGGGCAGCTGCGGCGTGGGACGCACACAAAAAAGCCAGAACGGTGGGTCTGCATAACGGGGAACAGCAGAACGCTCCACCGGAAGAGAGGAAGGCTGTCAGGCCGCTCTCTTCTTCCTCGCCTGGGGGACTGAGGCCGCGGCGGCCGGTGGCGGCGGCGGGACTGCGGTCGAGGCAGGAGATTTTCTGTGCCAGTCGGCTCCGGGCTCTCTCCTCGGAGGGAGGGGCGGGCCGAGCTGCTGCGGCCGCTTCGGCATCTTGAAATGCGGCGGCTGAGAGGCAGCTTGAGCAAACGATTTGCGCTGCACTGGAGGTGATGGTGTGGGTGCTTTACGAGGGAGACAAAGTTTCAGGGCTTCGTTGTCCTTCTTCTTTGCCTCACATCGCTGCTGCATCGTGGCCAATGCAGAGCCGAAGACATCCTCCGGGACAATTGGCATATCTAGTATGTCATCCCGCTCCCTGTCAGTCAAGTTAGCGAGGCTGAGCCATCTCGCTCGCTCCTGAATGACGAGGGTCGCCATCACCCTGCCCGTGGCCTGGACTGAGACGCGCTGTATGCGGAGGGACAAGTCGGCGATGACTGCCATTTCCTCCCACGCGTCGGGGTCCTGCTCGTCAGCGGATGCCCCAAACAGCTCTGCCTGATAGGCAGTAAGGATGGAGAGAGCGCTGAGAGCTCTGGCCGAAAGGGCGGCTGCCTTATACGCCCTCTCGGCCAGTGCAGACTGGAACCGCTCGGGCTTGGTTGGCAGCGTCGGACGCCTGGAGGAGGCTGCAGATAGCTGGCTCGTGCTGCCCGGGCAGAGATGCGCAGCTACGGGGGCTTCCACCGGAGGCATCAAAAGGAGACCCTGGGCTTCCATCGCCTCGCAGTCGAGGGATGCTGCGCCTGGGATGGGGCTCCTGTTGCTGTACGGGCAGTAATTCCAAGTTTTGGACAGCTCGGCCAGCAACTCGGGGAAGACGGGAAGAAGCTGTTTTACCGCACTACGAGCCAGGGCGAGCCGCTTGCCTTCATAGCGGGACCCGGTGGGCTCCGCTACTGCAGCCGGCCAGGGGACCTCCAGCTTCTCTGCCGCACGTTTGCACGTGCTGAGCAGGTCCACATGGAGGGAGGGAGCTGGAGAGCTCACCCCGCCTTCCTCCCTGTTGGTAGACTTGGGCAGCTTCGGCTTTACAGCCAGGGCTGGGGCCACGGAGGTGTCGTCTTCCTCCTCGTCCTCTGATATGAGGAACGAGGCGTCATCGTCATCCTCTGTGAGGCCAATTTCCAGCACGTCTTCCTCGGAAAACGGGGGAGCTCGGAGCTGCTCGCACTGGGGGGCCCAGTCGTAGCCAGTCTCCGGAACTTCCCCGGCCTTGACCTCGTCTTCCTCCGCGGCTGCGCCTAGGTCAGCGGCGGGGAGAGACGGGTCACGGTCCGCGTCGGGAAACGGGGGAGCTCGGAGCTGCTCGCACTGGGCGGCCCAGTCGTAGCCAGTCTCCGGAACTTCCCCGGCCATGACCTCGTCTTCCTCCGCGGCTGCGCCTAGGTCAGCGGCGGGGAGAAACGGGTCACGGTCTGCGAGGCTAGCTTGGCGGGCTAGCCTGCGTCTGAGGCTTTTGACTGTGAACACTTTGCAGTGTCCACAGGACCCGGGAATTTCGAGGGCTAACCTGGCGTGGTCAACCCCCAGGCAGGTACTGCACACCGGGTGGGTGTCCCTCCCTGAAATTTTGTTCCCGCAGCAACAGAGCCGAGAGTCTCCTCTGGTGTGAGGATTTTTAGTGGTCTCCATTTCGCCAACAAGCTGGAGCGCTAGTGGAGAAAAGGGTCGTGGCTAGCTGGTGTGCTAGCGTGGGGTCGAGGGGGTAGCTGGTGTGCTAACTTGGAGTGGAGGGGAGCCGAGAGGAATTCTGCCGTGGAGGGGTCGGAAAAGAATACTTACCGGTCCGGTCTGGTATGAACGGACCAGGCAGAAGCCAGAGCACAACACTAGCGTCCGGTGACGGAAGCTAGCAAGATCCGTCTGGTGGACAGTTAAGCTAGCGAAAAGCTCCGACGTGAGATAAGTTCTCAGGTGAGAAGAGGTTTTGAATTAGGGGAATGTTATCCGCGCACACTATATATAGTAGATGGGACTACTGGGTGCGGCGCGGATGAACACATTCACCGGCCAATCAGGATTGGCGGATTGAGATAAATGCTTCTATCAGGGCTGCAGGAGGCTGCATCCCATAGCGAGACACCGAGTGAATATTATGAAGAAGAACAAGTGGATGCTTCCAGCTACTGGAAGTGTGAATAAAGTAAATCTGGTAATCCTCCACTATGGATCAAAAATAAATTTGTCAAATCAGGATAGAGAATCTTTCAGACTAAACAATTTGAAATCGTAAAGTTGGCCACACTATTTCTGCACTTTGGCCATTATAGGAGCTGGTTAATACTGTTTAATGGGTAACTGCAACAGAAGTGAGTTAACCCTGCTCACAAGCAGGCATTTGTAAATGTGTTGGAAACAGTTTTTTTTTTCTTTTTTGGCCTTTCCAAGCTTTGTTTGACAGAGACAGCTGAAGAGTGACAGGGATGTGTGGAGAGAGAGAGATGGGGAATGACATGCAGCAATAGGCTGCAGGTCTGATTCGAACGCTGGCCGCTGCTGAGCCTTTGTACATGGGGCAGCTGCTCTACCAACTGAGCTAATCCACACCCCAGGAACCAGTTTTAATCAAATGTCAGTCTGTGTGTGTTTAGTGTCTGTTGGCTGGTTTACTGGTTCCATAGATCTGTAATAATAGGCTTCTAATGTGCATGTAAACACACACACACACACACACACAGGTGTAGATGTGTGTGTGCTGTCTGGATATTGAAGTGATATCAGGAGTGTAGTGTGTCCGATCATATCAGCCTCCTGGGAGCAGTTCTGTTCTTTAACCTGAGACACACTGATACCGAGTTAGTCAGCCTTTTCTTCTCTCTCTTTGTGCCACGGCTCAGTCGTCCAGGCAGCTTGTAGAGGGTTTGCTCTGTGTAGATCTCACACTCCATACATCTTATTAATATACTGCTCTGTTTGAGTGTAGAACAAGGCTGGATAGTTGAGTCAAACATGCACAAATCCTCTGCAGCTAACAGCTTCCACTCACCAAGTTCCTGTGGCTGTAACTGCACTCTTTAACACACACACTGCTTTTTTTATTTAACACCTGAACCCATCAGTGAAGACACAAAGTGAAACTGACATCAAACTGTTTTTGTTTTAGTCATGCTGGTGCTTATTTTTTTGACTATTCACTATTGTAGAAGGAGCATGAACTGCAGCCACAGCTCTGTGAGTTTAATGTTCCTCACCTCTTTTTTAAAACTCACTGTGTGGGTGCAAGCCAGCAAAGAGTGCAGTCTGGGGTGGAGAGGGAACATGTTTACACACAGAAATTTAAAGAAAAGTTGAGACTTCTGGTGGCTTGAGGCGAAGTATGGCAGCATAGTTTGCGAGCTCCTGCATTGGCCCGGCAAAACTCCCCCTAATTTGAGGAAATTGAACTTGAACTGGACAGATACCAATACAAAATGTCTGGGGATAAATCTAGAAAGGGTATGTCAACAAGAATGAATAAAAACGCAGAGCAAGACACGGAGAAAGAACCCGACACGGGCGACGACGGCACCCAAAATGGCGCCCGCGGAGCGGAGGCCGACCCCGCTAGCTTAACACTCGGCTCCATACGGACAATAATGGGCGAAGTAATGTGCACCGGGATGTCCGCACTAAAGGCAGAGGTAAAGGAGGAGCTCGTTGGTCTCCGCTCCAATGTACGCACTGATATGAAGCAGCAAATGGGCAACTAGCGTCAGAAATCAACCAGAAACTGCAAGAGGTTTCCGGAGAGATACAAGGAGCGGTTCAACGCCTGAGCGAGGTGGAGGACAGAGTGACGGACATTGAACGGTTTGACGTAGGAGTTAAGGATGCTCTCACTTAGTTACTGAAAAGCTACCAGGTGCTGCAAAATAAGATTACCGATCTGGAGGGGCGCTCCAGGCGTAATAACATCCGAATTTACGGTGTGCCGGAAAATACCGAGGGTCCGTCCATGGCTAAGATGGTTGAAGATCTGATAAAGACTGAACTAGGAGAGAAACTCGGTTTGAAACAAGGTGACAACTTGGGTATTGAGCGGGCTCACAGATCACTTGCTCAACAACCAGCGGCGGGGAGACCACCGCGCAGTGTTGTGGTGCGCTTCCTTCAATACACGGTGAAAGAAAAAGTCCTGAACGCCGCCTGGGAGAAAAGAGAAATCCACATTCAAAACAGCCGCGTGTATTTTGACCACGACTATGCAGAAGAGGTGCTGAGGAAAAGAAAGGAATACATCCCGATCAAAAGAAAGCTGAAAGAAAAAAATATCCGCTTCCAAACTCCACTGACCAGACTGCGAGTCCACTTCAGCTCCGGCACCGTCATGTACCACAGCGCTGCAGAAGCGGCAGAGGATCTATCTACGCGGGGCTTCATCTTCGATAAGCGCTCCCCTCGGAATGAGACAGCGGGCATAACGGAGGATACTCTGCACAGCCTCATGCCGTGGCGCGTGGCGGGCCCCAACAGACGGGACGCCAAAAAAGACCGCCAGGACCAAATCCGGGAGAAACTTAGTGCTTTTTGCAGAGACCACCCGACCAACACGGTAAAGGACAAGTGACTCAGACTTGAGATGGCGTAAGTTTTATGCATACTCCTCTTGTTCTGTGTTGAAACGTTATAAGGTCTGATATACACCCTTCAGACTTTCTTTTTTAGAGCCGCAATACTTCCAATGCTCACAGACGTGAGCCACAGTCTACCCCATTTCCCCCTTCTTTTTATCCCCCCCAACAGTGGGGCCCCACCTAGTGGTGCCATTTACCCCCCTTCTCAAAGGTGAAATGTCATCTTTCTTGTTGGAAGTCTTGTTCGAGGCTGTCTGTTCTTTCCGCAGCCCCCTGGTTATGTTTTCTATGTTGTTAGGCAGGTCAGGATTTGGATGTTACATATACTGTCTTAGTACTGTGCGCGGAACAGATGCATAGCTTACATTATAATATATGTTCGCTGAATGTTAATGGACTAAACAATCCTATTAAGAGGAGCAAAATAATAGCAAAAATGAAAAGGGAAAAGGTAGATATTGCCTTTTGGCAAGAAACGCACCTGCCAATAACAGAGCATGAAAAACTAAAAAAAAAAGGGCTTTAAAAACATTTTTTTCTCCTCTTATACGAGAGGTAAGAAGAGGGGTGTCGCCATAGTAATAGCAAACTCACTTAATTTTGAGCTGATCTCAGAAATTAAAGACAAAGAAGGCCGATATATTCTTGTCAAAGGCAGAATTAAACACAAGGAAGTAACGTTGTTTAATGTATATGCCCCCCCTCACGAAAACAACATAACTTTTATGAAGAAGATATTTGAATTGATAGCAACAGAAACTTATGGTACACTTGTCTGTGCGGGTGACTTCAATATGATCCTTAACCCTGGACTGGACACAACCAATATGAACAGGAAAAAAAACTCTACAGAGAAAAAAGTCTCAAAAATAATTCAAGACCTTGGAATAATAGACGTTTGGCGGGATATGAATAGATATGAATCGGAGTACACTTTTTATTCAGACACTGTGCCCACTCCAGGATTGACTATTTCTTTATGTATAATAGAGATATCCACAAAGTCAAGAGTTGTAGGATAGGGCAGCGGGACGTCTCAGACCACTCGGGAGTGTACTTGAAAATACAATTACAAAATAAACGGAAAAATACACTATGGAGGTTAAATACCGGAATGCTAAATAACCAAGAATTCATAGCGGGCATAACCTCAGAAATAGATTTATATATACAGGAGAATGATACAGATGAGGTAAACCCAGCTATACTCTGGGACGCAGCCAAGGCAGTCCTTAGAGGGTCAATTATTGCAAAAACATCTCTCCTAAAGAAACTTAAGAATAAGAAGCTATTTGATTTACAGGAACAGCTTCGGAATTTGGAACAGAGACACAGTATTAGGAAGGATCCTGAGACTTTACAGAAAATGAAACCAATCAGACAGGACATTGATAAAATACTTAGTGAAGAGGTAGAAAGGAACATAAGATATATGAAACAGAGGTATTACGAATCAGGACCGAAAGCTACAAAATTACTAGCCTGGAGACTTAAGAAACAACAGGCCGAAAGATCTATTTATAAAATTAAGGACCCCGACACCAGCAAGATAACTAACACTCCCGAGAGGATTCAGAGAGCCTTTGAAAAATATTATGAATCTCTATATTCACGAGTAGATAAAACAGATAAACATACAAATGGGATTTTTTGTTTTTAGTTATGTCCAGATTCGGATTTAGTAAGGATTTCATACGGTCTATACAAGCACTCTATACGTACCCAACAGCAAGAATAAAAATAAATGGCAGCCTTTCCAACTCAATAGCCATCCAACGTGGCTGTAGACAGGGGTGCCCCGCCAGTCCTCTTTTTCCGACATATTGATCACAATGAGGGATCCTGGGTCTAGTGTCCCGATATTGATGGACACTCTAAAAACATATGGGTTGTATTCGGGTTACGTCGTTAATACACATAAAACACAGGCCCTATTATTTAATTATAACCCCACACAAGATATGATTGGTAAATATAATTTCAATTGGTTTTCCCCACATATCAAGTACTTAGGCATATTCATCCCAAAAGACATACCATTACTTTACGACATCAATTACAACTATACCAACAAAAAAATGTATGATGATATAAATAGATGGAGTTTGCTACCACTCGACTTCGGTAGTAGAATTAGAGCAGTTAAGATGAACATTTTGCCAAGAGTGCTTTACTTGTTTTTATCCCTCCCAGTGGAGGTCCCATCTAAACAATTCAGAGAGTGGAATAGACATATATCACGCTTTATCTGGTGCAACAAAAAACCTAGGGTTAGATTTTCAACACTTCATTTAGACAGAGAGAAAGGAGGTTTCGCTCTTCCATGTCTAAAGGACTATCACCTGTCTGCCCAGTTGAGACCATTGGTAAACTGGTGTAACCCCACCTACCGGGCTAAGTGGAAAATTATTGAGATGTCTCATACTGATATACCAATACAGTCTCTTCTTGGCTGCCCCAGAAGGGAGGATGAGCTGGTACTGAACTCAAATCCATGGATCAATTTCTCACTTGCAATGTGGAGGGAGGTGGTAAAAAGATTTCGTATTCAGAGGGAGATTAGGTTGCTCAGCTGGCCAGCATATGACCCAAACTTTGCTCCAGCAACCTATGATTTTAAATACAAGCAATGGTCTCAACGTGGAATCACAGCTTTGTGTCGAATTGTTGATAAGTGGGAGATGGTCAGTTTTCAAGATCTGTGCCAGAAGTATGAGTTAGATAGAGTAGATTTCTATAGATACCTTCAAATTTGCAGTTACTTCTTAAAGGAGATCAGGGCAACTAATCCGAACGAACCACCGGCACTTATGAGAGTATTTCTTAATGCTTATGATTCAGGCAGTAACAAGGGCATTGTAAGCAAGTTATACTCCGGTATTTCATCTCTTCACAAACACTCAACACTGTACATAAAGCAAAAATGGGAGAAGGAAATGCAAATAAGTATAACTGAAGAAATGTGGAACGAGGTATGGAAGACACAACTTTCATCTACGAACTCTTTAACCTGGAGGGATTTTTGCTGGAAAAACGTTATTCGCTTTTTCATAACACCGAAACAAAAATCTAAGCAAATGGGAGGCTCACTACCATGCTGGAGATGTGACAGGGCAATGGCAGACCACGCACACATTTTCTGGACCTGCCCTCACGTTAAGCCATTTTGGGAGGAGGTGTCCAGCATTATCTTAAAGGTGCTGGGCTTCCCTATTAGTATGTCCTTCCCTGTTCTATATCTCGGACTCCTCCCAAAGGACTTGAATAAAAGTGACTCGTACATCCTAAGGATCCTCATGGCAGCCAGCAAGAAAGCCATTACAAAATGCTGGCTTCAGAAGGAGCGGCCATCAATAGACACTTTTATAAACATTGTTAATCAGTTACACCATATGGAACAGACTACCTATAACCTGAGGATACAAAAGACAGTGGGTGAGAGGCACTGGGAGAAGTGGACCTCCTTTTTGGCCCATTGACAGACAGTGAAAATATTCCACTTAAGCAATTGTACCGCATACAGGGTTTAATTGTATGTATACGCATATGAACAAACAGCTATGTGCAGACAGTTTTTTTTGTTTGTGTCCTGTCCTGACCTCATGTTCCATGTTCCTAATGTTTGTAATATAAATATATGTTTTTAAACTGCGAAAAAAAATAAAGTTAAAAAAAAAAAAAGAAATTTAAAGAAAAGTTACACGTACATTTATTGAATTATCTTTCTAAAGCTCAGTGTTTTACAGGCGATACACCTGCATTAAAGAATATGTATGGACAGAAGGAGCGACGTGAAACATTTGGTGGCTCTTGGATGTTTCTTGTGAGACCCTTGTGGCTCATTATCCATTGTAGTACTAATAAATGAAACACAATGTTGTATATGTACAAAACTTGATTCAAAGGTTGAGCAAAACAACAGAGCTGTCAGCTCAGCAGTTCTGCACTGGAGAAAAAAGCTCAACCGACCCAGTAACTGCAAATCCTACCCTGCTCCTATTCCAGACCATTCTCCAAGAGCTTCATCTGTCGTGGTGTTTTGTTTTGCAGAACTCGACAAAGATGCCTGAGGTTCGGGAGCTTTCTGAAGCTTTGCCAGAGATGTCCATGGACCCAATCACTGGTGTTGGAGTAGTCGCCTCCAGGAACAGGGCTCCCACTGGATATGATGTGGTAAGGCACTGAACACAACTTGGGACAGCTCAGATATTTCTAGATGTCATTTTACATTTAATCCTGATTTTAGACATCAGAATCACTTTCCATTTGCTGTGAACTGTAATAGTTAATGTCTTACACTACTACTGATAATATTAATAATATTATTATAATTATTATTATTATTATTATTATTATTATATAATAATAATAATAATAATAATAATAATAATAATGACCTCTCCTCTCTTCGTCTAAATCCAGGTCTCGACAACAACAGATGGCCTGGATGCCGACCTGTGGAAAGATGGCCTTTTCAAGTCCAAGGTGACCCGCTACCTCTGTTTCACCAGAGTCTTCTCTAAAGAAAATGTAAGTGAACACACCTCACCAACCAGCAGTGCATTTGAATGAACGTGAAGATTTTGAGTAGGTTAGATGCACTCCTTCTTGCCTCATTTGTCTCTCTCTCTTTTTTGGCTGTCTCTGCAGAGCCATTTAGGCAATGTTCTCGTGGACATGAAGCTAATCGATATAAAGGACACTCTGCCTGTGGGTTTCATTCCCATCCAAGAAACTGTTGATACTCGTAAGTTATCAAGTTAAGCAAAAAGGCAGTGATAACATCACATCATCACATAAAATTCAATCTTTAAATGTCAGACCATCAGACATTAATAAGAAGAACTTCCAAGTTAAATTTGAGAGAAACCTCTGCCATTAATGTATAATTAATGAGCAAGCTGTTTGCAGGGAAGTGACCCTCAGTCTGCCTGACTGTCTGTCTCTCTGTCATGCGTGTCCCATAGAGGAGCAGGCCTTCAGGAAGAGGCGACTCTGCATCAAGTTTATTCCACGAGACTCCACAGAGGCAGCCATCTGTGACATCCGCATCCTGGGACGTTCCAAGCAGGCCCCTCCCCAGTACACCTTTATAGGGTGAGCAGCCTGGCATCACATGATGAGACATTAGTTTTAGGTGTAGACATTACAAGACAGTAGCTTATTATCCCGGTGTTTGGACTGTACAGGGAGGTTCAGTTGGAAGGGTGATGGATAGAAAACAGTGTACAAGCTTTATTTTAAAGTCGTAACTTTTCTATATTATCTGTAAATATCTTTCCAGCTTTCTGTTTATTAATGTTCATCAACTTGTTTGACAGAGAGCTCAACAACATGGGAATCTGGTATCGCATGGGAAATGTACCTCGGGCCCAGGATTCCACACAAACACCAACCACCAACAACATCCAGAATGTGAACTCCTCCACCAGCTCAGCCCCAGTCCCAGCAGCTCCCATGCTTAAGTATGTCTATTCTTCCATCAAGGGAAAGGAAGCAGATCTGTGTTTAGATGACAGTGAAAAGGCAACGCTTTGAGCTGAAAAACAAAGAAAAGCACAGGGAAGATTGCTGCCATGCTGACAAAGAAAGTTGTCTGCAGTAAAGTTGAATTTCTAATGTACAATTCTGATTTCAAACAGTAAGGATGCTATGTGAATGCCCTTTTTGACCTGTTAAATCCAGTACAAAGAAAATATATTTAGTCATGGTACAAGGGGTTGAAGAAATCAACGCCTTGAAGGTTTTTTGAAATGGACATAAATAGACATGGGTCAAGGACTTGAATTTATATATTTTATAACTGATATGCAGCACAAATGAGAAGTGTCTCTTTAAGATTTTTTTGTGAGTTTGTGTAAAACCGGCAAGATCTCATGATTAACAGGGTTCCCACAGGGTGTGATGTCTATCTCAATAAACCAAGAGAAAACAAAAATGTTTCTTAAGCGGCTACACGCTTGATCCGATGCCTTTACATGCAGAACTCAGTTATCATACTCGCTTGGTGTTCTGCCGAGAAATAACAGTAGACTACTATCGACACCTGTTGGTCACTGTTATTGCGCTATGGTAGTTACACAATACACCGCTCACAAGCTGAGAATACAAGCCAATTCACAATTAGTTAAAAATCAAAACAGTCAATCTACCACCATATGGAAAAAATGCTAATTAGACCCATATTATTATGCCATACAGTGGCACTGCTGCGCTTCCCATGACCATCATGGCAAACACAACTAGTAGGCTACCTATTTAAAGGTGCTGGAAAAATGGAAAAACTGGTGCTTGAAGGTGCTTGAAAAGTGCTGGAATTTGTTCATGAAAAAGGTGTGGAAACCCTGGATTAAATTCTCACTATTGTAACATTAATTAACCTTGATCTGTGTCTGAGACTCTGCTGTGTTGGGTTCTTCAATTTGATGGAATTGAGCCTGGAAACTGAGTTCTTGAAAAGTCCTTGAATTTGATATTTATACACATTACATAGTATCACACATCACAACATCCCTGCTTATTTCATAATCAGGGTTTGGAGTGTGCACTGTAACTTTAAATGTTAGTAATGCATCCTGCATTTTATCAAGACATTAGAGCTGAAAGTTGTGTCTCTCCTGTGTCCTGAACATGAGACAGTGGACAGTGATACTATCTGCTCTTTCCTACTCCTAGTAATATTAAATGCTTTGTCGTCAAATTTTATATTGAAAGTAGCAGTTTTCAGGGTGAGTCACTAAGTCAAAACTAAATCAATAAACCTGAACTGAGATGTGAGGAAAGGTGAAGGACTGCATAGTGAGTTTACAGAGCCTGTTTGTCAGAGGTGAGTGGAGCCTTAGTGGATTGGTCATCATGTAACCAGTTCAGGTATCTAGGTATCACCCACACCAAAGCAAACACACATACTCTCAAGGCCAGTGGGACTGAAATTGTACTCCACCAGAGGGTCATCAATAGCAACACAGGATAAACAAAGGCTGAGCAGCAGAGACTGCAGTCTGCAGTGTAGTTCATACACACCACTAGGGGTGGAGCGGTTCGTCGACGTCATCGATTACGTCGACTATGTAAATACGTCGACTCGTAAAACGTGCGCCGATGCGTCGCGCTCTAATGTCAGCCTGCGTATATGCGGAAGTAAGATGGCTGCTCGCGGTAAAAACAATGGAGGTAGGGGTGGGCGATGTATTGAGTATACTCTGTTCATGTAAATGTTTTAGGCCGTCGGCATTTAGTTCTCCGGAGTTTCTCCTGTCACTCACTCCTGCTGCTCACAGCACGCAGCACACTGCCCCGCCCACCCAGAAACATCCCCATGCTTACTTTTTGTATCAAGTGAGGAGAGAAGTGGAGAGCGAGTTAATCAAAGATGGAGACGGACGGCTTGGTTCAGAAGAAAAACAGCTGCGGTCATGCCGTCTCTCATTTTCACGTGGTCACGTCAGCTGCTCCAAAATTTGACTTTATGGCAAATACTTTGAGAAAACCGGGAAAGTCAGCGCTAGCTTACTGCAGCGTGTGGACACTTCCGGTTTTCAAAATAAGACGTGGGTGTTAAATGTATTAAATGTTAAATGTAAACATATTAAACGTTTATAAATATTATAAAATATGAGAATGGTTACAATTTGATTTTAAAAAGTGTCAAGTATGCCAAGTATGATCCTGCACTGCTTCAATGCTCATAAATACATTATGACATATATTAAAAATTCATTAAAAAAATATGACAAGTGTTAAAATGCTATAAAGAGTGTGTGTTGTGAAGGCAGCTATTTTTGGTGCATACATTTCATCTTGTTACTTGTTACTAAAATTTTGAAATATTAAGAAGACATGCTTTTGCTTTTTATTTAGGTAAATTCATTGTCATTAATCAAGTAATTAAAAACCATTGTTAGAATAATTGAAAAAAAATAATCGTTAGATTAATCGATAGAAAAATAATCGTTAGATGCAGCCCTACACACCACTGATAAACACTGAAAAAAGTGTCGGTTGACTCCTCTGTCCACATGCACATTCTGTTGGTTTCTATGGATGTTGTAGGCTGTAAGCTTCTAACTCTGACTGGTTGATGCACATTGACCCGTGTCACAGTCTCTTTCTCATCACATATTTTTCCACTAAATTAACCAGATGCTGTGTTTGTGTTCTTATTGTCCCAAGGCATATTTCTATGACCCTCCCAGCCAGCTTCAGAGGGAAGAACACCACCAGGCCAGACTATGAACACCAGAACTCCAACCTGTATGCTATCTCAGGTCAGCAACAGTTTGACATTTTCTCCTCCTTTCCACATCCTTTCCACAAAAATGCAAAATGTTTTTTTTAATATGTGCCAATCAAACTCACGCCACACACCTGTTATTAGTAAAAATGTACTTTAAATGCTGCAATTAGAATATCAAAGCAACACCTGAAATCAGTTCTAATTAGTATGCTGATAACACCATTATACAGAGCCGTGCAGTTATTGGATAATGCACCAGTTCCCCAAGAGCAAAACCCCAGAGAGGATTCACTTTATTACTCATATCATCATTTGCTAGAAAAAAAGTGACTGACCTATAAATAAAATAAAACAATAACCTTGTACCTCAGACAACATCAAATTTTCTCTTTGTTTCATGACCAAATACCTGCAGAACTAATAATATTCCCATCAGCCTCAGCTGTATTTTGAGTTGCAAAATGTTGCAAATGTTAGCATGCCAACAAATTAAAGCATGGTAAATAATTAGCTGCTAAACATCAGCATGTTCGCTTTTAGCTCAAAGCAGAGCTGTGCGACTGGGAGACTTGGTTCTTTATCGTGTTCGTCATCTTCATTATCATAACACATAAAAATTGTCTAAATTAAAACTGTGAGCAGGTTCACTGTAGAAACTTTTGAATAACCTTCAAAGTGTTGGAGAAGTGGAGCAGAGCAGAGTTCACCAGGGTTCTACAGTGGTATGAAAAAGTTTGGGCACCCCTGATCGTTTTCAGGGTTTTCCTTTATAAATCATTGGTTGTTCCGATCAGCAATTTCAGTTAAATATATCATGATCTTTGATCAGCAGACAAACACAGTGATATTTGAGAAGTGAAATTAAGTTTATAGGCTTAACAGAAAGTGTGCAATAATTACTTAAACAAAAGTGGACAGGTGCATAAATTTGGGCACCCTTGTTGTTTTATTGATTTGAGTACCTTTAGCACTAATTATTGGAACACAAAGTTTGTTTGGTAAGGTCACTGACCCTTGACCTACATACACAGGTGAAGCCAATCGTGAGAAAGGGTATTTCAGGTGGCCAGTAGAAAGTTGTTCTCCTTTTTGCATCTTCTCTGCATCTTTTCAATCTTGAAAACAAAGATTGTCCAACATCATGGTTTAGGGTAAGGATACAAAAAGCTGGCTCAGAGATTTAAGCTGTCAGTTTCCACTGTGAGGAACATAGTGAGGAAAGGGAAGACCACAGGCACAGTCCTAGTTAAGGCCCGGAGTGGCAGGCCAAGAAAAATCTCAGAGAAGCAGAGGCGAAGGATGGTGAGAACGGTCAAAGTCAACCCACAGACCAGCTCCAAAGACCAACAACATGATCTTGCTGCAGAAGGTGTCACTGTGCATCGTTCAACTATTCAGCGCACTTTGCACAAGGAGATGCTGTATGGGAGAGTAATGCGGCGGAAGCCTTTTCTACGCACATGCCACAAACAGAGTCGCTTGAGGTATGCTAAAGCACATTTGGACAAGCCAGCTTCCTTTTGGAATAAGGTCCTGTGGACTGATGAATGTAAAATTGAGTTATTTGGACATAACAAGGGGAAGAACAACACAGCATTCCAAGGCAAACACTTGCTACCCACAGTAAAATTTGGTGGCGGTTCCATCATGCTGTGGGGCTGTGTGGCCAGTGCAGGTACTGGCAATCTTGTGTTGAAGGTCGCATGGATTCCAGTCAGTATCAGCAGATTCTTGCCAACAATGTTCAAGAATCAGTGACAAAGTTGAAGTTGCGCCGGGGCTGGATACTTCAACAAGACAACGACCCCAAACACTGCTCAAACTCTACAAAGGCATTCATGCAGAGGAACAACTACAACGTTCTGGAATGGCCATCTCAGTCCCCAGACCTGAACATTATTGAAAATCTGTGGTGTGATTTAAAGCGGGCTGTCCATGCTCGAAAGCCATCAAACCTGACTGAACTGGAGATGTTTTGTAAAGAAGAATGGTCAAAAATACCTTCAACCACACTCCAGACCCTCATTGGAAGCTATAGGAAGCGTTTAGAGGCTGTTATTTCTGCAAAAGGAGGATCTACGAAATATTGATGTAATTTTTCTGTTGGGGTGCCCAAATTTATGCACCTGTCCACTTTTGTTTAAGTAATTATTGCACACTTTCTGTTAAGCCTATAAACTTCATTTCACTTCTCAAATATCACTGTGTTTGTCTGCTATATGATATATTTAACTGAAATTGCTGATCCGAACAACCAATAATTTATAAAAGAAAATCCAGAAAACGATCAGGGGTGCCCAAACTTTTTCATACCACTGTATTTAAAGACACGCTTCACCAACTTCCTCTGCCTCTCACTGTTCCTCCCTTTGCTCTGTGTCTTTCTGTACTACATTTGTATAAGTGAGGTCACTGTGGTCAGGGCTCGTGTCTTCAGAGGGCTGATAGGGGCTAGGATACAGTTTTACAGGGTTATTGGGTTAGGTTTAGGTTCCAGCTGTGGGAAAATTGACATTAGGTATGTTGTGCTGATGAATAGGGAGTGTGTGTTTTGCTGGTGTGTATTGTCAGTTCTTCGTCTTTTTTTCTTTAAAAGCAACATTACAGTAGAAGTGCAATCTGTGATAGAGATAGAGAGACAGCCTAGAAGTAACAAATGCATGGACTAGTTTTTCTGCATCCACTTGAGATACAATGCGTCTGATTTTAGCGATGTTTCGTAGGTGGAAGAATGCAGTCCTTCGAAATTTGTTTTATATGGACATTAAAGGACAAATCCTGATCAAAAACAACTCCAAGATTCTTTACAGTGGAGCCGGAGGCCAGGGTGATCCCATCTAAAGTAACTAAGTCTCTAGAAAGAGAGAAAAGAGAGTTTCTGAGGTGTTTGGGTCCAATTACAAGAACTTCAGTTTTGTCTGAATCTAACATCAATAAAATTGTAGGTCATGCAACTTTTTAAATCCTTAAGGCATGTTTGGAGTTTCAAACTTTGGTCTGCATGGAGGATTCATCATTGACATGAACAAACGGAGATCGATCTAAGAAATATGATTTAAACCAGTTTAGGGCGGTTCCTTTGATGCCAATTTGAAGTTCTAGTCTCTGTAAAATAATTTGATGGTCAATGGTGTCAAATGCGGCACTAAGATCTAGGACAAGTACAGAGATGAGTCCTTTGTCTGATGCCATTAGGAGGTCATTTGTAACTTTGACTAATGGGGTCTCTGTGCTATGATGCACTCTAAATCCTGACTGAAAATCCTCAAATAGACTATTGTTATGGAGAAAGTCACAACTGATTAGCTACAGCTTTCTCAAGTATCTTAGACAGAAAGGACTAAAGGACTGTGGTACATGTCCTGATAATAAAGACAGATTAAACATATCCAATAACGAATGACTAACTAGAGGTAAAACATCCTTGAGCAGTCTGGTTGGGATGGGGTCTAAGAGACAGGTTCACGGCTTAGTGGCAGGAATGATGAAGTTATTTGATGAAGGTCGATGGGAGAAAAAGAGTCTAAATACATAACAGATTTTACAGCTGTTTCCAAACTTGCTGTATCAGAATGCAGATCAGTACCTGTTGAGGGCAAGAGGTACACACACCCGCACACACCCGCGCGCACACACACACAATCATGTGCAAACAACACCAGAGTGGTCACTTGGGACAATTCATTTAGACGGCTTATGGTGATGTTTTGGTCTTGAGGTTGTTACAGTGCAATTGCTTTTATGATGTGATGTGACTGTTTACACCAGGAGAATTGTGACTGAAATTGGTGGATTCATGTGATCATACAAATGTCCTCCTCAACATTGTTGTGTTATTTGTTTCTATCGCATAACACCATCTGCCTCTGTCTGTTTTCATCTCAACACTCTTCTCCATCCAGAGTACAACATGACACACTGAATATACACATGATGATGATCACTTTCTCTGGTTTTACTACTTTAAAGGCTGCATTTGAGTAAAATGAACATTTTAGTATGATCCTATAAACTTCTAACCACATTTCTGCCACATTCCAAATCAAAATGATGTCACTGAAATGTTTTTGTAGAAAATAGCAACAGATTAAAATAACACAAAAGATGTTTCCAGACTTTGAATGCAAAGAGACATTCATTTTGAAATAACATCACACTATACAATGTTGTAAGTTAGGAAAAGGTCAGATTCAATATTTGGTGGAATAACCCTGATTTCAATCAAAGCTTTCATGGCGGTCTCTCCATCTGACTTTCACATTGCTGTTGGCTTTGTCCTTTTAAAGTCTGTGTTAAGTCAAAATAAATGTGTTTTGAGTTTGTCAGACTGAAGAAAAACCACCCAGTCAAATTGAATGATTAAAAATAACGACAAGTTTATTAAATTAGGTGTCTCACCGGCAGAATGGCGCACCCAGCAGGTGGTCACACCCAGGCAGGTGTCTCACATCTGACTACATATATTCCCTGTCATAGCTACAACCTGCCGTTGCATATAAGAGCATCCCGTGTCCCATTACCGGTGTATTCTCCTCTGGATTCCGCTCAGGAAACAATAGCAGTCTAACGTTACGTGCACTGACATTAGATAACACACAGGAACATGATGAGAAACCCTAACGTGATTATGTTAGTACAGGATGTAAAATCATGTTACTGTGCACCACATCACCTAATGTTACTTAATTACTTTATTATTTTCAGGCCTTATTAATATGGCCCTTTACAGTCCACTTCTTCTTCATCACTTCTTTATTTGGAAATTAAAATATGGCTGCAATGATTCCTCGAGTACCTTGATTACAAAAAATGATCGAGGAATTTCCTCCGCCTCGAAGCCTTGTTTTAATAAAAAGCTTTACGTTTCGCACGGATTCTTTTTAGTGTGACATAACGTGCTTACGTTACATGCTATGCGTCCCCTTTTTTTATTATTATTATTATTATTATTATTATTATTATTATTAGGCAAAATACCAAAATCGAATACAAACTCTGAAAGAGGACAATAATATCAGCAACACAGAGAGAAAAAATAGTACAGTGTTGAGTGCAAACAACAGTTAGGGGAATCATTAAACAAAAAGAAAATACAAAACAAATAAAATAGAGGCAAATAAATGATATACAGGCATACAAGTTCAACATAAACAGAGCAGCGAAAGGTCATTTAAATTTAAATATGATTTAGAAAAGTAGGAGACGAGAAATATTCAGGCTTTTATTTTTGGCATACCTGTTTAGCTTTTTAAGTGATTTTAAATTCATTAATAAAACAAGAATAAGAAAGTTTAGAGTTTCTCCATTTTGCACAATGGATATGGTATTTACCCAAGAGTATAATAAAATTTATAATGTCATAAACAGACAAGGTTGGATGATTAAAATAAAACATAATATCATATAATTCGAATGGCTGTATGTCTTCAATTTTTTAACAAATCTAACTTTTTATATCACAGCAAAAACGATGTGTGGTGGGCAAAACAACAAATGCAGGGGTTTCATCTTCATGACTACAGAAAGAACATTTATCTACCTCATAACCATATTTTCTTGAGAAATTCTGCCACTGGATACATTTTGTTAATGACTTTGAAATGTGTTTCTTTGACTTTAGGTGAAACCGGCCATTTGATAAATTTTGAGTGTGCTTTGCCTAATGTATTTGAAGTAACAGAATCAGATCCCTGCCAGATGACCCTTCTGTCAAGATCATAAAATATTTTAGCTGTCAGAAAACTAGTAATACATTTGTTATTACATTTTTTCCAGTCAAATTCCAATGACCCACCATTAACTTAAACTGATGGAGAGTTACTGTACATCATAGAATTTGTAATCAATTGAACTAGAGCAGTAGCGATCTCCTTCTCGATAGCTGCAAAATCCTGAAAGCGTTGTCTGAACTCTTCAGCCAGAGATGAAATATCTGATGCGTACCTCCTCATTTGCGCACTGACATTGCTCTGTGGGAATCTGGTCATGATTTCTTGCAGTGCTGAAAAGTGTGCAGTATTGGGTTGGGACTGCGACAGGTGTCTTTCAAACAGTTTCAGCTTGGTTCCAAAGGCTTTGATGTGTGAATATAGTTGGCTTATGACTGCGTCTGGTCCCTGGAGACTGGTGTTGAGGTGCTTTGTAATATCAACTAGAAAACCCAAATCGGCCAGCCACACAGGGTCACTTAGTTCTTGCATAGGTTGTCCCTTTTCAGCCAAAAACTCACCGATTTGCTGCCTAAGCGAGTAAAAGCGCGACAGTGCAGAACCTCGACTGAGCCATCGCACGTCAGTGTGATAGACAACATCTCCATATTCCGCATGAATCTCGCTTAGAAACAGTTGAAACTGACGATGGCATAGCGCTCTGGAGCGGATAAAGTTAATCGTTTTTATCACTGGTTTCATAACATGTTCGTATTGGAGATGTTTGGCACATAAAACTTGCTGATGAATGATGCAATGGAGTTTTACAGCGTTACCCCCTTCTTCACTTACTTTGTTACTTATTAGTGTTGCTAATCCACTTCGTTCGCCAGTCATGGATGGTGCGCCATCCGTAATAATCCCAGAAATTTTATTCCACGGGAGTTCCATGTCATCCACGGCAGCGCAAACAGAAGAGAATAAGTCTGTTCCTCTTGTTTGACTTTTCAGGCTCCTGAGGTCAAGTAGTTCTTCAGTAACGTTCATTTCATTGTCCACTCCCCTCAAAAAAATAAGTAACTGAGCAGTGTCCGAGGCGTCTGTGCTCTCGTCGCAAGCCAGCGAAAAAAAGTCAAACTCCCTTCCTTTGACTGTCAATTGTCTTTTGATGTCTGATGACACTTCTTCAATTCTGCGTGCCACAGTGTTACGTGCCAGGCAGACTTTGGCAAACTCTTGCTGCTTCTCAGGACAGATTTTCTTCACAATAGTCATCACGCAGTCTTTGATAAATTCACCCTCAGTGAAAGGTTTGGAATGCTTTGCGATCAGCGCTGCTACCTCGTAACTAGCCTTTGTGGCGTTCTCATTTGACTCTCGGGCTCTTGCAAAATACTGCTGCTGTGAGATTAAACTAGCTTCAAGCTGCTTCAATTTCTCGCTGCGTTCCTTCCCTGTAATCTTGTCGTACATGGCAGCGTGTAGCTTTTGGTAATGTCGCTTGACATTATACTCTTTAAAAACAGCCACTGTCTCTTTGCAAATGAGGCAGACACAGTTGTTGTGTACTTCAGTGAAGAAATAGTCCAATTTCCATCCATCCTTGAAGCGTCGACCCTCGCAGTCAACTTTCCTTTTTTTGTTGATTGTCGCCATTTTTGAACATTGGCGGCAAAGGGTCACTTTGCTGCCCTACAGTGGGTAAATGAGGAACAGCATTTAGTGTGCAAGCTGCTTCATATGCTGGTAACAGTACTGCTGCCCAAGCTGCACGCGTGCGCAAGTGCGCACATCGTGCGGGCCAGACGTTACTGATTTTATGACAGAGGCCGAGGGCCGGATGAAATTTGACCACGGGCCGCATTTGGCCCCCGGGCCGGACTTTGGACATGTCTGAACTAGAGGCAGTGAAATAATTTTACATAACTTGGTATATTCTGGTATATTTTTCTGAAAAGTCTGTGTAGCTTAAACATACACAATTATCATCCATTAGATCTGTTATATACATAATGTCTTTATTAAACCAATCACTTTTAAAGATTGATTTTTGATTTAGTGTTATTACTCTGTTGTTCCACAAGGTTGAGTTATGGGGGAAGAAGTTGTGGGTAAATATAATTTAGAGGGCTTTTAGTAACAGTAACAGTTCAAATCTGAACGCAAATGCCGTGCCACTAAACTGGAAGAATCTCATCTAGTCTGGCAAGATAATCTCAGAACATACAGGAAGGCTCTCCGTAATGCCAGAGCAGCCTACTACTCTTCTTTAATTGAGGAGAATAAGAACAACCCCAGGTTTCTCTTCAGCACTGTAGCCAGGCTAACAGAGAATCACAGCTCTACTGAACCATCTATTCCCTTAGGTCTAAGTAGCAATGATTTCATGAGCTTCTTTAATGATAAGATTATAACTATTAGAGACAAAATCCATCACCTTCTGTCTTCAACAGGCATTGATCTGCATTCTGATACAGCAAGTTTGGAAACAGCTGTAAAACCTGATATGTATTTAGACTGTTTTTCTCCCATCGACCTCCATCAAATAACTTTAATCATTTCTGCAGCTAAGCCTTCAACCTGCCTCTTAGACCCCATCCCAACCAGGCTGCTCAAGGATGTTTTACCTCTAGTTAGTCATTCGTTATTGGATACAATTAATCTGTCTTTATTATCAGGACATGTACCTAAGTCCCTTAAGGTAGCTGTAATTAAACCTCTTCTTAAAAAGCCCACTCTAGACCCAGAGGTTTTAGCCAACTATAGACCGATATCAAACCTTCCCCTTGTGTCTAAGATACTTGAGAAAGCTGTAGCTAATCAACTGTGTGACTTTCTCTATAACAATAGTCTATTTCTATGTTAGCTTAAATGAATCCACTCCTCCGAGTCATTATAATACTCATATTCCTCGAAGTACTGGTCGAGGTGGTGGAGTTGGAGCCATATTTGACTCAAGTCTATTAATAAATCCTAAACCTAAACTAAATTATAATTCATTTGAAAGTCTTGTTCTTAGCCTCACTCACCCAACCTGGAAAACTTTGCAGCCAATTCTATTTGTTACAGTATATCGAGCTCCAGGTCCTTATTCTGAATTTTTATCTGAATTTGCAGAATTTGCATCAGGCTTGATCCTTAAAACAGATAAAGTAATTATTGTAGGTGATTTTAACATTCATGTGGACAACCACAATGATAGTCTTAGTACTGCGTTTATCTCTCTATTAGACTCAATCGGCTTCTGTCAGAGTGTAAATAAACCGACTCATTGTCTGAACCACACTCTTGATCTTGTTCTTTCATATGGCGTTGAAATTGATAATCTAATAGTCTTTCCACAGAATCCTCTTCTATCTGACCATTTTTTAATAACCTTTGAGTTCATACTATTGGACTATAAGCCTTTGTGTAGAAACTTCTACAGCAGACGTTTATCTGATAGTGCTGTAGCCAAATTTAAGGAAACGATTCCTTCAGTATTGAATTTAATGCCATGTCTAACTGTAACAGAGGACTTGTCTGCTTCCTTTAGCCCCTCACAAATAGATCATCTTGTTGATAGTATTACAGGTTCATTACGGACAACTCTAGACTCTATTGCACCTCTGAAAAAGAAGATAATTAAACAAAGAAGGCTAGCACCATGGTATAGCCAGCAGACTCGCAAATTAAAACAAGAGGCACGTAAATCTGAACGCAAATGGCGTGCCACTAAACTGGAAGAATCTCATCTAGTCTGGCAAGATAATAATAGCTGTAATTAAACCTCTTCTTAAAAAGCCCACTCTAGACCCAGAGGTTTTAGCCAACTATAGACCGATATCAAACCTTCCCTTTGTGTCTAAGATACTTGAGAAAGCTGTAGCTAATCAACTGTGTGACTTTCTCTATAACAATAGTCTATTTGAGGATTTTCAGTCAGGATTTAGAGTGCATCATAGCACAGAGACCGCATTAGTCAAGGTTACAAATGACCTCCTAATGGCATCAGACAAAGGACTAATCTCGGTACTTGTCCTGTTAGATCTTAGTGCTGCATTTGACACCATTGACCATCAAATTCTTTTACAGAGAATGGAACATCAAATTGGCATCAAAGGAACCGCCCTAAGCTGGTTTAAGTCGTATTTCTTAGATCGATCTCAGTTTGTTCATGTCAATGATGAATCCTCCATGCATACCAAAGTTTGTCATGGAGTCCCACAAGGTTCTGTACTAGGACCACTTTTATTTAATTTATATATGCTTCCTTTAGGGAACATTATTAGGAATCACTCTATCAATTTCCATTGTTATGCTGACGACACCCAATTATATTTATCGATCAAGCCTGATGCAACCAATCAGTTAACTAAACTCCAAGCATGCCTTAAGGATATAAAAAATTGGATGACCGACAATTTTCTGATGTTAAATTCAGACAAAACTGAAGTTCTTGTAATTGGACCCAAGCACCTCAGAAACTCTCTTTCTAGAGACTTAGTTACCTTAGACGGTATCACCCTGGCCTCCAGCTCCACTGTAAAGAATCTTGGAGTTGTTTTTGATCAGGATTTGTCCTTTAATGTCCACATAAAACAAATTTCGAGGACTGCATTCTTCCACTTACGTAACATCGCTAAAATCAGACGCACTGTTTCTCAAGCAGATGCAGAAAAACTAGTCCACGCATTTGTTACTTCTAGGCTGGACTATTGTAACTCTTTGTTATCAGGCTGCTCTAATAAATCTCTTAGGACTTTACAGTTAATTCAGAATGCTGCTGCACGTGTTCTGACAGGAACCAAGATCAGAGATCACATCTCTCCCATTTTGGCTTCCTTGCATTGGCTCCCTGTTAAATCTAGAATAGAATTCAAAATTATCCTCCTTACTTACAAAGCTCTTCATGGTCAGGCACCATCATATCTAAAAGAGCTCATAGTACCTTACTATCCATCTAGAACACTGCCCTCTCAGGACGCTGGGTTCCTTGTGGTTCCTATAGTCTCCAAAAGTAGATTGGGAGCCAGAGCTTTCAGCTATCAGGCTCCTCTTCTGTGGAACAAACTACCAATCTGGGTTCGGGAGGCAGACACGGTCAACACTTTTAAGAGTAGACTTAAAACTTTCCTTTTTGATAAAGCGTATAGTTAGGGCTGGCTCAGGTCATCCCTTAGTTATGCTGCTATAGGATTAGACTGCCGGGGGACTCCCCAGGGTTATGCCTAGCCAGGCACGGTATTGGTTAAAGATGTAGTCACATCTCCCTTACCGAAAACCCTCCCTCCTACTCTGCCTCTCTCTCTCTGTCTCTCTCTGTCTGTCTTTCTCTGTCTGTCTGTCTGTCTGTCTGTCTGTCTGTCTGTCTGTCTGTCTGTCTGTCTGTCTCTGTCTCTCTCTGGACATGTCTCATTAATGCATGCTACTAACCAAACTTCCCCGGAGTTTCTGTGCTCTGTCGTCCAGCAGGTTTTTCGTGGATCGTGGCTGCTGCTGTGATCCTGGACGACGCCCACTACACATATTACTACTGTCATTAATACTACTATATCTGCTACTGTGGTCACTTTATCATTCATTGTCATTCTGTCAGTCATTGTAAATGTACAAAATGTTTATGTTGATTGTCCTGTACACGTGACATCCATTGCACGTCTGTCCGTCCTGGGAGAGGGATCCCTCCTCTGTGGCTCTTCCTGAGGTTTCTTCCACATTTTTTCCCTGTTAAAAGGTTTTTTTGTGGGCAAGTTTTTCCTTACTCGAACCGAGGGTCTAAGGACAGAGGGTGTCATTCTCTGTACAGATTGTAAAGCCCTCCGAGGCAAATGTACTTTGTGACTTTGGGCTATACAAATAAAATTGAATTGAATTGAATTGAACAGTTGTGGACGAATGTGGAAGTGTTGATGTTCAGAATGGCAGACGGCAGGATACCGTAATTTAAGAGTATAACCCGTCTTTCACATGCTTTGAACCCTGCGGCCTATACAACGGTGCGGCTAATTTCTAGATTTTTATTGGCCATCGAGGGGGTACTCTCTGGCAGTAAATGCAACAGTGAGACAGATGTGGGGAAAGATTATGTGCCAAAGAAGACACTAGTTTTGATTTTGTGCATCATGCATACAGCCATATCATGGAAAACACACAAAGAAATGCATATGATGCAGCTTTTCAGTTAAAGCCAATCGATCTGCCTGTCAAAGAAGGAAATAGAGCTACTGCACGTAATCTTGGCATCCCGTGTTGATGGCGTGTTGGTGCACAGTTTGAAAAAAAGCGTGTCTTAAATTAAAACAAAATCTTCTGTGTACCTTTTGTGTAAATTTCTTATGGGGTGTTGTGCTAAAGGCTTTTATACCGTTGCGCTAAGGGGGGCTGGGTGGTCAGCACATGATCTCCTTTTAGGACCGCCCAAAAAAATCCTGGACTGAAAACTGGTAAAAAAAAAAACAGTTTAAACCTCTAACTCCACACTTCAGTAATGTATCGTTCAAAGTCTTTTCACATGTTTTCAGAAACCATTCCCCAACATATTTATTGTGTTTTTGAAAGAAAACATGGAATTGCCTTTACAGGGACTTTAAAGTCACTCAGGCCTTTTGTTTTTATTCGGGCTGCTGCACATACATGAATAAAATGGCAGACACAGTCTGCAGTACTCTTTTCTCTGGTGTAATGAACTGTACCTCTTTGCTGTGAAAACACATGCATTTATCCTTTGTTTGTCTCTTTCAGCAATGGATGGAGTGCCTTTCATGATCTCTGAGAAGTTTGCCTGTGCCTCGTCTGATGTGAGTTGAGTCTTTAGTCTTTTAGTGGAAGGTCACGTTTTATCCTCCTGCATTGTCAAACCAGTGTTAGCAAAACTAAAATGACCTCTAACCCTAACCTGTAACGCAGTCCTCATTTGACTGGTGGATATTGTGTTGAAATGTGTAGTAGTACTAGTTGAAAAGAACTGTGTATGTAACACTGAGCTGCTGAAGCTAACTGTACCGCTGCACTCATGTTCAGCTGCAGCAGGTGGATCTGATGGGCATCACGATCAAGTCACTGGCTGAGATTGAGAAAGAGGTGAGTATTACAGAAGAATTGTTAATATGAAAGTGTGTCCATCTGTAGGTTATCATAACTCTCAGCAAAGTTTCATAGGCAAGATGCGGTGATGTGGAACAGGTCAAACTGAGACATCTGAAAAGTTGCCCACTTGTTGGACGAAACAGCAGAATTTGATCTGCTCTGGTTTAACAGTTCAAATGAAAATGGTAATTACACACTTTGTCCACCAGAGGCCGATGTGCTCTTTACTTTGAACTGAGTCATTGTAAGTCACAGATGATTGGGTGAATGTTTGATAGATTCAGTGTAGAACAGGATGATTACATTAGTAAGTAATGATCTTTGACTGACCCTCCCGCCCTCCCTCTCTCAGTATGATTACAGTTTCCGCACAGAGCACAGTGCAGCAGCTCGCCTCCCTCCCAGTCCAACACGGACCTCCCTGAGCTCTGAGGCCTGATGGTCCCCTCCTATCCCCTCCCTAACAACACTGGACGCCAGCAGGAGAGACCCGTACACAACTACTGAGGACCTCCCCACTACAAACAGTCCCAAACACCTGTACTGAGAAGAAAAAACACAAGAAAAAAAGATTCTGTGGGTCTGGTTCAAACTACGATGTATGACATTGATGGGCTGGCTTAATAGAGGGAATTTTAAAGTACATTTCTTTCCCCAAACATCCGTGAGTGTTGTTCCCTGTAGTCCAAATGACCCCTCCCCATCTAAAGTACTTGATACAAACAAGACAAAAGGATTAAAAGGAGATGGAGGGCACCTGTTGGGCCTCATCATATTTGCCTTCCTCGTTCATGACCTACCCGCTGCTCTGTCATTGGTCTGAATCGAGACACCGGAAGGGGCACATCATCTCAGTTCATATGTTGAAAATACAAAAGAAAAATGTCATGTCATGGGATTCTTTTTCAATCTTGTACTGGTCTTAATGGAAAATGATTGTCATTGTTCTCTAGATGTTACTGTAATATGCTGGTGTGACTGTGAGTGCAACATGTGTTTTTGGGATTTCACTGTGCTTCCTGTTGAGTCCCAGACGTTCTTTTAACCACTCCTTTTTTGCGTACACTTAGCATACACATAACTCCAATCTGTTCCATTCACAACTTCCAGTCATCCATTTTTTCAGCACACCTGTCTACGTCAGCAGTGTAAACAGTGAGTTACAACTTTAGCCACACTGATTTCAATTGATACAAAAAAAGTGTTAAGCTTTGATATCCAGCCCGTCTTCACTTTTTAAAGTTACTTTTCTAAGCACAACACTGACAAACAGACAGTGTTACAGACAATAATGTTACAGTATAAGTGTTCCAAATGGTGTTCTCCGTCTTACCTATTTAATGTGAGTACTTTGTTACACATGTATATTATCCTCCAATCGACTGGTTTTCTCCAAACTGTTTCTTGTAGCTTGGTTTCTAACTTTAGATGTTTTCTTTTTTACTCATTTGACATGTGAAGACCACTATCCACTCAGAACCACTAGAGGTATATTTAATGAGACTAATGTGGTCAGTGCTCTGAGAAGTGGAACTCTGTAAATTTGAGCCTTACAATACTCTGTTTTCAACACAAATACAGATGATGGCTCATATTTGTTTTTTGGCTTAAACGTACAACACACACTAACAATATCTTATGTTTAATGTACTTTTAAAGACTTCTGAGCAGGCTGTGTAGTGAGCTGGACATATTCCAGTGTATAGAGCTCAAAGAAAGGTGACAGTGTATCTAAACAATCTCAGCATATCTTTGGCATTTCTGTACTGACTTGTTACTTGCAGATAACCACATAAGCTGATACTGATATATCAGACATTCAATGTCTAGCCCCTCATGTCCTCTGTTTTCTTAATATAATTGATCACATTTTGTTTGTGCTCTTGTTTTTCTATCGTTTCGTTTCTATTCCCACAGCCCCAAATCCATTAGTACAATAAGAGTCACGTCATACTCACCCCTTTGCTGCTCTTCTCACAGAAATTCTGTTTTCATTCACTCCTTCCCAGTTGCTGTTAAGCTTCTGAAAATTAAACTTCACACTGTAAATGTTTCAAAGTAAGGCTACCAATTGCCCAAAGACCATAATCTATGTAAAGGGACACTTTAAAACCCAACTATGCGTTCATTGAGACATCAGGTCACTCCAGCTCCAGGATGTGTGTATTCAGTGTCTTTTCTTTTCTGTTCACACAGTATTGTGTATAAATGTGTATAATATTTGCAATATTATCAAGTCATAAATGCATGTATTAACTCCCTTTATTTTCTAATGTTTTTTCTAATTTATTAGTCATTTCAGTATTGTGAGCCTTATTTTCAGAGATGTAACGTTCTAAATTGTCGATTGCACTGCTGTCATGTTTGATGAGGGTGAAGCTCTGTGTATTTGAGCTGAGTATATCGGCCTTCTCTGTGATAAGCTTCACATGTATGCATTTCTCAGCTGTGGTGTTCACTTCCAGACAGTTTTCATAGCTAATAGCCGTCTGCATTAACAACCAATAACAATCCTGCGTTGATATGTATGTTAGTTTGCATGCATGGTGACATCAGGACAGTTATTTTTGTAGTTTGTTATTGATCAGAAGTCACAGATTTTGTCTCATACAGTAAATAGATTTTATTCACTAAAGAATGAACAAAACAGCATCAGTTGAATTAGTATTATAATGAAGTTTTATTAAACTTTGATGAACTGAACAATTTGGCCCAAGGTTTGCTTTTGTTTTCATAACAATGGTGATCAGAGTTGGACCTCTGAGGTCCATGAAGATATTTTAGAGTTTAACAACACTCCAGCCAACCCGGGATGGCCTTCACTCTGTATGTAACTTTGGGCTCCAGGTCAGCAGGGGTACGTAATGCTTTACAGCACTAAGTCACACATCACCAACTATTTGACTGATGTTAGTGAAACTGGAACATATTTTATGGATAAAATGTTTTCTGGTTTTCAATCTGATGTCCTCCGGCTGCTCCGCCTCAACTCTCTGATTTACAGAGTTTATGATGGACAGTGAACTAAACTGCTGCCAACTGTAGCTGCTGTTATCTAACATTAGCTCAGTTTGTTAGCCGGGTTGCTTGGACTGTGAGCTCAGAACACCAGGGACTGTTAGTGTTTGTACCACAGGCGTGGTACATGGTTTTCAGTTGTTGTCCAAGTTCTGGAATATACTTAGGGCTCCTCATGTGTGTCCATTTGATTAATTTGATTTAGTCCTTTTTTTTACACGTCTATAGTCTTAGTTATGTGGAAGAACAACACAAGAACATTGTATTCAAAATATTTGCATCATCTCAACACAAAATACCCATGATGCATGCTTTGTGTAAGATTTGTTATATTAGAATGTAATCTATTAACTATTATACAAAATAAAAGTGTAATTTGTTAAACTATGAAGCCTTTTGTAAATAGCTCGACTGAATACGCCCTAATTTAAGAATCATCAGTGCCACCATAAGGACAAATTACACAAGTGGAAAGTTTCTTAAAACAAATAACTGAATAGTCTGTAAATTTGCTCGATCCACTCTTGTGGTGTTGTGAAAATAGCTTTTAAAGGTCTCACGTGTCCAGACTTTCCTGTGTGTCCCATTAAAGCTTCAAAGCCCAGTTTACAGTGAGCCTCAGAGAATACAAGCCAACATAAGCCTCTTTGTGTTCATCTTCCATCGCCTTAAACCTGTACACATGTTGAAGGTTCCAAACGGTTGGTGGTATAATTCATCTCAGTGTGTTTTTTCTGTTCAGTTTACTTACAAACACGAGTCAATTAGCTCTCCAGCAAACATATGGCTTCTGTCACCACATGAGCTTTAGAGAGTGGAGTAAAGTGGATGATAGACATCTGGAGCTGAACCACTCACTACACACCACAAAAGGTACAAGTTGAAAAACTTTATATATGGTTGACCCTACTTTATCATATTTTCCTTGCTTGCTCATGCTGGTGATTGTTGTCTCCCTGTTAATAATATTATAATGAGTACAGTCTACACCTGCTCTGTATGGAAAATGTCATGACACAACTTCTCTTGCCAGGAACAAGAACACAGATTGTATTTGATTATGAACCAACCAGCTTCCTATTAGCATTAGGTGCAACTGGAAAGTTTTTCTTCACTAAAAAAAAAAGACTTTTCTTGGTAGGAAAGAGGTTTTTCACCCGGCCGGTATTCTTTTGAAACAGCCTGCCCCCTTACAAACCTGCACACCTACTCTGTACTGCAGATATATCGCATCTACCAATCCCACAGAAGAAGTGTCAGAAACTCAGTGCATGCAAAGTTCAGTTGTTCTAACAGTTCGGACCAAATGTGATCTAAAGTGAATTTGACCAATGGCTAGTGGTGCCAGAGGGTAGTTTGAGTATTTTAGAAGCTGCTGATCTGCTGTCAGTCTCCAGAGATGACAGACAATGGTGTGAAAAACACAAACACCAGTAGCAGCAGCAGTTTTGTAGCCAAAAACACCATCATAGAGAGAGCTGTGAGAATTGAATGGACAGACTGGTTCAAGCTGACAGGAAGCCCTCAGTAATTCAATAACCAGGCCTTACAGCCAAACCAGTGTGTATAGTGTATAGAGTAACAGTACAGTTTTTTGGCTAATGAGCTCAACCTTCCAGTGTAGGAGGATGAATGTGTTATATGTTAAATATCTAGTTTTCTACTGAGAAATATACCTCACAGTACTTTCATGTCATCTCTTTAAAGACCCTGAACTGTACTTTTGACTGTGGTCTCTCCAAGCAGCAACTGTCATGGCTGTGAAGTGAAGCCAACAAAGAAGTACCACAAGTAGGGGGTGTGGATTAGATCAGTTGGTAGAGCATCTACCCCATGTACTAAGGCCCAGCAGCAGCCCAGGGTTTGAGTGTGACCTGTGGCCTTTTGCTGCATGCCATTCCCCATCTCTCTCTCTCCCCACATTCCTGTCACTCTTCAGCTGTCTGTCAAATAAATCTCGGAAAGGCCAAAAAGTACCAAAACTAGAAGTGAGTCAGTCTCCCTAAGTCCCCATGTTCAAATGTCCAACTTCACAGCAGAAATAAACATGTTTACAGCCTGGTACAAAAAACAGTTTTGGCCTCTGTAGCTAATTTCCCCATTCATGACAACTGTACTGAGGGTGAATTTATATACAACTCACCTGTTCACATTATATTAAGGCTTAAAGTTATGCAGGATTAAGAGTGTGGCTGCTGTGATTGACAGGTGGGTGCTGTCACAGGTGGCTTGGCAACCAGGCATCATTCAGCCTGCCTCAGCTCCAACTCTTGCCCATTTTTGGATTAGTAAGCAGGTGGAGGGGGCAGGACTGCCAAGACGATGAATGTCACAGCGACTACGTCCATGTTAACAATGATTGTTATGCAGTGTTAAATAATAATAATAAAAATAATAGATTTAATTTTAAATGCACTTTACATTTGAAGCAAATCTCAAAGTGCTACAATGCAGACAAAGCAACAAATACTGTATATCACAACAAAAGAAATGAGGTTAAAAACGATATGATTTGGAAAAAAGTAAAGTTTTAAGTCCTTTTTTAAAACTTTCCAGGGTCTGTGATTCCCTCACATGGTCAGGAAGGGCATTCCATAGGCGGGGTGCAGTGGCACAGAGGGCTCTGTCGCCCATGGTGCTGAGCTTGGTCCTCAGGCAAAGGAGATAGTTTGAGTTTTTGGAGCGGAGGGATCGTGTAGGGGTTTGTGGGATGAGCAGTTCTTTGAGGTAGATGGGTGCATGGCCCTAGATGATGAAGGGAGAAAAGAGATTTTGTACTACTTGTACTACTGTAGTTCAGTAGATTAGATGGGATTATGGGAAACCAGTTCAGTGAGTGAAGGATGGGGGTTATGATTTCCATTCTGGTTAGGGGTGTCCACAATAATAGCCTCTGTTTTAGAACTGTTGAGATGAAGAAAATTGAGATTCCTCCACGCCTTTATCTCCTCCAGACAAGCTGAGAGTGACGGCAGAGCAGATGATACTGATGATGATCATGGAGAATTTGGGGAGGGGTGTGTGCCATTGTGTGTCATCTGCATAACAGTGGATAGAAAATTCCATGGCAATTGATAACATGGCCGAGTGGGAGCATGTATAAATTGAAGAGGATAGGGCCCAGGACTGATCCCTGTGGGACCCCACAGGTAACCGTGTGTGTCTGGGATTGTGCGTTGCCAAAAGAGATGTATTCAGTTCTGTCAGTAAGGTAGGAGTGAAACCAGTTCAAAGCAGTGTCACTGAGTCCAATGGAGTGATGTAGCCGGTTGAGAAGTATAGTATGGACCGCAGTGTCAAATGCAGCAGACAGATCGAGGAGGACAAGGAGCGAAGGTGAGCCAGAGTCTGCTGCCATCAGAAGGTCATTTGTGACACTAACCAAGGCTGTTTCTGTACTGTGCGCAGATCGGAAACCAGACTGGAATTTTTCAAAGGTATTGTTGTTTTTAAGATGGTCCTGAAGATTTGCAGCAACTACTTTTTCAAGAACTTTGGAAAGGAATGGGAGATTTGAGAATGGTCTATAGTGGGCAAAATCTTCTGGGTCGAGTGTGGGTTTTTTGAGACGTGGTCTAATTATGGCAGATTTAAGGGCAGCAGGGACAAATCCAGTCTGGAGGGAGAGGTTTATTACTGTGGTTATCAAAGGGCTAATTGCAGAGAGGTTATCTTTAACCAGGGATGTTAGAAAGGGGTCCAGAGTGCAGGTGGAGGGTTTCATTCTCCGGATGATGTTCTCAACCTCAGGGAGGCAGACATAAGGGAAGGAATTTAGGGGCTTGGAGATCACAGTTTGTGGTTCAGTGGTCATGGCAGGCAGAGTGGAGGAACCAGGGAGGCCAGAGAGAATGGAGTCGGTTTTATTTTTGAAAAAGGCCATAAATTTGTTATAGTGTTCTTTAGTTATTTCTGGCAGTAAGGGAGACTGTGGGTTGAGGAGATGGTTGACGGTTGAGAAAAGCTACTTTAAGTGTCCAGGGATTTTATTGATAATGTTGGAAAAATGGAGAAAACGTCTCAAGTACCCGCCGAGCTGCCTTCATTTTGCGTAGTCATCTTTAAAAAGCTATACTGATACTGTCCCTTCCTCCCTCTCTCTCTATGTATCTCTCCATTTTCACTCTCTCACTCACTGTTACGTCCCCAGTTGGGCCAGGGGATGAGGGAGTAACATATAATGAAATAACCGGGAGTTCTGACAGAAAACGATGAACAATATAACGAGCAAAATAGGTTTTTGGAAAATAAAGAGAACGAGAGAACACAAAACGGACTCCTCCAAAACACAGGGAGCCGAATCACCAGCTTTTGCCGTGGCTCACTCCAGAGCCAATACGCGCACCCACACACAGCTACGCGGCTCCTGGATCAGGTCGTTCACCACACACACACACACACACACACACACACACACACACACACACACACACACACACACACACACACACACACACACACACACACACACACACACACACACACACACACACACAGCTATCGCCCGGTCTCTGCCACACAGACCGACCGCAGGATGAGAGAGAGAGAGAGAGAGAGAGACGGCTCCACCTCCGGCCTATATATGCCCCGCCCGCTTAAGTGGCCACAGGTAACCCAGATCAGCAATCAGTGCCTAGAGAAAAAAGGGGCAGAACCTGGAGGGGAGGAGGAGAGAAGAAACAGAAGGCAAACACAAACAATAACACAGGCCGGCGGCCGTAACACTCACACACACACACACACACATGCACGCACGCACGCACACACACGCAGACACACACACACACACACACAGTCCACCTCCTCTTACAGCTCCTGGATGAGTGTGAATGAGACAGATTGTCATTATGTGTAATTAACATGTCAGCAATTACTGTAAGATGAATGCTTGTAGTGGGCTGATGGTGGTACTGATGATTAATAGCACACTGGCTTGTTTTCACATAAATGCTGTGAAAGACTGGCCCGAGGGCAGCACAGACAGAGGAGAGGAGCTGCAGGTCAGTCAAATGACTTTGTTTTTTACTTGAGTCAGGTTTCTACGAGGAGCAGGAGTTATTTAGATGCTTCGTGTTTGGTTTTCTCAATTTACGCTGCGACATTCAACATAAACAACATGAAAGCATGGATCCACCCCTGCTGATGGTGCTAATGGTGTAGGGGGATTTGGGATGTGCAGCAGACAAATCACCAACTGTGTGATTCTAATATATCAATAATAGCAATTTCAGGTTTCATAAACTGTTCCAGTATGATTTTTGTTTTTTCATACAGAGGATAATGTTATATCTGGTTATTGTAGAACCAATACATCCATCTATCCATCCACCCTTATTTGTAACCGCTTATTCTCACCAGGGTCACGATGGGGCTGGAGCCTAGAGGCGAGGTACAAGTCAAACCAATACATGTATTATAAATGATTTTTTGTTTATGAAAAAGGTCTGCTTTTATTTTGGTAGGGCCACTTTAATTAGCCCAAAGAGGGCTGTGAGTGTCACTGGATCAAAGGGTACGTCCTTATAACACCTCAAAAACATTGCATCAGTAATTATGAAGATATAGGCAACACCAAAACATATGAATCAGTGAGGCAGTCGCTTGTCCACATCTGTCACAAACAGGGTCAGTCTGATTTTTTCCAGTGAGTGTGGTCAATGATTTTACCCTGGATTAGACCACATACATAACTACACCATCACCTCTATCCTACTGCCATGATTTTTTGACAACTAACAGTCATAGTTCGTATAAAACATGGACGTAATCTCTGTGATATCATCGACAGGTTTGAGACTGTAGCTCTGGTTGTCTCCACCATGGCAGTCATACCTCCAGCTTCAGATTATCTAAAAATTGGCAAAAAGGTGGATCATGAGTGGAGCTGAGGCAGGCTGAATGAAGCCTGGAAATTCAAACCAAGCCACCTGTGACAGCAACCACGTGTCAGTCAGAGTGTCCACGCTCTTAATCTTTTGTTGTATATAAATTCACCCTCAGTATAGTTGTCATGAATGGGTAATTTAGCTATAGAGACCAAAACTGTTTTTTATACCAGGCTGTAAACATGTTTATTTCTGCTGTGAAGTTGGACATTTGAACATGGGGACTTATGTGGACAATTTTGGGATAATGATAGGAACACATTGAAATAGGAAAGAGACAGAATATGCATTTTAACCAAGATAAAAGGGACTAATGACCATCTGTTCTGCTGTATTTGAGAGAGGAGACGAGAAAAATTAGACTTATATCATGTGTTTTGGGTAACTGTAGTTTCTCCTTCACGTTAAGAAGGCGAGTGTGAGGCAAGAGTTTGCAATCAGCAAACCACACCGCTAAATCCTACAGACCTTTGAAGCAGGGAAAAGAAATGCATGAGGGGAACAAACAAAACTAATGATTGGAATACAAGCTATGATTTGTCAAGAGGGTCTGCAGAAGAGTTGAACAACGACCCAACCAAGGATGCTAAACTGGTCCCAGCATAGATATGACAACATGTTCATAAAGAACACATTTAAACCTGACTCTGCTTGTTGTCTTTTGGGCACAGATACCCAGAGGGCTTTGTGTCGCTACTACAACTACTGTATCTTAAGACTGCTGCCTAATTTTCCACAACCTCAGACACATCACACAGTCAACTTTATAAAAACGTGTTTACAAGGACATCAGCTGCTGCTGATTTCCCTCAAAGTCCCTGTTTTACAGCTCTTTGACACAAACTTGTTAAAATCATATAAATGATTGAAGTCAATGTGTGGGGCACATGTCATCAAAGAGTCTTCACTCTTATCTTCGTGCATACCGTATGTGCGTTGCTGCACGTTTACAGACATCCAATGGTTAAGAAGATCACAGCTCCTCTTGTCTTTGCATCTGTTTTACACAACAGCTGCTGGAAAATGAGCTTTTAGGGAGTGCGTTTATGATACAATGGTCTGATTAACCCACTACACCACCAGCTGATTAAGATTTAGACAGAGTGCTAATAAAGACCACACCAGAGCTAAAGAAAAGACAACACTGTGCTTGAAATGGTTGAAGAAAGACAGCCTAATTTTAATGTTAATCTTTGTTAAATGGTTTTCCACCGTGTTACTCACACACAGCCAGCAGAAGAATGCAGGTGTTTGATGTTGTTGTCCTTTAGCTTAACTCCATTCATAAAGTACATGTTAGACTTTGTGAGTGATAAAGTCCTGGACTTGTCATTTGTCCTTTCAAAGATTGCAAAGAAATCATAGTTTTGTTGTTGTCATAGTTAACACTGTTTCTTCATATTGTTTGATTCTCAACATTAATGACCAAAGCGCTTGTTTTCCATAATTACACACACACACACACACACACACACACACACACACACACACACACACACACACACACACACACGCACACACACACACACACACACACACATTTAGGTCACATTTTTTCACACAGAACAGAAGTCTAATATAAAATCCAGAGCAAAGCCTTGCAGCTGAGCACACCCTCTGAGCTCTGTAACAGTCCATGAGAAGCTGGTGCTGCATTCTGTCTTCATTAAGTGAACCATGGAACATTTTTTGGTTGTAGAGTAAGAACACGACGGGAAGTATGTTCAGAGATGAGCCATGTCTTATGCTCTCATAGGTTTTTTATTGATTGATTTATGTTTATCATCTCAGCCCAAATGATCAGCTACATATATATTTAATAAATCACCATATTTAAAAATATTTCTTGAATCTGTAAATGAAATCTTCTCTCACCGTCCACCATATCTGTGTTCTGCGTTTGCTGAGCTTCAGCTTCTGACCACAGGGCGTCAGGATTGGACAGCTGTACAGAGGTGGACTCCACTATTAAAAAGTGGTATAGAACTGGTTTGATTTTATGTCAGCACACACACACACACACACACACACACACACACACACACACAGACACACGCACGCACGCAAGCACGCACGCACACACACACACACACACACACGCATTACGTAAAACTAAACGTGTTAATGTCAGATCAGTTTGTAGGAATTAAGGAATGATATTTAAACATTTTTTTTTCTCACGAAATGAAACTGAGTCACAATGCTGCATGTCATCAGGGAACACCCTTTCTTCCTTCTCTTCTCCTTTATTATATGATTTGTATTATTATTGTCACTTACGTGACAGCGTAAAAATCGCCTGTGTTGGAGAGGCATGAAGTCATTTCATGATCTCTGATTAGCTCATTAAGCGATATATATCTATATATATAGATATAGATATATATCTATATCTATATATATACACAATATAGCACAATGTCAATTCACATTAATCCTCAACCCTCGTCAATTGAACCTGACCCGCGCGCATCCCTTAGTATTTAATTTCCGTTAATAACAGCTCCTCGTGCGTCATGAAGATTCCCCCGCGCGAACAAAAGAGCAGACAGCTGATGAATATTGCTTTTTGCTTCTTTTTGCTTTTCACACAGCTGATCTCAGGCCTGCAGCGGAGCACTGATCAATCTCAGATGCTTTATTTGAAAGAGGCGGATATCGTCTGCGCTTCATGTCTGCCTCTGATCTGATCTGTGATCTGTGACTGATATTCAACAGAGCAGAAAAAAAGTTTCCTTATCAGCCCATTATGCAGATTCACAATCAGGCTGCACGTGCACAAATATCATGTGAGGTTTGTGCCGTTCAGACTGACAGCAGCTCATTTTCAACAAGAGAAATGTCCAAATCTGAATCTGTGCATGTTCATTCATGCAGAATATTTGATTTTTAATCATATATAATAATGACACTCCTGAATAATTAATTACTAAAGTGTTTTCAGCTTTATATTATTATTTAATCATATTTTGATATTATGAGACACACAGTATGGACAGGGCCGTGGACAGCAGCAAACCCAGACAAATCTGACTGGGTTAAAAAAAGTTTATTGAGAATGCTCATGTTTAAAACATGTAGTTCAATGGTAATGAAATGTTACATTTTAAATAAAGTATAAATCCCAGCGGGCAGCACTCTGAATGTTATCCAGAATACACTGGTGGATATACTATGATATTTATATGACGGTTAATATATAATATAATATGAAATGATTTATATTTGATTTCTAATGTTTCAGACAGAGACGCTGAGTCTCTAAAACACAAACCATGTGCAGGATTTTAAGAGTAAAGTCGCTCAGGTCGCTCAGTCTCATGACAGACACTCAGGGGTCATCATGTGCTGAGATCAGGGTTGTTGCTTGTGTGGAGTTGTGTGATGCTGAAGTGCAGATTTATTTGATTTCATCCCTGTAGGCTTTGTGGACATTGTGGAGGCGGATCCATCGAGACTCCGGCGCCAATACAAGTCCAGATCTGCGGAGAGAGTGCTCGGCGAAAGGCAGGGGGAGGGTTTCTGCCTCTGCTGTTCCCCTCTTTGAGACAGGCTTGAGCTCAGGATGGCACATCGAGTTCCGGACTGCTGGACCCTTTTCATGCCACCCCTCTGGATTTACACCAGTTGATGTTTTTTTCTCTCTCGGGGACTGAAAACTTGTAAAGATTTCAACTTTGCGGATTTGACGCACTCCTTTTGCTTCGTTTTGATCTGAAGTGCAGAGAGGAGAGAGCGCGCACAGGCCGGGTCTGACGGTCCTCCAGCAGTCACCTCTGTCAAAGATGCTGAACGACATTAAAATAGAAGACCGTCTGCGCACCGACGCGAGCTCTCTGGATCATCTGATCGGTGAGTCTGCTAAATGCAATGTAATGTAATGTAATGAGTTCAGCGCATTCTCTTTCCTCCTGCACAGAGCTTTATAGAGATTATAATCCGGTCTGTCATCAGTGTGAACAGAAACGGACAGTCCTGAACTGTTGTGTTTTCTGTCTGTTTACCTCTGCGCTATTTATTATTATTCATTCTTTTTCTCTCCGAGGTGAGAAATCTGTTTTTATTGGTTTCATTAAATGTTTCATTACCACTGCTGTTTGAGGCCTCCGATTTTTTTCCATCTGATGTTCAATTTATGCATTTAAAAAAAATCAAAGCAAAAAGAAAAAAAAACAACAACTCAAGGAGTCTCTGATAAAATCGTATACAATAACTCTGATGATCATCTTCACCCTGATGCAGCTTCCTTCTTCTCTTTTTATATCACTGTGACTGAATTCACTTTGCAGTTCAAACATTCATATTCATTTATTCAAACACCGTGGAAACATGGAGTTAAATATATCCTATGTTTGGTAATTGTTTATAGGACATTTGTATCGATGGAGCCAGCAGGTATGTCCATGACATAACGCATCACTCTTCACTCATATTTAAACGTCATGGAGAGAATGGGAGCAGGTTCTGTATTGTTCGTTTTATTGACTTATTCCTATGACACATTCATCCAGTATGAAACACAATCAGCCTGAAATGAACAAATCAAAACAGTCATTTATTTGTACACCGCTATTATCTCCCTCATGTTGCGTTCAAATGAAAAAATATTTCTGGACACAATGTTTTATTTATTTATTTTTTTAAATCATTTTTGAAAAGTGACCCTTTAACCTCATCGAGCACTTCAACACAGAATGTCCGTGAACACAACACCAATGAAATACAGTCGTCCCTCGCTATATCGCGGTTCACTTTTCGCGGACTCGCTGTTTCGCGGATTTTTTTCAGTGTAATTTTGCATGCTTTTTTTTTTACAGCGTACTGTAACAGTATGAATACGCATTGTGTTCTGCGTCCTAAGGGAGAACCGCACATGTGTTCTGCATCCTGTTTAAGGTAGTACTGCACAAAATGCGTGTTAAAAGGTGTATAAAATGTGCGGTTAGGGGTTTTATGGCCTTAAAACATGTGTAATAACTGTTAAACTTACTTCGCGGATTTCGTTTATTGCGGGTTATTTTTAGAACGTATCCCCAGCGATAAACGAGGGACCACTGGTAATGCTGTTCACTACTGAGCCTGGCCGCCGCAGCTCACCGGGCTCCTCTGCTCTCCTTTCCCGCATGTCAGGCGCTGAATCCCCGCAGCAGGCCGTGTGCAAAGGCTGCACGCGGATCATCTCAGACCGCTTCCTGATGCGGGTCAACGACGCGTCCTGGCACGAGGAGTGCCTCAAGTGCGCCGCGTGCCAGCAGCCGCTCACCGCCACCTGCTACTGCAGGGACAGCAAACTGTACTGCAAGGCCGACTACCAGAGGTAGGAGCGCCGCATGTGAAGGCTTCACGCCGGGTGTGATGGCTCAGACTCGGGCCTTCAGGGCGGAGTGTGTGTGTGTGTGTGTGTGTGTGGCGTTTGTTGAGGAAGGAAAGTCACAAAGTTCATATTGTCGTTTCTTTCCAAACGGAGTTATTGAAGGAATTATGAATTTTAATGATTGAAAAAAATAATGAACATTTTATTTAATGCCTGGAGAAAATAAAGGCAGTCAGATTACTTTGAAATGTCACTAAATACAAATTAAATGATAATTTCTGTAACGAGTAACGCAATCCATTGCATTAAAAGAAAATGTAATCTGAATACTTTTGAATTACAAAACCAAACTTTGAAATTATTAAACCCTCCACTAAAAATAGATGCAGCAACAAAACAAAAATTAGTTTAACGTGTTGTTTTTTCTTTCTTTCTCTCTCTCTCTCTCTCTCTCTCTCTCTCTCTCTCTCTCTCTCTCTCTCTCTCTGAAATAATTTCAGTCAAAATATTGTCACAATTACTTTCCCCCTGTCAGCTCTGCTGTGTGTCAGAGCAGATACACTTTAGTTCATAGAACATTATGAATCATAATTATAAAATTAATATTTTGAAGAAAAGCTCTGTATTTATGCATAATAAAAATGTAATTACATAGTACAATACAAGTTAACAACTTAACCATACTCTAAATACAAATGTTTTTTTTTTCAAAAATAATCTAGGCTGATTATAGTTACTTATGTTGTTTCTATTTATGTATTGTGATTAAAATGATTACATTTAATTTATTACTATCAAGCCGTGCTCTGTGGATATCATTTCTTTCTGAGTCTGGATGAGCTGTTATAAATGTATATTTACAATTTTGACGACAGATTATTGAGTTTATTGATAAAATCGTATACAATAAAATAAAACAGTCTAATCAATCTAATTCTAAACTTGAATGATCTGATCATCTAGTGTAGTATCAGAGAGGCTGTATTAATGAAGACTAAGAAATAATTGTATTATCAAACTGTGGGAGGAGATAAAAACCAAAATGTTATGAAAATGCAAAAGCTGCATAACACTGTCCTCTTATAGGAGCGGTGTATGTTACATTAATGACCCTGAATCATTTACACAGTTACAGGTGAGAAGAAAAAACACCATGTGCCACTCTCAGCATTTACACTGTCACAGCAGAAACCTTTTTAGATGTGACATGTTTGTTGTGGTTCTGGTGTCGGTGCTGTGTGATATGAGCAGTGGGTGGTCTCGCCTCTTGTATTGAGCTTTTCTCCCAGACAGGCTGGGCAGCGTGCTGACAGCGGGCCGTCTGACTGTCAGATCATCTCTCTGCTGGGTTTCTCTGTGAGCCTGTCTGCATTTCTTAAAAAGCCTTTGTCCAGTTGTGCCCCGTGTGTCACTGCTGCATTGCTGGAGGTCTGAGGACCTACAATGACCAACAAGCATCTCCCCATAACATTAAAGTGCAGAGACACACAGGTGTAAGCTTTCAGCTCAAGCAGTGAATGTCACAGTATGGTGTGCTGCGCACAGACTGACCTCATCACACAACACAGAGATTCTTTCAAATAGTTGTTTTTTTCAATGCCACCTGAACATGAAAATATTAAAGTCATTAAAGATTTAATCAGATCAAATATAAATAAATACAAATAAGTAAAATACAATTTAGATTAAGAGAGTAGGTTGTGTGAAAGACTTCAGAGCTGAGGGGTGTGCTCCACTCCATATGTTCACACATACATTCACCTGCTCATAGATGAATAATAGTTACAGCGGAAAAATACAAAAGTGGATTTTAAAAAGTAATAAAATAAAAAACAACAACAACACTATATTCAGAGCTGCTATTGCACCTTTTATTCATACTTAAAGATATTATTGGATGTTAAGGAGAGATATACAGACCTACACATACAGATGTATTGCACATCTCTGTCCAGTTAGAATCCTGTAGTGTGAACCTTTTGATGATGTTGGGGCAGTGAATGCCTCTTGGGCAAAAACTAGTTTTGAGGCTGTACGTGTGTCTTAAAGGTGATCGTTAAAAACTTGACTGTGAAACACAAAAATGTCCAAAATCCTCAAAATATTGTGAAGAAAAGGAACAAAATAAACGGATATTAATTATTGTTTATATTACATTATTCAGTCTTGTTCAGCGTTCATTGTACAGACAAACCTCTCTCACTGTCACTTGCAAACAGGACACACACACACACACACCTACACACACACACACACACACACCCACACACACCCACACACACACACACACACACACACACACACACACACACACACACACACACACACACACACACACACACACACACACAAGCACACCCACACACACCCACACACACACACACACATTTAGGTCACATTTTTTCAGACAGAAAAGAAGTCTAATATAATCTTATCTTAGTAAAAACATGGAGTCTAATGTTGTGCAGTTTAAAAAATGTAAAAAATGATAAGTTACATTTGGATAGAGTTATAAAAACACAATAGTGAGTGACAGAGAAATATACGAGTTTCACATTTAATTGTTATTTCTCATGTGAGGAAATAGAATTACTTTATAGTGTCATCATTCATTTCATGATTTCATTTAGTCAAGAAAACAAAACTATGTGCCTGAATGAAGCTCTTTTTGTTTTGTGTTTTTTTGTGTGTGTTTTATTTTTATTATTATTATCTTGAAATGGTTAATAATCTAACAAACAAGTCAACAAAGCCAAAAAACTCATTTCAAAAATATTTTTTAAATTTTAAAACTTTTTCTAAAATTCAATTAAGACACATTTCAAAGAATTTTAAACAAGTGCGATAATGTGTGTTTGAACTTGGGAGCTGAGGTATCTCTTTATCATTACAATGCTCGGCCTTTACCTCAGATATGATTATCATGCAGGCTACAGGATGTAACAGTTAATATCTAAATCTGGCTGATAATATTCCACGTCTTCACTCTGTGTTCCTCTGTGGTGTGCTTTTTTTTGGTTTTCTATTTTGTTTGATGAATTTTCAGTTTAATTTATATAGCACCAAACTGAAGTTATTTCATAAATCTTTCTATTTAGAATGTAATTTTTATTATGAATATTATTTGCAGAGACCCAACAATTCTACCACGATCAACATTATGTGAAAGCAGAAAAAATGTGTGTACCTTCGATTTCCTGTTTTAACATGAAAAGTTTGGCATAACATAAAAAAAAAAATCTTTTTCCGACAAAAAATTCAAAAAATTAAAATTAAAAATTTTATACAATTATCTCTTCTACATATATTTTTAATTAAAGTGAGAATGTATTTATATTGTACAGTATATGTATTAATTCTATAGAATGATCACTTTTTGCTGCGCTTTAGGAAATGCAGCTCACATTATTTTGGTGCTGATACCAATACAGTTGGATAATTCATCTTTTTTTATCCTTTTGCTATTTGCCCTTCAGTATAAGCTCTGCATTTTTCACTATTAAACAAGGAGGTATATGGGATACGTCATTGTAAAAGTGAGCAGGTTTATTTGATTCCAAACCAGAGGCCCTGGTGTCTTCAGCATTAATCAAAGCAAAGACCCCTGCAGGTGAGGATTCAGGAGTAAATCCTGGACCTAGTCCCAGCAGGCTGTCCAGGACTTTAAATATGCTCCATCCCCCTGGGAGCAGGGGGCAAAGAAAAGAGGAGGAGGGGGGGTGTACCAAGTCAACCCAAAGAAACTACACAGGAACCAGCAGGAGCTCCTTAAAGCCCTGTTCTGTTTGGATACCACAGCTGACCAACGACCGAGCTCAGCACTAGAAAAACAAGCCATCATGAAAACTTTGCAGATTGGATTTCATCGCCTCTCCAGACTCTTGCCCCGACAGCCACAGGTTGTCCTCCACTCACAGTCTCGAACATCAACTAACTACAGTGATTTATGTCACTGGTAGTCTGACCCCACCTTGACTTCAAACAGAGGCAACATGAAACAGTCAGTGGACACAACATACAGGGAGCTGTGAAGGAAGTGTTCAGCTCACAGTGTCAGGATACAGTTGCTAGCTGAGGAAAAGCCTTTCAGGGCTGTATGCAAATACATTTGTATGTGCTGTGTGCGAAAAACACTTAACCGACCGAATTTCTATTGAATGATAATGACCATTGAAAAGCCCTGCAGGAAAAACAATAATATATATTTTTGGTGGTAAAGATATTTATAAAGATACTGAAGGTATGACTCACACCTACTCAGTATCATTTTGTGTCAAATATGCATTCAGATTTCTTTGACCCTGGAAATCATTTAAAAGGCTTAAGAAGGTCTGTGTAGAATTTTATCCATTCACTTTCGTATTTAGGTGTGTGTGTAAGAAAAAAATATAAATATAAAATAACTTTGAACTTACAGAATTTAAAAAAGACAAAAGTAAATCTAAATAAAAGAATAAGAGACAAAGCTAAAATTTTTGTTAAAAAAACGTAAAGTTCAAAGTTAAAGGCTGTGCTCGAACAAAGTTCCAGTTCTGTTGCCTGCATTGCAGGATAGGTCAGAGGGAAACACAGAAAATATATTGTGTATAAAATCTGATCTAGTTTCACCAAAATCACTGAATAAAGTTCTAAAGTTGTGCTTTTGTACAGTAATCAGTGAGGCCTGGCCATAGATGACTGTAGCAGCCCTCACAGTCACTTATAGACTGGATCAAACAGGAAGCACTCTGCTCTGGCGGGGTCAGAAGAGAAAAAGCGTTTCGTTGGGTGTAAAATTAGTACACGCCCCTGAGTGCAGGATGACATCATCAACAACTTTTTATGGTTTATCAGGAAATGACAAACTCTAAAATACCATGAAGAATACCTGAAAACACTGAAAACAGACAGTCAGTGTTAGACAGTCACTGGAGGACAGATGGGACAGATTTTTGGGACAAAAACATACAAACATGAAGTCTGACTTTAGGGAGACTTTAGGTTTAATTGTCACATATAACAAACAATCATAGTGAAATGATTAGAGGTGAAACAAATAGAAATAGCTAAATAATTCTTGTGGCCATTTTGCATGCACTTTGTAGATGATCCCTAACGTCAGTTACACACCATCTTCTGTCAGCACATACATTTGATCCATCTGAAGGCATTTATGCCCAGTAAGCAGAGAAATACACAAATTACTATGACTCTGTGATATTTGTCACGAACTGTGTCCCCATCATTCATGCATCCATAAAGCTTGCATAAATGATGTCATGCTGAATAGTGAGTATGTAGGAGCTTGTTGCCATTGTACAAAATACATTTGACAACACATACAGTCATCTTCCAGTTTTTTTACACAAGGTTAGGTGTTAGCATTATTTAGGAAGTGATCTATGTTCCTTCCCACTGACAGAACAGAACAGTTCGGCATTCCTCTACCACACTGGGACAGACTCTAAAAGTTGACAGAGCCACAAATCATTAAGGGGCTGCAGGCACCCTCTGATGAATGCTGGGTGATGATGAATCTGCCTCTGAACATTCATGCCACCCCATAAATCATGAGTTAGTACCACAACATAGCTGTTTGAACTAATTCCAGGTCCACAAACACTGCTGAGTAAAAAACAACACTGATGTATCACTATCGTTACTACAGTGTTGTTCTTTTTGTGCTGGAGCCTCAACATGGTGTGACTGACCAGAGGCCTGTGCTACGAAACCAGCTCAGCAGACCCAGGACATCTCTCCATTAAATTGTAATCATGCTTAGCAGTCACACAATGACAGTTATCATCTCAGGAAGTCAGCCCTGGTTTTCCAAATCCAACCATAAATACATTCACATAAAAAGGTTTGTAGCACATACACAGACACACAGCAAACAAAAAGCAAACTCTATTATTAGACAAATAAAGAAGAAATTGAGAGAGACTGTGTGAATGTGTAGGCTGATAGGTTTTTAATATTACTGCCTCATCAATAGGGCATGAGTAGATATGACTATAATTACATTTGTGTATTCCATTGAGCGAAATTCAAATATTTCTTATGTCTATTCTTTTAAGTTGAATTCTTTTATTTATTCCAGCATGTGAAATGGACTGTATGAACAAATAAAAAACATACATTTTAAAATATAACATTTCAATGTTGTAAGTGTTGTCGTTACTTTCATATCTTAGACATAAGCCTACACAGCCTTCTCTCATTCCAAGAGCATCAAACAGCTTGTCCAGTGTAAACCATCCGTGTCAGGTGATGCAGTGTAAAGAGCAGGACTCTGTGAGGTGTCAAACAAGCAGGACTTTCACCCAGGAGACAAAGATTCATGTCACATTTGAAACAAAAAGTCAAGATGAACTGAATCCGGTATTAAGTTCCTTAAAGTTATGCTGTCATTACTGTGGCCCCTTGGCTGCTAACAATGTCAAAGAATGCTGTATTTTACACCAGTGTGATCCTACAAAGCAGAGTGATTGAACGCCTAGCACTTCTGTAGGCCAAGTGGTATACACAGGTTTTTGACATTGTTAGTAGCCAATGGAAAAAATAAAGAAGACAAGAGGGGACCCTCATAGGCAATGTTTTATACAATGTTTTATAAACCTGAACCTGAACCTTATCACCTTGCCTCCCTCTACTCTTGCTTCAAAATACAGGCCTCTGGTGTAACCTAAGAGGGTTTCCTTTTTTTTGGCTTGTGTCCAGGGCTAATATCTACTTTTGGGCACTGTGTTCACATGGTTATCATATAATGATGTCTGCAGTAGGGGTGTGGTAGTTGGGATGATGGACATATAGCACTCATAGACATGCTATTAAAAATATGTGGTTGGGAAAAAGAAGCAGAAAGATGGAGACAGTTATAACCAACAAAGAGTAGCAGTCAGTCTGAATTTCCTGGATAATTGTTCAGTAATTATTTATTAGATGTGAGTGAATAGAAATTATCTGAATACTCACACAATTTATGATCGGTTTCCTTTAATATTAGTCACAGGTGATGACAAATGTGCACAAAGCAGAACAGGGAATGTGTGCAGGCTGCTTGTGGTTGTTTAAATCTGGAGCCACTTGGAGGGCGGTTCAATTTCAACCCTTTGGCCACACTGAGACAGCATTAACATTTACAGCCTAGTAGCACAGGTTTGGAAGGAAGCCTGCCTTAGATGGAAAGACCAAAAGCCCACCATCTTCTGGTCTTTTCATCAATTCTTTCCTTATGCAGGCTAATTATTTGGTTAAATGTCTTAAAAATCATTGTGGTATTAAAGTTTGGTCCAAACAATGCATTACGTTATGTTATGTTAAAGTTTTAGAAGAGAAATGAAACTGCCTTTAAATAAAATCTATATAAATTAATTACAATTATTTGGAATTTTCTAATCTGTAAGCATGTTTTTTTCTTTTTTCATTGAATCTTTACCTCAGCAGACATAGAATAAATGATAAACTATAAATCATAATAATGCATAATTAAGAAAGAAAAAAAATACAGTGTTTCCAGTTTTGGTTTTACAAATGCTATGTGAGCATGAATAAATTGGCAGCTGAGGAAAGGAAGAAAAGAAAGTAACGTTGAAACTTTATTAAAATGTGGGTTCACTATATCCATAGAAAATAATCTTTTCAAGATGGATTACACAGATCTTCTCACTGAGTTTGACGGCAGGGAAGCGAGCACATGCCAATGTGACAGCTGACTGGCATAAACATGCTGGAAAGTAGTATTTAGGCATCATTTCTACAGACAGGGTTGCTAATACAATTAGGAATTATGTTCATATTGAATTATTCTACAGTGCTAACATCAGTGGCAATGCGGATGGAAAGCAGAGTGTTGAGTAGGGTGGTGGATCACTGTATAAAATATAATCCGGCTTTCATTTTCAACAGAAATGTTGATTTTTTGATACTTCATCTCTTCAAAGAGTGGAACAAAGTTAGAGTTATTGATAGCAGACAAATACAAACAGGTACAGCCTTCTTTTTGTCAGGTCTTGATCAGCTTTACTGGTTCTTTTCACACCCATATACTTGTATTAGATGGAGGTGGGGTCAGGAAGAAGCTGAATTAGGGTGTATTCACCCTACTGAGCTATCTATCTGTCTATTTAGGAAATTCCATATTCCTAGAATGAAGAGACAGGCCTTTATCTTTGTTATCTGTATACATATATTATTTCTGCCTCCCTCCATTCACAATGGAGGTCAACAGAATTTAGTGTTTTGTTTCTCACAGCTTGAAAAAATTACATTGTTTTTTCCACAAACAGTCTCAGTTACTCAGTGTAACCCACAGACCACACTGTAAACAGTTTTTATTGAAACTACTTTGTACCAAGAAAAAGCTGCTCACAGTGAATGTGTTGGTGGGTAATGCTGAGTACTTGAATACTAATATTCTATTTAGTCCACATTATATCATTTGCAAAAACAGAATCATCATATGCATCATTATTAATGTAGAGAAAGACAGTTATCATAGGTTTTACAAAGGGTTGGTGAAGAAAGTTAGTTCACTTAGAAGATGTTTGTGATGTGACATAGTAATAACCGCAGGAACAATGTGACGCAGCCCAGCTCACGCAGCTGTTTTTAGGATTGTGTACTTTGCTGGCCTTTGTGTTGTTTATGCCTGAGTGAAAGCCAATAGCCAATAAACGGTGTCTGTCTGCGGGTTTGACTTTCTCGCAGACGTACCACATTTTTACCGCTCACGGTTTTATCAGTGAACGCTCACTTTTCCACCCCAGCACCACCTCTGCACTTCATTCACGTCTGAGTGTGGAGAGCTGTGACTCTAAACATGTCCCTGACCCTAAGCTGTTCATGCAGTAGATTCATAATGGGTCTGGGGATCAAAGAGCAAGCCACAGCAACAGAGCCAAACCGCCACTAGGAGGTGGAGGGTGGTGGAGAAGGTTGGGGGCACAGTCGATTTTTGTTGGACAGAAACAGTTGGACACTTGGATTTATAGAGCATTGTAGGGTGGGATGGCATGTCCGAGGAGTTTGTTAAATTAATTACTTTTATTACCAGTGACAAGCCAGAGAGAAAATAAGAACCAGATCCTCCCTGTCCCTCACAACAAGACTTCATGTGAGACAGACACACGTCATAGTGTGGACACTATTTTATATATCTCCCACTATGTCATGTCTTCACCCAAGGCTTGGCCAGACTATTGATTGGTTTATTGTTTTGGGTTAATTTCCCACAACATCAAACAGTCTGTTTTTGTGCTCACAGCCCACATCCTTCTTGTCACACATTGGCTACTTTCAGACACATTTCCACCAATTAAACATCAACTCAGTAACTTCAGTTTACAACCCAGGTCTTGTTTTTGCTCTCTTGACCATCGCCATGGTTTATGATGACACTGCACTCAGCAGTGTTATGGCTGAGATCTGTGATGACATTGATACAATGACATGTGAAATTCAAATCTAAAGGTGCACTGTGAACAGTTATTATGGTGTCATATGGTTGAAAAGCTCCAGAAGAAGTAAGTAAGCACATCCACACTTTTAGACAAAGACTGTTCTCTGGTGTGACAGACTCCATGAACACTAATCTGTCCTCTTAACCCTCACAGACAGACAATACTGTAAAAACCCAGACTTTTTGTAATTGGTTGCGTTGGCGTTTTGTTTCAGGTTGTTACCTGAAATACGATCCAGGGATAGATACATGAGTCTGCATGTATTTATAATACAATAAGACAGATTTACACTCTGGAAAGTTCTTTGTGTTGATGATTTTATCGTCCATCATCACAGCCTCCAGGTAGCTGTAGAGACACAGCGTCCACGTTACAAAGTCATTTGGAATGCTTGCACATATCTGATTGGCTAACACCAGTGCCAGATGATGTCACATTGCATTGCAGCAGGGCTCGCCATGCTCAACTTTTTTTTGGTGTTTTGCCAACCCTGTGTGTTTTCGTGTGTATGTGTGTGTGTGTGTGTGTGTGTGTGTGTGTGTGTGTGTGTGTGTGTGTGTGTGTGTGTGTGTTATTTCAGCTTAGGCTCTGTGGGGTTGTAACGTTTCTCCTAAACACACATACAAAAATGAAAGAAGGAAACATGGATAATGAAGAGAGAGAGGCTGTGCATATGGACAGAGGGACAGCTGAACTTTATTATGTAATTATTGGTTATAAATCAGTATAGTTCTGTGTTTGACTTGGTCCAACACGAGTCAAACACTTGTTGAGGAGATCTGTGTCATGTAAAAAAAATTAGACTGTTGGTAGTGACTACTTGCAGGTTGTGCCAAGTGGTTGTAGTTAGTTTTAAGTTTCATTAATGGCAAAATGAATACAAAGAGGCATAGAGCTCTTTAGAGTCCGACTAATACTTTTTTTTTACCAATACTTACTAATACTACTCTTTTTCTGTGCAATAAGCGTTAGTAAAAAGATAATAAGCCCCTCAAATCTTTATAAGCTGTTTATTAATTAAATTAATGAATAAATTAAAATTAATGTTTAAGCACTTATTAAAAATGTGTTATCAGAATAAAATAATAATTATAATTGTTAACATAACATAATAATTACCAATACTAAATGTTAAACGGAGACTGACTAAACTAAAGTTAATAGTTATTTTACTGTTAACAAATTTTACCATTTGTTATTTTACCGTCAGAGAAGGCATTTCTTGGAGCCCCCCGGGGCAGTGTTTTGAGTCCCCTGCTCTATATATTTATTTATTTATTTATTTATTTATTTATTTATTTATTTATTTATTTATTTATTTATTTATTTATTTATTTATATATTTACTAATGTACTCAAAATGTAGTTTATCATTTATAAATTATGGTTACCATAGAGTGTTACCTGATGTTCATGTCTAAGGAATTTAAAATGACATATCACTATAATAAGATTACAATGTTTTAGCAGTGAAGCACACATTTAAAGAAAAATATACACTCATTTTACTTTCCACCATTTTCACATAAAAGGCAGCCACATGCTAAACATTCAGTGCTTGCTCTCTTGTACATGGAACATCAAGGAATAAATGTATGAATAAATTGCAAAATTCAAAAAGATAAAATGATATTTAAAAGTTTGACTCTCCCTGTCTGATCACATGACTGTTTCCCACCCTGTCAGAAAATGTTATTATTGCTGATTGGAATGATATCTGACACTACAAGTTGTAATAATCTGTGATGTTCTATTCCAAATTTTGAGCCCCTCTTATCTTCTCAGTGCATCAGCACAGAGCACGGCGGCTCTGACAGATACATGTTTGCCAGTCTGTGGTTGGCTGTCTCTCTCTCTCTTTTCTTTCTCTCTTTCTCTCTCCCTCCCTCTGCCTTCCCTTTTTCTCCTATTTAATCGTTTTAGCAGCGCTGCAGGCCTCTCCTGGGAATCAGGCTGGCATTTAGCAGGCTGAGACGACTCAAGACCCCAAGGGCTCATCCAAAACCTGCACGCTCCAAGCTGTCCACATTATTAGCTTCTTGCTCTCAGAGGAGACCTCAGTCATTCACACATAAGGCACACACGCACGCTGATACAAACACACACTCCTTCACTCTCTTTTTAGGATCTCTCTGTCTGATGTTTGCTTTCCTGCTCTGTGCTTCTTTTTTCTTTTCTCTTCACTTTCTCGTGTGTTCTGTGTCTGATTCTCCCTGGAAAAAGATGTTGTCAGTGAGCGTCTCCACCACCACCACCAGTGTAACAGTAATTACTTCATTGATATTCCTTGCCTAATTACACTGCCGTGAATCATTTGCATAAATCTTTTCCCTTCTTTTTTTAATTATGAGGACAAACAGATGTCTGTAATCTTGTTGGGCTCGTTTCACTGCAGCATATATAATGTCTGCCCCTCCAGGATGTGTGAGTGTGTGTGTGTGTGTGTGTGTGTGTGTGTGTGTGTGTGTGTGTGTGTGTGTGTGTGTGTGTGTGTGTGTGTGTGTGTGTGTGCCTGCCTCTCTCTCTTCAGACACTACTGTCTGACTGCACAGTGACTGACACTAAATATCACTGCCCAATAAACAATATCTCACCCAGCTAGAGCGACAATTACAGCAACTGTATTATTCTTAGTGATGAGTGATACAAATTTGTATTTATGGAGCAACAAGATGTCTCATAAAAGATGATATAGAAACTTCTTTTTACTGTAACTCATTTTAAATATTTCAAAGTTTATTTAAAGTACATTAAATATGAATGCCATGCAGTGCAGTGTGACATTTAATATCTATATATCTATATGTCATTTAAGTCAGGCTGAATAAAACAACAACAATAATTTTTTGTCTGAATCAGTGCCTTATAGTTATTATAATTAATATTGGGAAACATATTAGAGTGGTGGGGCAGGCGGATGGACCCTAAGTAGTCTTCTTCAAGGGCATCTCAGCAGTGGCACCTCTCCAGCTACCAGTCCACACTGATCCATGCTGGACTTGAACCAGCCGTTCTAGGTTCCCAAACCGAGTCCCTGCAGACTGAAGCATCTTCATGGTTATTACAGGCGGGACGTTTGTCTGAACATGGCCGACATCATGAGGCTTTCTGTCGGGTCAGTGCTTTACCAATCACATAAAGCTACAACCATATGCATTCTACATTAGGTGGACGTTTGTGGCATGATAGCATGAAATACTGAGGAAAGAAATGACCCGATTAACAACAACAATAATAATAATAATAGCATAAAATATTCTCATGTGTAAATTACTGGTAGGACATTCAAACTGAGACATGCTGTCCTGAGGTGATTCACCACATCAGGGGTCACCACAGTTGCAGGGACGCTCCCCAGAGGCCATATTGTACAAATTACACACAGTTCACTGTAAGGCTTTCCTGATCATTACTGCTGCAGCACAATGACACCAAGTACAGACTATTTTCTGTCAGGGTGTCATCATTTCTACAGCAGTTCATGAGATGTGGGTACAGTTTTAGGTACAGCTTAGGTTTAGGTACATCTTAGATCCCACCACATGACCACATAAACATGATCATGCTGTGTGTAGTTTACTGACATTGTTTCTGCTATGAACAGTTACCACCTCCTGCCATTTGGTGGTATAAGGTTGCCATGCAGCTTTACAGGGATGATCCCAAACTCTTCAAATATACATGGCAAACAGTGGCATCTTTGTTTTTTCAATGCTGCATTACTTCTGACAATCTGGAGCACGGAGCTCAACGGTGATCGTCAAAATCTACGGTGTGTCAGCTGACACATAATAATACATTTACCTCAAAGCCAGTGATAAAAGAATGCAGTCATGTTATACCTGTACTATACAGGCCAAAATTCACAACACACACACAGCAGTCATGGTATTTTGAGCGACACATGTAACTGAACATCAACTGCTTCCTCTGCTGCCGGGTGCTGTATGTCCTCCATTCTTGCACACCTCCAACACCCACAGCTCCACCTGCCAGCATGTTCCTTTAATATTATATTTCATCTATCATCTATTTACAACTGTTACATGTAAATAAGGGAGATGTGGCAGTGAAGGTATAAATATCACAGTCAATAGACAGTAGATATCATGTCATTCAACCGTTCTATCAATTAACAATCAACACTTTGTCAAAAAGCGCATTCATGCTCCATTAAGTTTACCTTTTCCACTTCATGAGCTCTCTGTTCAAACCTCTTTCAGGCCAAATGTTACATTGCTGTTGCAAAAGTCTGTCTGAAGAGGAAAAATCATCATCAGCAGCAAAATTTTAAATGAAGGCATCATTGAGGACTTCAGTTCTCTTCTCTCACAAATATGAGCTGCTGCTCTTTTAGAAACACAGCAAGGCTCTTAAGGCTGTTTTTGATTTAAAAGAAATGATTTAGAGCTGACTCATCATCCTTCAGGCCTGTTTTTTTTTTAACTGGCTCTCTCTCACACACATTTACTCAACCAGCTGAAGGAACATTAATATACCATATATTGTCCACTGGTGCAGAGCAAAAAAAAAAGATAACTGCAGGTAAAAAAAAAAAAACTGTCCTGGAGTGGTATCTCTGAGCTGTGTCTAAGCTGTGTCTGAGCGTGAACATGGAAAATAGACTTGAATTGATCGATTTGGGGTAGAATTTGTTTTACTTCACAATGTATCTGCTTACTGTGACACACTGTCTGTAGTTTTACCTGGGAACCGTCTTTTGTATTTGTTACTTGGGTTCAGGGACAACTTTTGATTGAGTCACATCTGATTTATTAGCAAGAGCCACATTATCAACAAGATATGTTTAAATGAGAGCAAAGGAGGAGTCGAGTGTTCATGCTGTACATGCTGAAAGCGGCACAGTTAAGGAATGGTGAGGGAAATGTTCAGGACATAAAAAAGAAAATGAGAACTACACCTAACTCACTAACTCTGACCAGAACATCTATCAGCTCATCCACAATCTTTTCAAGTAAAAAGTAAAAGAAGATTTTTCCATTATCATGTGCTTCAACAGAGCATGCTGTTTTTAAAAGGCAAAGACTTGTTTGTGTATTTAGCACATTAACATAACCAACAACCTCTGCAGAAATTAATGCATAAAATGAATCTGCAAAAAAACAAAAACAAAAGATAAATGGGTCAAAAACATTCAAGCTTGTGTGTGTGTGTGTGTGTGTGTGTGTGTGTGTGTGTGTGTGTGTGTGTGTTCCTCAGAGGGTGTTGGCCTGAACTAACCACAGTCTGCCACGCTGCCAAGCTCTGTGTGAAGCTGGAAACAATGAGCCCATGTCTGTCCTGTATGTGTGACAATAGACTGGCAGACTGGCTCTCTCTGTCCGTTCAGATATAAATATCTGTTTATGAAGGAGCATCATGACATGAAACCATTTTAACAGCGAGCCTGTTGAAAATTACTTCAAACATTTTGTGTCAGTTTGAAAATATATCAGCGTATGTAGTGAGACGCAAACAAGGCCAGCTGCAGTTCATCTGACTCTCATAAAAAAAGACACAAAGATCAGTTCATGAATGAACTTTTGGGAAAACATTTAAACTCTTTTTACTTGATCAGTTTCGTAAGTGGATCAGAATCAGTCATGTGGTTTTGGACTTGAACTTCTATTGGCCATTAAAAGTCAGGAAAGATATGCAGGAAATGTTGATGCAGAAAAAGTACCATTGTTTTGTTTCTTTTCTGTCATTTTTCTCTCTCTTTGTCTGTTAGCTATTGTCTCTGTCCTCTGTGTGTCTGTGAAAGCAGTTTTTGTCATTGTCTATTTAATTGTGGGGATAGTTTCTTCCAAGGAGGTCAGTCTATTGTGATGAATCAGGTTTTTCGTATGGATTTTCATTCTGTCCTCCCACATTTATTTTGTCCATCTTCTGGAATGAAACTACTTAGAATACTTATTGAGAATAATCCCACAATTTTCAGTGGCACTTTTCCTCCCATTTTTCTCGCACAAAACCTTGGAGCAGATCCTTAGTAAGCAGGGACAAACACAGCCATGCTAGTCGTTCTGTGAAGCTGTGCTTGGACACAGCAGTGATTTAAACTAAACACAATGACAATGCTATCATGCTGATGCAGATTTACTAAGTTCATGTTTGCTGATGAGTAAAGCTAAGTCTGATGGAGGTGTCATTAGTTTTTCAGATATTTGGTCATAAAGTATTGAACACATTAAAACATTTACCTGATGATGGTATGATTAGTACAATTAATCATGAATGACATGAATGTCTGAATCATGTCGATGGACCTAATAGTTGAGATGTTTCAGTCTGGACCAATGTGATATTGATCCATAGAGCACTCCACTGTGGCTAATGAGACTTGAAGTGATAATTCTTTATTGTCTCAGCTGAGTTCTCATCTCTGAATGATTCTGCAGCACAATGTTTTAAAATATATGCCCACATATTCATCTATGTGGGTTAAAGGTGAGGCATTATTTCCATTCAACATGTCAGTCAGTCTAGACTTGCTACTAATAAACATCCTGGAGACACAGAGACTTAACACCACTTATACCCTCATAAACAGGCAAGGCTTTGAGCAGATATAAAAGGGGGGGGGGGGGGGGGGGGGGGGGGTACTTTATTTCCCAGGGGATCTCTCATCCCGTCCCCAGCCCAGACATTTGTATGAGGAAGAATTCATCACTGTCCTCTCCCAGGACAATACAGCACTGACACACCACTGACACCTGGCTCTGACTGTGACAGAGGGGGCAAAGGAGGGATGACCTCTACCTTCATGAGCTGTGCTTTAAAATATTATTTACAGAGACTCAACAAGTCTTAAGCCCCCTCAGAACCTAAGATACACAACATGTGATGAACATAAAGAACATGTAAAAAACACAAAGAATTCACATACATATAAAGGCTAATACAGGAGGAGGCTGTAGGCAGCGGTGCGGCAGTGTGTCATGGATATACAGACTGTGTGGAACGTAACATGACTTTCATGGCTTTTATGACTTATAGTAATGCATGATCAATAATTTTCACTTACTAACTAGCAAGGTTAGTTTTGTTAGGCTAGACTGATTTTACTCACTGATGTGCTGTGTGCTGACTGTCATTTAGTTTCCTGCTGCATCAGATCAGTTTTTGCCTTCATAAGATTATCTCAAACATGTTTTATTTCATGTGGTCAGACCTCTGCAGCATAAAGACTCACAAAGATGAAAAGAGACCGCCATCTTGACCACAGCCAAAGGCAGCTTAACCTAATGAGTTATTCTGAAACACAAGACAATTAACCCCCTCCTGACAGGATTATAGGATTTATATACATTTTTAATAATGAAACACAGTTTGACTGGACAACATTGAAATAGTAAAAAGTACCATGACTTGACATATTTTGTCAAACAATCATATGATCATAATGTTTGGAGAACTGGCCCGCTCGAGTTCTTCTGACTGCTCGTACAATGAACACATGTAGTTTAAGTCTGATTTATAACTCACTTTGTGTTGCATGTCGTCAGTCTTTAAATCTTTCACCTGTCATTCTGTGGTACAGTACATAGAGGGGGTAAAATGAATGGTTTATTTAAGCCACAGAACTGGCAGGGGATTAGAAATGTATATTTTTGTAATTTGGTGTTCACCACTGGCCAACAAAAAAAAAAAGCCCAAAACACCTTAACACACACACACATACACTTACAGAACACGAAGGTCTAAAAAGTCACAGCGTCCAGGGTTCCAAAAGAACAAAGATAAACACATCTTGTCATTCATTACAACAGTGTCAGTGAACAGTGGTGATTTTGGTGATGAAAAACAGAGAATGCAGAGGCAGACATAAAAATCAGGTCACCCTTGCCCTCCGCAGCATGTTTCCGTCCTCCTGCATGCCCTCAGGCTCTGAGCCTCATAAACCGCTGCTACAGTTTAAACACCCACAGTCCTGTGAAAAGATCACACTCACTCTGTTTTATTGTTCAGCTCTTGTTTTTGTCATTTAGGGCTGAAACCCATGCTGTTAGCATTTGATGCAGTGAGCTGCACAGAAAATGTGCTCAACAAAGAGCAGAGCTACTGTGCACAGCAAAAACAGCACAAAGGCATGAGGATGCAGTTAAATAATAATCTATGTTAGTTCAGATCAGTTTATAATAAATATTATGAACAAGATGTAATAGCGACTCACACACACACACACACACACATCCCATTAAAAAACTTTGAAGATCATTATTATACAAGTAACCGAACCAACTAAACAATCTGATCTGGTTAACTAGACATTTAGGACACACATGGAATCAGTGAGATAGCACACCTTACTCATCACTAAAAATATTATATGCCATTTCCATGTCAACATTATAACTGTCAGAGCAAAGAAAACGATCGGCTACAATAAACAAATCAATCTGGAAAAAAAAAGTTCTTTGTTTAAAATCTCAAATTTGGATATTATGATATTTTATAAACCAGCAAATTATCCAACAAATGCGCATGAAAACATAACTGCAGTGGATCTATATAGACTTGGCAGACCTCCTGTTATGATAAATCAACTTTCTTTATTGAATATAATTTATGGTGCTGTTAGACTGCCTCATCAATACAGGTACTACCTTGTTTGTGTAAAGAATATCAGAGTTTATTGACCACAGGGAAAATGTTTCAAAGACTAAAGTCCGACTAATATGAACTGAAGCAGAATATTTGATCAGATAAAAACATGATGAAATTAATACGTCAATCTTTTTTCAACACATTTTGACTTTTACACTTTACATTACTCTGTTACTGGAAATGTTTGGATCACATCCTGAGATGAGAATAAAATGTTTGTTTTGAGGATGAATTGCTCAACAGTTTGATTACCTTCAGATTAATTTTGTTGATAATTGTGGTATTATCACATTATTACATGAGAGGGTGTGCATTACTATCTTTACTGGCACATTAGTGATGCTTACAGACCATATCACTGTCAGTGTGCCAATAAAGAAGGTAAAGCACACCCTCTCATGTAATATTTCTTAGTTCAAGGTAAGTAAAACAATGAATTCATGATTACAGTTTTTTCTAAAGGCTTAAACACTTACATGGATTCTTATAGCACAATTTCTAAAACTATTAATATGTATCACAAAACCCTTCACCGAGTTTGCAAAACTGAAAGCACAAACATTGCTTGGCACTTAGTTTGCAATTTCGTAACACACACTTGTATATGTGTAAATACAGTTCACTGCACAGGACTCCTTTTGCAAAACTGTAAACACAGCTCCACTGCTTTACACTCAATTTCCAGATGATCTACACACTCCTATCAAAACTATACATATTTATGGCTATTTTTTACACAATTCTGCCAACTGTCAGGCCACACTTTCACATGGGAAAACTATTATTTATAATTACTTCACTTTGCAATCAGCCTGAGCACTATAAATAAGCCACAGGTAAGCTTTTTGTGTGGAGAACAATGGAAGGAGACAGAAGAGTAAGAAGAGGGCGAGGAAGAGGACTTGGAGGTGAAGAAGCAGGAGGACGAGGACGTGGACAAGGAAATGAATTCGGAGGAAGAGGAGGAGGAAGTGCAGGTGATGTGGACGAGATTTTGTGGCCAGACCCAGTAAGAAGACAAGACTGATTTTTTTTCCTCAATGATTGTCATTTTATGTTGTTGTTTTTTGTGCCTTGACCTGAAAAACACACTTTATGTTTACGTATTTGGATGTGTGTAAATAAATATCCATTCACTATGACCCCTGTGTGTTACTGTAAAAGGTACTGAAAACCAATATGCCCTGCACACAGGATAAGCAAAAGCCAAATGAGTTTTTCATTGTTACTGTCAGTGTGCAGTGGCTGCTTTGTGTGCTTACTAATATTATGAGTTGTGTGCACCGTCGGATACAAAAATAACTATTTTTAAAAGAGTGTGAACAGTTTAGCAAAAAGTGCTCATGCAACAGTACAAAAACATGCTTTTGCAAGTGATCTACTGTGTTTTGCTATTTGGGTGAAAGGTTTTGCGATTTGTGTGTAGAGTTTTGCAAAAAAAGCCAAAAGTTTCAAAAATTGCGTCTTAGCTATCAGAAAAAACTGTAAATATGGGATTTCCAAAGCAAAGCAAAGATGCCAAGACAGACTCTGAACTCTCAAAATCATAGTGCTTTTTGTCTGCATTCTTTCTCATACAGGTACGGTGAGTGCCCTGAACGGCTACTCTAAAAATGTCACTGCAAGTAGAATGTGACATTATCAGATCAGATGGCCTCTGTAAATGTTTAAAGACTGTAACTGCATGATTGGATAATGGTTTCTTTATTACTGCAGATGACACTGCAGTGAAACCGATAAGAGAACAAAGGAAATGAACTCCTGAGCACCGTTCTGGGTCACATGTGTTCAGCCTAACGTATCAGTTATCACAAAGGTAACTCCTACTGTGTTTATATGATCTAGGCCTGCAGGTAAAGACATGAACACACACACGCACACATGCAAACACACACTGCCACAGAAACAGGAAAACAAAATGTGCTGCCTCACAATTTCCAACCTCTGAGATGAGATCATCATAATGAGGCCCATTAATAAATGAGAACAGGATGAGGATGTTGTGTGGAACTGCAGCAAAGCTGCTTGTCTTGTTGTGCTCCTTTTTTAACAGCTGCTCCTTGTGAGGAGGAGGTGAACCTGGCTTCAGGCGGCAGCTATTGACCAACAGACGCTCTCCACAGGCATGGCAAAAAAAACGGTGTCCTTTCTCTGTGATATGAGCACTGGTGATGCTGTCACTGACAGAGATGTTGATTGGCTCGATCCATCGATCGATCCACTGTGTCAAAGACATTAATTGGTTTTGTTGTTTTGGTCTCCCAGCAACATTCTTCTTTAAAAAAAGAAAAAGAAAAAACAGACTCATGGGTGATCACGCTGCTCATCTCATGACAGTTCCACTTTAAGTTAAGTGACACTCAAACGTTTCAGCTCACTGACTGAACATACATTAATGTTCACTAACTGAACATAAATTAATGGAAAAGTCAAATGATTGTTTATTTATTGTTACAAATAAGAAACATTCTTGAGAGATCAGGCTTATACACAAAACATACCTGAGGATGGTGCTCTGATGTCGCTATGTCTTAGTAATAAACATACACTGCACACATTTTAAATTGTTTTATTCATGAAACAAGAAAAAAAGTGGACGAAAGGAAAGAAAACAATGAGGAGGTGGGAGACTCAAAGTGGTGTTGATGTGAGCAGAGCACTAAAGGAGCACAGGTGAGAGGCTGGCCTCGGGGGAGGAGGGGTTAGCGGCCTGAAGGCAGGGATATTGAAGGTATTGTGCGGTGACAGACAGCAGTGTGTCAGGAAGCAAATGAAATGTGACAACCAGCTGGAGCACCAGGCGTACCAGCCAGTACGCACCAGCCAGTGAGCCCGAGGCTGTGTCATCACGTTAGGATGCAATGATGAGGAGCAGCCATGAATCCACCTGGGAATATGAGTCCATCATAAGCCAAACCAGTGCTTATGGGAGGGATGGCCCTGAATGAAACCCAGCTCTGCTCCCCATCAGCATTTATCCTGGATCTAAAAACCTTCTCTTTTTGGTAGTCCAAAACGCCTGTGAAGAAACAAACACTGACACTCCCACGGTAACAAACTGAACTAACATTACTGTAGCTAACAGCAGCTATAGTTGGCAGCAGTTTACTTCACTGTCCATCAGAAAACATTTTTTCCATAAAATATGATCCAGTTTCACCAAAATCAGTCAAATAGTTGGTGCTGTGTGACTTAGTGCTGTAAAGCATTACGTACTTCTCCCGACACGGAGCCCAAAGTTACATAGTGAGAGAACAGACGTCTGAATGACATCATTCAGTGTAGCTTAAAACTGATCTATGTGTGGTTGGTACACCCGCATATGCTTGCTCGATAGAAATTGAAATCGAGACACAGATTACAAATTAACAATAGTACCCCTCATTGTCATATCACCTGAGGCACCTTCACTACAGAACACACACACACAAACCCAGAGAAAGAGGGGTGGGGGGTAAGAAATCCCCTAGATAGAGATAAACATAAATATGAGAGTATCAGAATGGCTGCATGTTGAAGCAGGATCCACAAAGCCTTTCTTCTCTTCTTGAACTCTCCTCTCCTGTGGTTTGCTTCAAGGTCTTTTTTGTGCTTTGTGGTGGAACAATGTCTAGACAGTCTGTTGGGTTCTAATCAGTACACACACGCACTGTGATGGCCCACTTGTCTGGCTCCCTGTACTGCCTGGGTGGGGTCCGGCTGCACCTAAGAGGCGGGAGGGCAGAAGAAGGGTTTCTCTCTTCATGCTAGAAGGGAGAGGATAAAATGAGAGGGTTGAAATCAGCAACTACACCACTAGATGCCACTAAATCCAACACCCTGGACCTCTAATTTGGCTTTTGGAACACACACACAGTGTGTGTGTGTGTGTGTGTGTGTGTGTGTGTGTGTGTGTGTGTGTGTGTGTGTGTGTGTGTGTGTGTGTGTGTCCAGGCCATTATCATGGAAAAAAATACACTCAGTGACTATTGCCTGTCTTTGTGTCTCTGTCCAACTCCCCGTCTGGGTCTCTTGTTCTCAGTTATGCAAAATTATTTCCCCTTGCAGTTAGACATTAAAAGAATATGATATCACATCATAGTACAACATTCACATTGCTCTTTACTGAGTTCAATTTTTCTAAACAACATGCTGCACAACAGTTCATCTCACATCCAAAATTCACTAATGCAACCACAACACTCAGTGAACATTTACAAGATTATGCATTTTTAATATTTTATAGATGCAGATGTAGCAGAATGTAGTAAAATAATGACAGTAATTGTGTGTCCTGTTCGTACATAAATGTAATCATTTTTTAAGGAGCTCTAAAGTTTGCTGTCTCATTAACATCTTGATGATGACACTGTATGCTATATTTACAGCTCGTTCCATCACAGAGTGACCAAACAAATCAATCGTTGTTTGTTTGAAGGTAAAGTAGGATTTAGTGGCATCTAGTGGTTTTGTTGCTGATTGCAGCTGCCTTACCTCACCTTTTCCCTCTAAGTGTGAATAATCCATGGTGTTTCAAAAAAAAACATAGTTATGAATATTACATTCTACTTCTGACATGTTCTCTAGCCCTGTAAACCTGACATACTGGACCTTTACCAGTCAAACATTTTGGGAAACATATTTGTCTTATTCAGGCAGAAGTAGCTCAGCACACAGACTGGAAGCAGGGTGACCCATCACTGTGTATATATAAAGATTAACATGGGTAAATATTCTCTAAATCATCTGATTCTGTTTGACAGCAAACAAGCCTCACTGACTCTATAAAGCACCTGATTCAAACTAGTCCATTCTTGGGATTGAACAGCCACATCCAAGGATCTCCTGAGGACCTCTTGGCTGTTGACTCACCCTCCTTCACTTTCTTTAAATCTCTCTGTGTGGTACTTGGCATCAGATTTAGTTTTGTTTTGTTGCCAACAGAAGACATGAAATTCCAAATTCAGCTTCCTCCCTGTCCTCTTTACAACACTATTCAGCACTGCTGTGATGGTGGAATGCACCATTACCTCCACCTGCTGATTAAACATGGAACATGGAATTCATAAATACAACAGTTTAAGGTAATAGTGTACGGTGCTGTGGGCACTCTGCCAAGTCAAAAAGTCTTGAAACAAGCAAAAATCTGCACTGAAAATATGTACACACATATACATATATACATACACTGTATAATATGAATGGAGACTAATGCAATTTGGGATTTATATTCATATACATACGTATATACAAAAAACACATGCATACACACACAGGATCCTGAGAACCAGAGTGTGGGGATTCACCCGTCCACCACCACTCTATCACAGCCAAGATTTAATATCATATAACCTGCCAACAGCTGCCATGGCAACCTGTCCTTTCCCACAATGCAACTGTCCCACTGTGCCTGAGCAGTCATGTACAATGTCACCTTTTCCTGTGTGTATCTTAAGTCGTTTGTGTATGAGTGTAGAATGAGCAGATGTTTGACTGTAAACTTTGACTACTAATTGGTTTCTTCAAGAAAGGTCATTGAGTTCTTAAACCCAAGCCAATTTTAGTCAGTGGGACATGGGGTGGCCTGAAGTATGTACAAAAATAAAAGTTAAATACCTTTAGTATAAATTAGTTGATCATTTACAGTTTTTTCTGATAGCTAAGACGCAATTTTTGAAACTTTTGGCTTTTTTTGCAAAACTCTACACACAAATCGCAAAACCTTTCACCCAAATAGCAAAACACAGTAGATCACTTGCAAAAGCATGTTTTTGTACTGTTGCATAAGCACTTTTTGCTAAACTGTTCACACTCTTTTAAAAATAGTTATTTTTGTATCCGACGGTGCACACAACTCATAATATCAGTAAGCACACAAAGCAGCCACTGCACACTGACAGTAACAATGAAAAACTCATTTGGCTTTTGCTTATCCTGTGTGCAGGGCATATCGGTTTTCAGTACCTTTTACAGTAACACACAGGAGTCAAAGTGAATGGATATTTATTTACACACATCCAAATACGTAAACATAAAGTGTGTTTTTCAGGTCAAGGCACAAAAAAAACAACATAAAATGACAATCATTGAGGGAAAAAAATCAGTCTTGTCTTCTTACTGGGTCTGGCCACAAAATCTTGTCCACATCACATGCAATGTCTTCCATTGCGAGGCACCGGGGAAAATATCTCCTGGAGTGTCGTATCCAGGCCTGACATGACACCTGGTCAATGTCTCCGCATGCAAAGTGAAGTAATTATAAATAATAGTTTTCACATGTGAAAGTGTGGCCTTACAGTTGGCAGAATTGTGTAAAAAATAGCCATAAATATGTATAGTTTTGATAGGAGTGTGTAGATCATCTGGAAATTGAGTGTAAAGCAGTGGAGCTGTGTTTACAGTTTTGCAAAAGGAGTCCTGTGTAGTGAATTGTATTTACACATATACAAAGTGTGTGTTACGAAATTGCAAACTAAGTGCAAAGCAATGTTTGTGCTTTCAGTTTTGCAAACCCGGTGAAGGGTTTTGTGATAAATATTACAGTTTTTTCTGATGGCTTAAACACTTACATGGATTCTTATAGCACAATTTCTAAAACTATTAATATTTATCACAAAACCCTTCACCAAGCACTGAGCACTATAAATAAGCCACATGTAAGCTTTTTGCGTGGAGAACAATGGAAGGAGACAGAAGAGTAAGAGGAGTGAGAGTAAGAGGGCGAGGAAGAGGACTTGGAGGTGAAGAAGCAGGAGGACGAGGACGTGGACAAGGAAATGAATTCGGAGGAAGAGGAGGAGGAGGTGCAGAAGCAAGAGGGAGAGGAGGACAGCGAAGACAAGGAGGAGCACTTAGAGGAAGAGGACAACGAGGTGCACTTAGAGGAAGAGGACGAGGAGGAGGTCATCAGAGCTACAATAGTGGACCATGTAATCAACCATGGCATAAGCCTAAGGGAAGCTGGCCAACGGGTTCAACCCAACCTGAACCGCTACACTGTAGCAGGCATCATAAGAACATTTCGAAATGAGAATCGCATACTGTGTGCTGTGCATGGGCCTGCTGTGCTGCATTTGTTTTGTCTTTTCCAGAGAGTGATGGCCCTAGAGGCAGATGCCATGGGTCATGAGCTGGTGTTTGTGGATGAGGCAGGCTTTAACCTCAGCAAAACCAGAAGACGGGGAAGGAACATTATTGGACACCGTGCCATAATCAATGTCCCAGGACAGCGCGGTGGAAACATTACCATGTGTGCAGCCATCAGTCAAAACGGGGTTGTTCACCATCATGCAACTCTGGGCCCATACAACACTGCACACATTCTTACATTTCTGGACACCCTGCATGACATATTCACTCTCGTTCAGAGACCAGCCGAGCAGATATGTCATCATATGGGACAATGTTAGTTTCCACCGCGCTGTTCTGGTCTGCAACTGGTTTACCGATCACCCGGAATTCCCCCCTTACTCTCCATTCCTAAATCCCATTGAAGAGTTTTTCTCTGCTTGGCGCTGGAAGGTTTATGACCATCACCCCCATCAGCGCATAGCCCTTCTACAGGCAATGGAGGAGGCATGCGGAGACATTGACCAGGTGTCATGTCAGGCCTGGATACGACACTCCAGGAGATATTTTCCCCGGTGCCTAGCAATGGAAGACATTGCATGTGATGTGGATGAGATTTTGTGGCCAGACCCAGTAAGAAGGCAAGACTGATTTTTTTCCCTCAATGATTGTCATTTTATGTTTGTTTTTTTTGTGCCTTGACCTGAAAAACACACTTTATGTTTACGTATTTGGATGTGTGTAAATAAATATCCATTCACTTTGACCCCTGTGTGTTACTGTAAAAGGTACTGAAAACCGATATGCCCTGCACACAGGAAGCAAAAGCCAAATGAGTTTTTCATTGTTACTGTCAGTGTGCAGTGGCTGCTTTGTGTGCTTACTGATATTATGAGTTGTGTGCACCGTCGGATACAGTTTAGCTAAACGTGCTTATGCAACAGTACAAAAACATGCTTTTGCAAGTGATCTACTGTGTTTTGCTATTTGGGTGAAAGGTTTTGCGATTTGTGTGTAGAGTTTTGCAAAAAAAGCCAAAAGTTTCAAAAATTGCGTTTTAGCTATCAGAAAAAACTGTAATAGTTTTAGAAATTGTGCTATAAGAATCCATGTAAGTGTTTAAGCCATCAGAAAAAAACTGTAAATGCAGGTGATGCTGCTGCCTGGGCACTCTCATTGGCGGCGTGGGGAAGACGCCGCACCAATCCGGTCCCCTGCAGCTGACGAGGATGTTGTCCCCGCCTCCTTCAGGTTGGGCCCAATCAGGGACCGGCACCCACACACCAGAATTTACCTAATGGGAAACACTGCACATACATATGCGTGGGGCGAAACGGCGGCAGCCGTATCAAATCATATCATTTGAACAATCTCTATTAGCATATACTAAATATGGCAAAATACGGTAAGAATACTGTGTAATAAGTGTATGTGTGTGTGTATGTGTGTGTGTGTATTTTGTGTGTGAGCACCCTCCTGGTGTGGGATATGTCAACACTTTGTGTTTGTCCCTCTCCTGTTTCAACAACACACTGCCCCCATCCACAGAGTCAACTCCATAAACTTGAACCCCATCTAACATGTTTGAATAAACAGACAGACAGCGACCCAGACTGGTTCAACCAGCATCAGTGTTGGACCTTACTAAGTTCTTGTGGCTCAATCCCTGCAGTCAGGTACCAACATTTGGTGAAAAGCGTTCCTGAAACATGGTGTTGGAACACATTTTTTTATCTTTCACATATGTACAAGGATTTGACAGACTTTGTTTGGGTGTCCACATACATTTGGTCATTTTGGTATGACAATGAAAATGATAAAAGGCTTCCCCAACCTCACCACGAACTTCACCATACTTCTTCTTTCCCCTTTATCCAACACCTCTGATAGACTCCTTCAGGCTTTCATTGAACCTCCAGAAGGTGAATAAATGAGTGCGTCTGATTGATTGCTGAGATCATTTCCCTGCTAATAAACATGTTAAACTGAGTCCCAAGAGAATCCTGAGGCCTTACTCTGACTTCTTGAGCTTTGGCTGAGCAAACAGCACATTCCCACTCTGTGCATCCTGCTTTTATTTACCCCGTCCTCCTTCACAATCATCTTTTGATTACTCCTACTAATTAAAACTCCAACAAGCTGCCAGCCGAAGCCGCCACCCACCCACCCGGCCTCCTCCTTTGGGTCACTCATCTCCCTGAGGAGTGAGAACAAACAAGAGAACAGTGAAGGAACACACACAGTCTGTTTTTACTGCTTCATCCTTTCTCCACTCCTCCTATCCTCTTTAATCCTGTACTTCTTTATGCTTGTTAAGCCACTGGAGCAGTGTGGAAGCATAGGGCGCAGGGCCAGGAGGTCAAGGAGACTCCTGCAAAGAGGTGGCCTCTAGCAGTGGTGGTCCAGGTCCTTACTGAAATAAACCGCTGAGGACTTTTCATGAATCCCCAGTTGGAACAAATGTTCACTTACACTGAAAGCTGCACCAAACAAGATTTTAAAATAAACAGGACTAAAAGTCTAAAGACTCACTTGCTGCTCATTGAAGCTGCAGTGTTCCATAGACCCCACATATGTGGGACAGAACCAACAGCAGAATGCTAATTCTGCTATATTTAAAGCCTTAGCAGCTGTAGCTCTAAACATGTAAAGATTGTCCTGAAGAGAGGTCATGGGCGCATTAAAATCAAAACATTTTTCATGGGAGCGTACATGTGCTCCCAAATATAATCAAAATCTGCCTTTTGGATAATGAGATGTAAATTATAGGACGTTTGTGAGATGAACAAACAACTGTGCATACTGCTCCCTGTATTTTTACGTTTCTGATGGGAATCAAATCAAGTCTTCCCTGTGTCTTATTAAAGTGAATCGCTTACAACCTGGGTTGATTATTGTCTTCACGGGCCAACCATTGTGTCTCATCTGGATTTATCCTAAACAAAGCCTTGATCATAGATGTTTTATGTTATTTTGTCATCATTTTGAATCTTCTTGGTGGTTTTTAGGTTTTTTTTTTGTTTTTTACATGTTCCTCATTCTATCCTCTGACATCCTCCTAGAGGATAAAGCAGATTGATGATCTGCGGATTTAAGTCGATCTTGACATCATATTGTCATTTTCTTTTCTATTTTGAGTATTTGAAGTTTCTGTGGGTCCATGTGTCAGCCATGTGTCGTTGAGTTGTTCATCTATTTGCATCATTTTAAATACTATGCAGCTGACCAACACACAGCGATCTTCTAACCAACCACAACCACACGAGTGGTTTTAATAAATGGGAGAAATGTGAATGAAATGTGTGAAGAACTGAAAAATTAACAACATAAAAACCACAAAAACTACTGAACTGCTTGAGAAATAATGACTTACGAAGCTTCTATTCATTAGGTCAGTTCATTTCTATCAGAAAGATATTTGTATGTTTGTTTGTTTCCTCTACCGGTCTGGAGAGGCATTGCGTAAATGTCACCTTCTGATGAGACAGCCGGAGACACAGAGGTTGAAATAGAGGAACTGAGAGTGATAGAAGAAGGTGGAGAAAGAGCCGATGAATAGAGGAGGACAGTCCCACTCAGAGAGGAGGAGTGCAGCTGTCCAAACACTGAGCCCTTTTGTACCTGCATTATAGCCACCTCCTTCCTCCTCCCATCCCTGTGCCCTGCCCTCTTTTAACCTGTTCCCAGATTCAACACCCGCTCTGTGCTTGCTCTAGTTTTATTGTAACCATGGCGACAAAGGTCCCCTAACTATAAGAAATAGTCCATGATCTTTGCCTAAACCTAACCACTGTCAAAACAGATTTATTTTGTGATTTGTAATGATCCAACCCTTACTAAACTATTATTCTAATATTCTTAGTGAATGGAAACACACATGAACTGCAGCTGAGACAGAGTAGCTGCTTTTGTTTTCACGTTGTGAGCCTGTGTGTGTGCCATGCAAGTGAGAAACTCAACCAACGTAGAAGTTCCTCTTCTCATCCACTTGAGGCTGGCTCCAGAAGTGAGTCAGTCTCCATAAGTCCCCATGTCCAAATGAAAAACTTCACAGCAGAAATAAACATGTTTACAGCCTGGTACAAAAACTGTTTTGGTCTCTGTAGCTAATTTCCCCGTTCATGACAACTGTACTGAGGGTGAATTTATATACAACTCACCTGTTCACATTACAATAAGGCTTCAGTCAGCCTCAGCTCCATCCACAATCCACATTTTTGACAATTTTTTGATTAGCCAGGAGGCAGTGGAGGCAGGACCGCCATGATGGTGGCGATCAAAGCCACCACACTGAGCTTCACAGCGACTCTTTGGAAACCTGTGGGTGACATCATGGAGACTACATCCATGTTTTACACAGTCTGAGGAGTCAATTAGGCAAAATGTTGTCCTATAGACACCTACTGTGGTGTGAACCACCACTGAGGTGACTTTCAGTTCTGTCTCTAGTATTACAACCACACAGCATGCACAGCTGCAACGTGTCCCAGCAGAACCGATCACAGCCATTTTAGACAATGGTTGTGACTCCACCATTCCAGAGGCAGCTCCCTGCTCTGCCCCACAGATAATACATGACTCTTCTTTTTTTGACTGAAGCTTAATCAAGCAGCAAAGAGCAGATGAAGCTGGCCAGGGGACAAACAGCATAGAGAATCTGGTCAATTTTCAAAATAAAACGCATTGTGCAGAATCCAGATTGTAAAAAGATAAATCATTGGAGAGAATTTAACTACAGACCGTACTTATGGTAGAAGCAAATAAATTTAAGAAAAAAGACCAAGTTAACAAAGTCTTTTCAAACACTCCTAGTGGGATATAAAGCCGTATGGAGAACAGACCAAAACAGTGTCATGGTCACAACGTCACAGAGCCGTGCCCGGTGGAATTTAGAGGTTAGTATTTGACAATATTGAATCAGGACCAAAGAAATCTGTTAACAGTGCACAAAACCCTAATCTTATCCAAACTTTAAATAGAGTTTCAAGGTTCCTACAGGATGATCCCTAGAGGAACTCTCATGTCACACTGTACCATAATTGTATCCCTTTCACAGTCACATTGGATAAAAGCTAAATGACTAAATGTGAATGTGATTTTGGATGTTTGATGTGGAAGTACACCACAGAAGTTGTAGTTCATCTACTGCAGCCACTAAAACTACCTAGCCCGCAAATGACATGCTTAACATCACTGAGTGCTACCACTGACTGCTGGTATGGAGGCCGTAAGCTGCTGAGGTAGAGAAACAAATCTCCACACATGTTTGCAGATCTCTGCCATGGCACACATGAAGCAAAAATCCACATTGACATGCCAGAGGTGTAACTGATGACTTGACTGCATTTTCAGTTATGTCAAGTCAAAGTACACTATCTGAGTAGTAACTGCATACCACTGCAGGAGGTTGGTCAGGACTTCCTTTATCTTACAGTTCAATCAGCTGACTGTGTGCATTCGCTCGCTACCACAACCTCTGTGAGCCAATCATCTGTCTCTAACTGTGCCTTTTTCTGCAGCTGTTAGCATGCATACCAAAGTTTGTCGTGGAGTCCCACAAGGTTCTGTACTAGGACCATTTTTATTTAGTTTATATGTGCTTCCTTTAGGGAACATTTCATAGGAATCACTCGATCAATTTTCATTCTTATGCTGACGACACCCAATTATATTTATCGATCAAGCCTGATACAACCAATCAGTTAACTAAACTCCAAGCATGCCTTAAGGGTATAAAAAATTGGATGATCTATAATTTTCTGATGTTAAATTCAGACAAAACTGAAGTTCTTGTAATTGGACCCAAACACCTCAGAAACTCTCTTTCTAGAGACTTAGTTACTTTAGATGGGATCACTCTGGCCTCCAGCTCCACTGTAAAGAATCTTGGAGTTGTTTTTGATCAGGATTTGTCCTTTAATGTCCATATAAAACAAATTTCGAGGACTGCATTCTTCCACTTACGTAACGTCGCTAAAATCAGACGCATTGTCTCTCAAGCGGATGCAGAAGAACTAGTCCACGCATTTGTTACTTCAAGGCTGGACTATTGTAACTCTTTGTTATTAGGCTGCTCTAATAAGTCTCTTAGGACTTTGCAGTTAATTCAGAATGCTGCTGTGTTCTGACAGGAACCAAGATCAGAGATCACATCTCTCCCATTTTGGCTTCCTTGCATTGGCTACCTATTAAATCTAGAATAGAATTTAAAATTCTCCTCCTTACTTACAAATCTCTTCATGGTCAGGCACCATCATATCCCTCCTCTGTGGCTCTTCCTGAGGTTTCTTCCACATTTTTTTCCCTGTTAAAAGGGTTTTTTGTGGGCAAGTTTTTCCTCACTCGAACCGAGGTTCTAGGGACAGAGGGTGTCACTCCCTGTACAGATTGTAAAGCCCTCTGAGGCAAATGTACTTTGTGACTTTGGGCTATACAAATAAAATTGATTTGATTTGATTTGATTTGATTTGATTTGTTCTGTGTCAGATTCTTCACATCCAGAATCCATTGGTCCTTCCAGTCAGCGCATCACATTCAGCCATTGCTCTTTACCACCACGATCCATGTCCACACTAATTTACAAAGATTCCTTTCAAATCTCTTCATCTTTCTTTTTGTGCACAGTGTCAAATAAATGAATCAAACTAATCCTCTTTTGAATCAAGTCTCTTCTGATTGAAATGTGATTACGATTGATTCCTCAAATTAAACTACCTCATGGTAGCCACACTTCTGACCCGGTAGTCATTAATAAGTCTTTTTCTGATTTCTACACCACACTATACACTTCTGAATGCAACCCAATAACCACGGCGACCCCCAACCCCCTGGACCAGCTAACATATCCCCGGATTGAAGCGAATATCGCGAGGGAACTGGGTAGACCCATCTCTTTGCTGGAGGTGCAGAACGCAATCAAGTCTATGCAAAGCATGAAGTCTCCTGGTCCCGACGGCTTTACAGCCGAGTTTTTTAAAACATATTCAATGCTATTAGCACCCATCCTTGTGAGAATGTTCAATGATTCCTTTACCGATGGTAGACTGCCAGCGACCCTATATGAGGCTTCTATCTCAGTGCTTTTGAAGAAAGACAAAGACCCTACCTCCTGTGGAAGCTACAGACCTGTCTCATTTCTAAACATCGATTATAAGATCCTGGCTAAGGTCCTTGCACTACGTCTCCAAAGTGTGATGTCATCAATAACTTCACTGGACCAGACAGGCTTTACCTTGGGGCGATATCCATTCTTTAACACCAGAAGGCTGTTGAACATCATATACTCACCCGCATCAAACACTCCTGAAATCATAGTCTCACTAGATGCAGAGAAAGCCTTCGACCGGGTGGAGTGGGGATTTCTGTTTTTTATTTTGGAGAAATTCGGCTTTGATTATAACTTTATTTCCTGGGTTAAACTCCTCTATGTGACCCCTTCTGCCTCTGTAAATACCAACGGCGTCCACTCAGCACACTTTCCCCTCAAACGTGGGACCAGGCAGGGATGCCCGCTTTCACCTCTACTGTTTAACATAGCCATCGAACCATTAGCCATCCAATCTTGTCAACTCTAGATCAGTATGGGCGCCTATCAGGGTATAAATTGAACATTCAGAAGAGCGAGCTATTTTTTGTAAATAATTTAGCGAGATCCCTCCCACACTCCACTTTCCCTTTTACTGTAAAATAGCCGAAGAGGGTTTCAAATATCTGGGGGTGTTCATCACCAACTCCTTTAAGGAACTTTTTCAGAAGAATTTTCAGCCGTCATTAGATAAATGCAAGTCAGACTTGTCCAGATGGGCTGCCTTACCCCTGTCCCTTGCAGGCCGAGTTAATCTCATTAAGATGGTTATTCTCCCAAAATTTCTGTATCTTTTTCAACACATCCCAATTTGTCTTAATAAATCCTTTTTCACTAATCTAGACCAACAACCTAATGCTTTTATCTGGCAGAATAAGCCAGCCCATATCAAGAAAAACATCCTTCAATACCCCAAATCTGAAGGGGGACTAGCATTGCCAAATTTCCGCCATTATTTTTGGGCCTGCAATATTAATAAACTTACTTATTGGCTCCAGGGTGAGGGTGTAGGCACCTGCCCACCCTGGGCTCATACTGAGATATTATCCTCCTCCTGTTCCCTACACTCTACGATCTGCTCACAGCTCCCTATGAGTGCCCGTAATGTTTCACTGAATCCGGTCGTCACCAATACAATAAAAATCTGGATCCAGTTCAGGAAACAGCATGGCTTGCACAGGGCCTCGACCCTCGCCCCAGTTTTGAACAATCATGCATTTCTCCCTTCCCACTCCGACCCCACGTTTCACATATGGTCTGATAAGGGTCTTAGAACACTTAATGACCTGTATGAAGAGGGTGTTTTTACATCTTTTGCATCCATGTCAGAAAAATACAACTTACCTAATAGTCACTTCTTCCGGTACCTTCAAATGAGACACTTTATTCAAAAGCAGTTCCCGCATTTCCCAAATCGCCCCTCTGAAGCTGAAATAGACCAATTATTATCTCTTGACCTGCGACAGAAGCAACTGATATCTGTCATTTATAACAAAATTGCGCTTCTGAGCCCAACCCCCACCGTATCGGTTAAAAATGCATGGGAAAAGGACCTGAACGTAGACATTACTGAGGTCCAGTGGAGAGACATGTTAAAGCTGATCCATTCTTCGACGATTTGCGCTAGGCACGGTCTTTTACAGTGGAAGGTGCTTCACAGAGCTCATTTCAATAATGCCAAATTAGCAAAGATATATCCGAGTCAGAGTGATGCCTGTAACCGCTGCAAACAGTCCCCAGCCGACCATGTACATATGTTTTGGACGTGCCCGAGGTTGACTAACTTCTGGTCCAGTGTATTCCAAACTCTCATACAGGCCCTAAACACAAATTTAGAACCGAATTCCCTGACTGCCCTTTTTGGTCTCACTCTGTCTAAAAATCTTCCCGTTTCTATATGACATGTTATTGCTTTCACCACCCTGCTGGCCAGGCGGTCCATTCTCCTGAAGTGGAGGCAGGTTTCCCCACCGACTCACAGCAGTTGGATTACTGTACTATATGATATGTTTTTTGTGTGTTAATGTGATATGTTGTGTAACTTAACCACCTATTGTGACTACTTCTGATACGGGTTGTTGGGAGGGACAGGGGGATCCGGGTAGGGGTTTTCTTTTTGTCTAACCTTTTCTTTCTTCTTTTTGTATTTCACTCAAACAGTCACCATGGTCGATCATGTGGAACTATTTTATTTCTTTTTGTATTGACTGCAAAAACTTAATAAAGAGATTTGGGAAATGTGATTACGGCACACTCTGTATTAACAGTCCTCTCTGTGTGCCCTCAGGTTGTTTGCCACCAAGTGCAGTGGCTGTCTGGAGAAGATAGAACCCACAGAGTTTGTAATGCGAGCTCTGGAGAGTGTTTACCACCTTAGCTGCTTTTGCTGCTGCATCTGTGAACGCCAGCTCTCCAAGGGAGACGAGTTTGTGCTCAAAGAAGGTCAGCTGCTGTGCAAGACTGACTATAAGAGGGAGAAAGACCTGCTCAGCACAGTCAGTCTCGACAACTCAGACTCAGGTAACCCTATCTACACCTTTTATAACAGACTATTACAAACCCACCCAATTAAAGATTTAATGTGCTAATCTCTAAATCAAATACTGATTCTGCAATAAAACCATGTGGTGACAGATAAGAGTGAGGATGAGGATCTGGATGTGAAGTCAGCGAAGTGCCCCACAGGAGGGAAAGGCAGCGATGACAGCAAAGATCCTCGCAGACCCAAACGTCCACGCACCATCCTCACCACCGTGCAGAGGAGAGCGTTCAAGGCCTCCTTTGAGGTCTCCTCCAAACCCTGCAGAAAGGTGAGCGGGCTGGACTCACTGTGACATTTTAATGAAAATATTCACAAATATACACACATGTTTTTAGTGTGTAAAAATGGCTGATGAGTCTGATTGCTATGACTTGCAGGTGAGAGAGACCCTGGCTGCAGAGACAGGACTCAGTGTACGTGTGGTCCAGGTTTGGTTCCAGAACCAGAGAGCAAAGGTCAGTAAAATAAACATAAACCAAAATCTGTAAAAATAAAATTGATGAGCTGATTGCTTTCAATCAATCAAATTTTATTTGTATAGCTCAAATTCACAAAACACATTTTGCCTCTGAGGGCTTTACAATCTGTACAGGGAGTGACAACCTCTGTCCTTAGACTCTCGATTCGAGTGAGGAAAAACTTGCCCATAAAAACCTTTAACGGGGAAAAAATGTGGAAGAAACCTCAGGAAGAGCCACAGAGGAGGGATCCCTCTCCCAGGACGGACTGACGTGCAATGGATGGTGTACAAAACAAATCAACACATACACATGCAGCAGCATTCTAAATTAACTGCAAGTCCTAAGAGACTTATTAGAGCAGCCTAATAACAAAGAGTTACAATAGTCCAGCCTTGAAGTAACAAATGCGTGGACTAGTTTTTCTGCATCCGCTTGAGAGACAATGCGTCTGATTTTAGCAATGTTACGTAAGTGGAAGAATGCAGTCCTTGAAATTTGTTTTATGTGGACGTTAAAGGACAAATCCTGATCAAAAACAACTCCAAGATTCTTTACAGTGGAGCTGGAGGCCAGGGTGATCCCATCTAAAGTAACTAAGTCCCTAGAAAGAGAGTTTCTGAGAGAACTTCAGGTTTGGCTGAATTTAACATCAGAAAATTGTAGGTCATCCAACTTTTTATATCTTTAAGGCATGCTTGGAACTTTCAGTACACAAAACTAACTAAAGGTCATCTTGTCTCTCAACTGAACTATGACAGCTGGGCAATCAGATGAGGAGTTCAGATTTTGGTAAAATAACTGAAACTTTACAAGTAAAGGGAACATGTTTCCCCCATCCCAAAAGGAAATCAGTCAGTCTGTGCCTCTGCTTTTCACTCATTAGTGGAGATTTCAGCTGTCTTACAGTCTTACTGCCATCATTTCAGCTGCTCTGCTGTTCTGATCCAAAATAGATCCATACTGGCATCAGTAAACACAGCTTAGAAACTGAAATCATGTATTCATAGTGCAGTGGAAGTGTCAGTGCAATCTGTACAGTTCAGCCACTTCTTCAAAACATCCCAAACGGCACCAAACTAGCAAGGAAAAATGATGGCTATGCTGTGCAGCATAAGGTCACATGACCAACAGAGGTATACCGTCTCCAGCAGCTCTTATGATCCTCTTACATTAGAGGTAACATTAAGTTGGGTTAACGGAGAGTAGCCTACAATTGCTTTCAGCTGTGTTTGTCATCCGAGCTTCACACATCCCTTCTTTTGACCTGAGAAGCACCATGTTTGTTGTCAAGTCCATCAACTTGACCAACCTCATGTGAGATAGGATCAAAATGCAGAGAGAACTGATAATATGATCCAGATCCAGATCACATGTGAAGACAGGGTCTTACTATCTCTTTATGCCAAAGTGCTTAAATGTTTAAACCAGTTCTACATCAGTTAAGCTGCAGTGGATCAAGAATTTATAATCGACTATTTGCTTGGCTTGGTGGCATTTGGGAGAATAAGCTTGTCAAAGTCTGAAAGTCTGAAGTCCAACATGCCCCGACTGCAGTCAGTGATCCATCTATAAGTATTACATCGCTTGTTTACTCTACAGTCTACAGTATATGAGCATCATTGCTCGTGTTCATTGTTAAGTGTTTGATAAAGTTGGTTTCTGTTCAAATGGTCACTGTTTTACTATTTCTCCTCTTTTGAAAAAAGATCAGTGTTGATGTCAGAGGAATGTCTTTTCAGTACAGCGTGGACATGCTCAGTACACAGCTTCATCAGCAGCGCAGCATATTGGCAGACACCTGTGCTCCTGGCTCCATATATTCTGTCTGCTGAAAATACACATCACCCCTGTTCTAATAACTCACATAAAAATAACATGTGTGCTTGACAGTATAAGAAATAATGAAATGTGTAGACAATTTTGATATAGAAAAGTCCAATGTATCTGATTTAGAGGGCTTTATTTACAGAATATAATAATTAATAACTCAGTTTTCAAAAGGAAATAAGAACCCTTATGATTTTGTCACTGTAAAATGAACCTTTCATATCTACCTGTGCATGACGGACCACCCTCAGAACCCTATAGAGAGTAGGAAAGAGAGGGGAAATAGGTAAAAGTAATGTGGTGGGTGGGAGGGGTGTGTGGAATATGAGAGCGAAGAGGACCAGAGGGAGGGTATTTATTAGGACTGACAGAAGTGGTGTGGTTGAGCTGTGGTCCGGCTCCTGAAACTCCACTTTAAGCACCAAGTTTCTACAATTGCTGACCATAGACAAACTAAACACTGGAGTGTGTTTCACCTTTTTGCCACTAAATCCTATACACAACTTACACACCATACTTTTAGTCTCAAAGACTTTCATTATTTTATTCTATATTTTTGTTATTGTTTGTATGTAGTCAGATATGTTCACTCATATGTAATACTGTCTATGAAGTGTAAATATATAGACCGATTGATGCAGTTATTATATATAAAGGACCACTAATATAATTTTTGTCATGATAAAATGTCTTCTTTGTGTTGTGCTTGTTGTTATTGAATATGTATACAGAAACAAAACATTTTTAGTAATCACAATCATTATTTGTAATGAGCTCACAAGCTCAGGTGCATCTTTTGACTTGGTGATGATGTCACTGCATATTTCCATTGGTGGTTTCTGATCCTGCACACAAAGCAATCAGCAGAGTTCTGAGCACATTTTTGTTAGTGGTGGTATCAGGTGTGGTTTGATCACCTGAGGGAATTTGATATGACACACTTTTGTCAGTAATTTAATATTTTAAATATATAATTTGGAGGAGTGAGCTCTCAATCTGTCACTGTCTCCTCGATTATTGCCAGCGGGACGCATACTAAGATTTTTATTGTGTTTATTTATTTACAGATGAAGAAGTTAGCCCGCAGACAACAGCAACAGCAGGAGCAACACAACAGCCAAAGGCTAGGCCAAGGTGAGGATTTGTGTGTGTGTGTGTGTGTGTGTGTGTGTGTGTGTGTGTGTGTGTGTGTGTGTTGTGTGTTTGTTTGTGTACTGGTTAACTGTTTATCTCCTTTCTCTGATGTTACAAAAACAAAAGCACAGTCGATGTCCATCTGCAAGACGTAATCTGTCCATTATAATTGTAATGACAGTGATTACTGAGAAGAGCTAGGTAATTTATAAATTATTTGGAGAAACAGCTTGAAATATTAAATTTATTATGGGAACAATAAACAGAGTAGAGTCACTCAGCAAACACTCCCAGTTTTGTAGGCTTTAGAAGGAGTCCCATACTCAGAAGCCACTCAGAAGCCAGAGTGACATCTCTGCTGGTAAATATGAGTTTTCCGACGAGGGGGCTATAAAGTGTGGGCCACAGCCATGATTCTTGCTGCAGCACAGATCCTCATAGCTTGCAGGCTTATTGCCACTGTGGTCTCACAGTGGATATGAACAGACAGTTTAGATAAGTGTCTCACTGCTTTGGCAAGCAGTGCCTCTATCTGTTCAGGGACTTCCAGCATGTCAATATTGGCATAGCAGCAGGGTTTATTATAGTGGAAGCTGCTGCTGTAAACCAAATGAGCTAAGCAAACCAGCAAATGGGGGTTGTTTGAAGTTGATGTTAGGATGAGATGAAGCCTCCTGGATGACGAGTGAGATATCCTGAACATCAAACAGCCAGTCAGTTTAGACAATGCATTAACAGTATACGCTTTTAAGAAGTCGACTGTTACAGCATTCATGGATGTAGTGTCTGTGGTCACATCTATAGGGGTGATTGGAGCTCGATACTCCAGAGCAAAAGAATCCAAAAAATTTTGATAGCTTTTTTATTCGTTATTCCACAGATATGTATTCATGCAACCATACAGGCAAGTAATCCCATACATATACATGGATATAGTTAAAGTGATAAACAGAAATAGCCAGAAAATCCCAATTGTGGCAACAAATGCTGATTTGAAATGTCTCATATCAGGATAAAATCCTGTTATATGTTACACATTGAAACATATACCACATTTATACATGATGCATTAGAGGTTCTTCCACTATCACAATGACAGCTTAAGTGACACAAAAATTAAATCAGCACATGTCATTTATTGTGACACATGCCGTCAAGTACAATGTATAATTTGCTGCTGTACCATTTAACTGATCCTGGATCAGTGCAGTCACCGAAAGATCTGTGTGGCTAAGCGAGAACTGATTTGTGAGGAAGTGGTGTCGACTGAGAGCTGAGCCCTTCTAGTCCATATATGTGCTTAGTCGATTCAACTGATGGATGGTGCCTAGCTAGCTTAACAGGTAATGTCGTGCCTAAGCCATGGATGTATAAAGAGAACTGGATACAGTTTTGGAGAGCAACTGCACTACAGCTGTTAACCTCCAATTTAGCCCTATGCTAACTGAATGGGTATAAAATTGTTTAATCTTCTAGAATTTCCAAAGGTTATTGGACCAAATAGATCAAATTGTGAGAATGAAACAAGTCATTTTGGGAAAATTGCAACATTCAAAAAATGAATTCACTGTTTCACATACACTGTTTTCAAAATTCACTGTGCATCACGTAGTGGTACACAGTTTGGCCATTAGGTTCAAATCTTCAAATCCTGGCTTTGCCTGAGCTATGCTGTTTTTCTTCTGGAACTTTTTAGAATAAATACTGCAGCTGAGAGATGTAGCCATGTTCTCATTGTTTGCCTCTGACTGTTACAGAGGTGATATCAGGCTGTATGGAGGGCCTGCTCAGCTCCTACTCAGGGCCTCTAGCTCCAAACCAGCAGCAGCAGTTGGTGACCATGGAACACAACAGCTACAGTGCTGACCCCTTCCAGCAGGGCCTCACCCCACCACAAATGCCCGGTGACCATATGAACCCCTATGGTGAGTGTTGTTGTGGAGAAATTGCAGGAGTTCAGAAAGTGTTCAGGAGCCTCTGATGTCTTATGCTGTATTATTTATTGACGCTTGACCAAGGAGAATTAGAGACACTCTCAAAGTTCATCAGAAGTGCCTGAGTCGGTCTCACATTCTGTCAAACTCATCCTGGTGGATCGACTTTAAACCCCAAGATAACACCACAAATACTACATGCCCAGAATTAGTCAAAGAGAATGTTTTTATTCATGCAAGTGTCAGCATATTCTAGTCTGACAACTATGTAGCGCTGCAGTCTAAAACACCTTGAAACACACCTCCATCCATGGGCGTCCTCCGTCATCCACCCACAGTCAGCGCCTACTCCAATGAACGAAAATCACCGCATCCCGCGCAGTTTGAATCCGTCCTTCAGGAAGAGATTTAAGGGAGGTGAAAAAGACCGGTGAGGGGGGTAGAGAGAGGAGAGTCCCGAGGGTCGCGAACGGAACTGTGAATAGTATTGTTAAAGTGTGTGTTAAGTCCACGTTTGATCGATGCGTTGCTGGAGTCCCGTCGTCCCGTGAAGTGGATTGTTTATTTCTTGGACTCGGATCAGCTGTCAAGCGTCAGGAGGTGCCGGTGTCGGGGGAGTAGACCGACCGACCGACCGACTGACTGACTGACTGACCGTTTTCCTTTAAACTTCGGTACAGTGAGTACCCGTTGTACATTTGTTTTTTGTTGTTTTTTCCCTTTTGTTTTTTGTACCGCGACGAGAGACGCTGGGTTATTTTGAATTATTTCTTTATTTTGTGTGGGTGTCCGCGTTAAAACCCGGAGCGGAGTTTTTGTTTTGGCGCATGTCTGAACTGACCTGTGGGTGTTGGGAAAACCGGGAACAGATGGTTCCCAACCCCGGACTGAACTGTACCCCTAAAATTGTTTGTTTTGTACTCAGGCAGTGACAAAGTACTCACATTCTGAAAATCACCTTGCAGGTGTGTGGATTGCTTTTTTTGGGGGGGGCTAAGCTGCCTATTTCGGATATTTGTGTGGGTTGACTGAATTATTTTTGTTCTGTTTTATTTATTTATTTTGTCAGACTTGATTCTGAATGGCACCCCGGCATTCTTTGTAGTTGACCCGCTACAACTAATACTGCAGAGGACCTCAAGGCCCACACGTGACCTCATGTAACCTAAGGATAGAAAATTCCATAACAAGTGTCACACTCTATATTGTGCAAATGGTCTTTCTTTATGTTCTCCCTACCTGCCATCCTGTGCATGTTGGGATAGACACACCAACAACTTTTGGCTGATATGACAGTTGCCTTGTGTTCTCAGCCTCAGTGTGATGGCAGCTATCAATGTTACCCAGGCGCGCAGATAGGTTTGAGAAACTGGGGGGGACGAAGCTGCCCCCAATGCCCCCCCCCGGGACGGAGATTTTCTCGTGCGCCCCTGGATGCGCCGTGCGCCCTGATCCGTCTGTCCGGCTCCCCCTCTACCTCGTCAACCCCCCGCCCACGGGCCCACGGGGGCGCCCGCTCCGCTGTCTTAATGAGCGGTATCGAAAATTCGCGAGGTTATTGTCAGGCGCTCGTGGCGCCCCCCACGAAATGGCGCCGCCCGTACCTAAAACCGCTACTGGCACACACCTCAGTAAACCAAATATTATGTTAATTCATATTTTGGTTTCCTCGTGATGCTTGAATCAGAAGATTTGAAGAAGACAAAGTTTAAAAAAACAAACAAAAAAAAACAAAACGTTAAGCTACATAAAAGTGGGTGGGACGGATCTACGGTCATTCAAAAGTGGGTGTGTCATGACACACCTGACACACCCACTATCTGCGCCCCTGATGTTACCCTCACTCCTGTTTTATTGGCAGTGATTCCCATCATTGCCAGTAAAACCAATAAAGTGTGGCAGCTGATTAAAAATGGATAAGCCATCAAGTTGTCATAATTTAGACCCAGTGAGACCAATAAAATCCAAGTAACACCCAGGAGAGCAGTACTGCACATCCCTACAATTTGTGCAAACACACACACATAGAGAGGAAATTGACAGACAGATTGGAAAATAATTCTAAAGCTCAGACAAAGTCATTTTATCTGAAACATGTCACATTAGACATGGAATCCTTCTTTAACGTGTTGATGTGTGAATATGCCATAGCTGCATGAACATCACAGTCAATTTTTATAGTCCAAAATCACACTTCAATCTGTCATCATGCAGCACTCTCCACCTTCTCTAGCAGCGTATTTAGTCACATCATCATAATTTGGTTTATTCCTTATTCAAAATATTAACCAGTGCTCTCTTCTAGTGTCATCTTCTCTAACTTGTAGCTGTAATATTTGCTGTCTAACACAGTTCAGTTCTCTTTGTTCTGCTGCTGATACAGACTTAACCTGCCCGTGGATTTCATCACATTTCATCACATCAGAACTGGTGCTTTTAATGATTTTTTTCATGCCTTTACTGATAGGACAGCTGAAGATAGACAGGAAGCAGGGGGCAGAGAGAGGGGGAGTGACACGCAGTAAATGGCTGTCTGATGTGGGACGGCTGCTTAACCCACTACGCTACCAACCGCCCCAGGACTGGTGCTTTTTAGTGCACCATAAAGAAACGTTGCCAAAATCTTGTCAAGATATAGAAAAATATTTCGTTTCCTCCCGTCTTGACTATTAAAATTCATTGTTTACCACCCCATAATTGCTGGGCTGTTGGTCCAAAATGCATCAGCTAGACCAGGGGTGGGGAACCTTTTTCATATCAAGGGCCATTTAAATTTTTATAAAGTCCTCTGAGGGCCATACTATTATGAACACATACCTCGGGGTGCAAAAAAAAAAAAAGCAGAAAAAAAAGTCTATAACCACTGTGTTACTAAGCCTTATGATTGCTGAATTTCTACGCATCTCTCTGTCAGTCTGTGGTCGTGTGAAAGCTACCTGTTAAGCACCCAAACTCCGATGAAGAGCATTAATTTTATCCAAACGCATTTGTCCTTTCAACTCATCAAGGTTAGCATGTTTCAGCTGTAATGGCGCTCAGCATTTGTGTTTTTCATCACTGCCAGCGCCTCGCCACAATCTAAGCACACTGGCTTGCCTTTCACTTCAACAAAGTAAAAATCATTTGTCCATTTTTCCTGGAATACACTGCATTCTGCATCCACCTTTTCTTGACAGTCAACATGATGCATCACTTGCCATCCGTATCAATCACTCTGGCCCAATGCAATAACACGTACATCACATGCTGTATTTACTGACCTTGACGTTGACTCAGAAATGCATAGCCATTTGGTGGTCCCAGTACTTTAAGCTTAAAAGCAAAGGTGACTAAGTGACTAATTTGCAGTCATGGCTACCACCCTCTAAAGTGCATTACCCAAACTATGTCTCAGCAGTGAAGCTAGTGCAGCAGTCCTTGACTCCCTCTTTTCTCTGCTCTTTCCAGGTACAGACTCCATCTTCTACGACATTGACAGTGACACCTCTCTGACAAGTCTAAGTGACTGCTTCATGGCCACTCCAGATATAGGGTCCTTGCAGGCTCGAGCAGGGAACCCCATTGACCGCCTGTACTCCATGCAGAGCTCCTACTTTGCCTCCTGAGACCCCGCCATCATTTTTGGTACAAACCTCAGCCACCATACCATCTTCAGGCCAGGCCATGACCAGTAAGTACACAACAGTACAGATGCAAGACCCACAGGTCACGGAATCTCACGGAAATCCACCAAATATACCTGACTGACCTCCACCAGCCAAAGGAAAGGGAAAACTTGAAACTGAAATTTCACATGCCTCCACATGCCCCCCACTGTCTGCATCGGGGGAGTTGAAACAGAACAGTCAAGCTTAGATTGTGTGTTGATTTTCAACTTTGTTCATTTTGTTGGAGGGATAGCTGTCATTTGTACAGATATTATGTGTCATCTGTCATTTGAAAAGTTGAACTAAAGCTCCAGTCAGAGATTTAATTCAAATGAAAGTGTCACAGAAACATGACTACATGTCTCTCAATACAGTTTAATATTCATTCTGTTATATGTTGTTTTCAGTCGCACAATGAAGCAAACATAATTTTGATGTAAAAAAGGTCTGTGAGCCAACTTATTGATACCCGTTGATGAATGTATATAATGCTCTCTGTATAATTACTGGTCTTCAGAAACATCCAATTTTGCATGTTAGGCTAGACAGCAGTTTATTTATTTTTCACTAATGTGCTGGTATACAACAAATCTCAAATTTCTATTTAAAAATACAATATGACCCCCATGGTAACATACACAAAACAAGCATGCTAATTCATTGATTATTTGATTCTTCTATTTATCACAGCATTTGTGTTGTTTAATTTGAGTGTGTAAATTAGTATTGCTTTGCTATTTATTTTTTCCATTGAGATCATCTGGACATCCTAAGAGTGCATTTTTATTTATCAAAAGTGTTGGTACTTTAAATAAAAAAATGCATTCTATTGAATTGTCATATTTTGTGAAATAACATGAGAAAGAGTTGACAGGAAATTTTAAATAATCTGTATAAAAGGCTTTTATTTTGAAGGTGCGTTTAGGGGAAGTGACACAATCAGCCCCAGAGGAGCAGTGAGCGATGGTCAGACTTTTTTCTGCTTTTCTGCTTTTCACACCTCGACACACCTGTGGGGACCTGTGAGGTTGGTTTTTGTTTGGAGTGTGTTTTATTGTGCTAGTGTTAAGTGGATGCACGAAGTAAGTATCGTTTCTATATTGTGTTCATCACTACGCACCTTGTTAACTCTCACGTGGGTTTTTTCATCGATAGGTGACATAGGTCCGTTGTTTAACATTGTTTATGAATATAATGTGAATGCTGATGTTTGGGAGTGTTTTGAGTGTCCAGTGAGCTAACTTGACGTAGTTCTGGTGGTTAATTGCTCAGCAGGGGACCAACATGTGCGTCACGTGCCATTGTTTACTTAATACTAGCCAGTAGATAGAGCTATTGGAGCAGTTAACCTATTATTATGGCTAATACGTATTTCTGTTGGTTTATTTATGTCATTATTATTGTTGCACATGTACCGGAGAGTTGTGTTCAATTATGATTATGGAGATGATGGTGTATAATGTGATTAATTATTATTATTATTTGCAGAACTGTGACAACACTGAGTGTTCAATAAATCACCGCAGTCCTCAGATCTGCCGGGAAAGAAGACATATTCTGTCCTTATTCCTGTGTCCTGACTGACACCGCATCTTCTGTGCTGTATAACCCTAAACGAGCGAGCATTAATCCTTACCTCACACACATTGGTCCTTCAAGCCGGGTACAGCATTCAAGATGCAGTCAGAAGAGCTCTTCGCTGATGTGAGACACGAGTGACAGATACGTCGACCTGCCAAGCTCCAGGATTATGAGGTGGACTATGTGGGAGAGACTCATCACTGTGGAAACCCCCTCCCTCTCCCCTTCCCCCAGAGCAGGCTGCCTTCCTCCCCCAGTATGGTCCAGTTATTCTGAGCCACCGGTACTCATCTCAGCCTCCTTTTGGTGGCTTCCCTTGGGATGCTGCTCACTACAAGACACCTCCAGGGGAGAAACCTAGCCATGGATATCCTACCTGGAGCTTCTACCTCACAGATGTGGAGTTCTTCTATAGAACCCTCCCTCTATCCAGATATCTGAGGCATCCAGGAAGAGAATGCGAAGCTGCTACAATCCCAGCAGGCATTTCAGGCTATATTAAAGAAACTGTATAAAGCCTGAAACGAGATGAAAGAGCTAATAGGTGAAGCCTGCTCATTAAGAGAGGATATGGAACGGCCTCCTGGCTCAGCTTCAAGTCACAGCAGCTACAGACCTCTAGGAGCCAGTGCTGCAACATCCCAGCCCAACCCTATTTTACTACAGCCTGAGGAAGAAGCTGAGGAGGATTGGCCTGCACCTCCGCCTCACCACATTATCAGTTCACCCAGGGACGGACTGGCAATCTGGCATACCGTGCATTTGCCCGGTGGGCCGACGTGCTATTTGGGCCGATAAATCCTGATTTTTTATTTTATTATTATTTTTTTTTTTATATTGTTCTGACGGGCCCATAACGAGTAGATCACGCAGCCCAAACACACTGTTGAATAACCACTCTGTATGCTTTGGTCCCGCCTACAGGCACAAAAAAAAAGGCTGTGCAAGACTTTGTTTCCTTACCACCGGCCCTTACACGCTGACTGACAGGGGACCGGCCCAATCACATCATGAAACACCTCCCCCCTTTGGCTTGATGCGCCGGTGTGAAGTTTATTGATGGGTGAAACGCTATCAGATAAAGATGGAGAGAAAACGTAAAGGTGGTGCAGAAAAACGCGATAAGAAGAAACTTGCTCTTTAGGCAGATGCCAAAATCACTGATATGTTTGCCACAGCAGGGCCTCCATCAGCTCCCATCGCTGATGACAGTGGTGCCGGTGGCAGTGGCACTCAACATGTTGTTGAACCTGCAGTAAGCTGGACTCAGAACATGTATGAAATGCAACGAGTAAGATAAAGCCACCCAACCCCTTGATGAATATGATAAAATGTCAGTCAAATAATTCTGTCTATTGCCCTATGGCCAAGTTGGTTAGTTTAATGCAGGTGAAATGAGCATAAGCGTTATTTTGACTGTAAGACATTGTAGGCTACACTGGCTGGAAGAGAAAATAAGCCTAGCTTAGTAGCCTACTTTTATGTCTTTCATTCTAAATGAAATATTGGCTAAGTTACTTTTTTGTCCTGCAGATATAAGAGTTCTTTATGTAGCCTAGGTGGTAGGGACAATGTAGACTACATAACTGATAGAAAATCTCACTTTTAAAAATGATATCATTTTCTCTATGTTATGTGAATGCAGCTGCAGGTATCTGTACATTCCAGTAATTCTAGACTAGGCATATTTAAAGCCACCACCACTCACCAAAAATGTGAGTGAAAACTGAAGAGTTAGCACTCTCAGTTTCTTTGTTCAACTAGTAGCCCTCAGGAAAGCTCCTATTTAGGCCTGGAAAAAAAATGGGCTGTTTTATGTAGCTAAGTGGCTAAAGACATCTAAGTTAGCCTACAAAGAAAGAAAATAGCACTTTTTAAAATGACATAATTTTGTTCATTGCTAGCGTTATGTCAATGCAGCTCTGTGTTTGTTTTTATAAATATATTATAAACAGGCTGTATTTATGTCCTGTTGAGCTAGGTTGTTTTAAAGACTTGCACAGTTGCACTGAAAAAACTGAAAAGGTGTGTTATCAAATGTTGTGGGCCGGTCTGGTCCAAAATGCCAGGGCCGAATTTTTTGTCCCAGTCCGCCCCTGAATTCACCCATCCGACCCCTTCTGACCAGGCCCTGTCTCATCCCCTGGTGCAGCTCTCTCAGTCACCCTCTCACCCTGCTCCCATCTACACAGGTTCAAGACCCCCAGTACTGCCACAAGCAGCACCTCCCCCCAACAGCCACCAGGGCAACACCCAGCTCTTTCCCCACTAACCACCCTGTAAAGGCTCCTGTGTCAGAACTAGTGTATCAAGGTCCCAAACCTACAATCCCCAAGCTCATTCAGCCACACCCCAGTGAGTTTGCCACTCTACAGAACTCTTCAGGTACCAGATCCTTCACGTAAAGTTGGTGGAAGCTAAGCTAATAGGCGATGCTTATCTAAATTCCCCCACCCCCTACACTGACACCATCAGAGCTCTGTACAACAGATTTGGCCAGTCTCATCAACTAGCTTTAAAGAAGATAGCTAGTGTTCTATAAGCCCCTCAAATCAGACGTGGTGACTCTGCAGCATACAGGTTCTCTCTTCAGATCCAATCCTTAGTGAGTTTACTCAAGATCTTAGGCCCAGAGGAAGAGATTGAACTCAATTGCGGTTCCTATGTAACTCGTCTCCTGAACAGCAAGCTGTCTGCATCGGTTCAAGCAGCCTGGGACCTCACACACCCTGCATGATCTGTCATAATGGTCATAATGGCTTAGGTACGAGTTCTGGTGCCTGAGCTCTGACAGCCAAGTCAGCGCAAAAACCTACAGGGATAGACAGACTCCTAGACCGGATATTCGCTCTGGGAAACACACGGTGATGGTCCTACATGGTCTTGGAGAGCTTTCTGAGGACGTCTCTACATTCAATCCTGTGAAGGAAAGCCTACTGTGCATACTTTCAGAGTGGTAAACATTACCTCAGTCACCTTCGCTCTGCTGGATGATGGTACAGAGTTGTCCATGTTGTTACCAGCTGCAGCCAAATCACTGGAAATAAAGAGTGGCCCCTGATGATCTTCCTCTGCGGACGGTTCGGCGGGACATCCACGGACATAAGGTATCCTTCCAGGTTTCTCCAGCTGCAAACCCTAAGGTCAGGTATAAGATTGACGGTGCCTTTACAGCTAGTCGCTTCAGCTTAGCCCAGCATACTTACCCCATGGAGCAACTTCGGAAGAAGTATAAACACCTCAGTGGTCTTCCCATACCTGCCTTGACAAATGCCAAGCCATTGCTCCTTCTCGGCTCTGATCAGTCACATCTCATAACACCTGAAGAACCAGACTCGGACCACACCAGAAGCTCATTGAAGCAGGTGCTGTTCAGGAGGTCATCCCAGAGAAACCACCTGAAGAGTGTTGGGTCTAAGGACAGAGGGTGTCACTCCCTGTACATTGATTGTAAATCCCTCCGAGGCAAATGTACTTTGTGACTTTGGGCTATACAAATAAAATTTGATTTGATTTGATTTGTTGGTATATTCCCCATCACCTAGTCACTCACAATGGGAAGAAACGGCTCGTCTTTAACTGCTCTCATCAATACCTTGGGCAAACTCTAAACCAGTACTTACTGCCTGGGCCCACCCTTGGAGCTTCCTTGGTGGGTGTCTTACTCAGGTTCCGGGAGCTTCCCATCGCAGTAAGTGACATCAAGGGGATGTTTCATCAAGTCTGTCTTTTTCCTCTACTGAGATTCCGGTGGTGTGACCTGAAAGTGGTCCAACTGGGAGGATGAGTTGAAATTCTTGCCTCTCCTTACCCTTCCTCAGGCATACATGCCCACAGACCTTGACTTCGAGGCTATCACTTGTGAAGTGCGCATCTTCGCCAATGCTTCGGAACAGGCTTACGGAGCTGTGGCCTACCTGAGGATGGCAAGGATGGCTGACCTAATTAGATATTACAAAAATAAATCAACAAAACTAGTACTGTATATTCCAAACATTGGCTTGTGTTATTGTTTGTATTATTGTATTATGTTCGCTTTCTTTTTCTCCTCTCCTCCTCCCCTCTAGGTCCTGCCCCTTTTCCTTTGCGCACTGATGACTGATCTGGGACCAGTTACAGACCAGTTACAATGCTCACTTACTGCGTTCTGGGTCTGTCATGACACAGGCTCTGCACGCTTTCAGCATTCTCCCACACCCTGGTCCTGTAAAGCTCCTCTTCTTCCTGGTGGTCCAAATCACCTGTGGTACAAACACAAACACTCCCCTGATGTTTTAAAGTCTCTATTTGGGCAGCCCAGCTAACAAACTGAGCTAACATTAGCTAATAGCAGCTACAGTTGTCAGCAGTTTACTTCACTGTCCATCATAAACTCTGTAAATCACAGAGAGTTGAGGCGGAGCAGCCGAAGGACATCAGAGGGAAAACCAGAAAACAAATAAATATGATGATATGATATGATGAAAATATGATCCAGTCCAAGTCCAAATAGTTGGAAGTCAGGCGATCACCAAAGACAGTGGGATTTATTCTGTGGGGAGTATGAACGTCAGGAAAAATAATCAAACAATGACAATACAAGACCACCACAGAGACAGCCTTTTAAATGAGCCCAGGAATTACTAGGAATTAGCAAGCCTGCACTTTACAATTTACGTCCTAATATCAGCATTCAGTGCAAAGTAGTGAGACCTTTATGTACCAATGTAAAAAAAAATCAAAGGTGTGAACACTGGAGGTTGATTTTCTCACATCAAGACCTGCACAAAGTCCTGTAGTAAAGGTTAATGTTTTTATTAAACGTGACGCGTAAACGTTACACCACAATGGTTTCCTAACCTTAACCAAATATTTTATTTGTTTTAACTATACCTGAAAAAATGTTCGCTATAACCATGTTTTTACACTTGGTGACAGGTTTGTGAAAAAGATACTATGAAAATTTAGATTCTGTGATTGCTGCGTGGAGCAGACTAACAACAGAGTCCTCAAGCCTCAAGTAAAAAAAAAAAATCCTCATCTCTCAAATGTAATTTGAGGGCAGTTTCCCACAAGCTAGGATGTTATTTAAAAAGAAGGGGGGAAAAGGAGAGAAGAAGATAAAGGAGAATGACAGAGATAAACGATAAAGAAAGTCAAAAGAGGGAAAGAGTTAGAGTACAAATAGTAAGAAGGAAAAGGTGGAGAGGAATTCACAGGAATCAGCAGGTGAGAGTTTTGCCTGAGGTGTGTAACACTGTGAGATGCTAAGCAACACCTGGCGAACTCCTCCATCATCCTGACAGCGGACCTTCTCGGCATTTTTGCTTCACCTCGTTCTTCCCAAACTTACACCAAGATCTGTCTTGATTAGCAGCTGCTTCTCTTAGACCTGGTTGCTCTTTTCTTATTCTTCCCCCTGTCATCTAGTACCCTCAAGGATGAGTGCTGACCATTACTCATCAGTCCCTTCACGTTTCTCTTGCTCTCTTTTTTCTTCCTACATAAAAAACATAGATTGTTACACTGACAGTAACTAAATCTACAATAAGCTATAACACTGCAGTCATCTTAATATTGCTTGATACCATGTTCTCTGCTCTGAACATATATCCACGTGAGGATCTCTGTCCGGGAGAGGCTGTCTCGACCTCCACTACTAATGTAAGGAGGTACCACACCACAAGGAGTGCAAAACAATACACATTTCAGGGCAAGGTGCAGGAGAGTCTTACAGCTTTCTAAGTAAACATTTTACATGAATCATTTTACATCCCTGACTCTAAATCAGACCTAAAATACCTCCTGTAATAGCCAATAAGACTAAAAACATAGGCGACTAAATCTGGGTCAACTTGCCAATTGCCATTGCCGTTATCTCAGACATGACTGCTGACTTCGAGGAAATAATGTAATCACCCTTCATGTTTAGCTGTACATGCCGGTTTACATGTGTGAGGCTGACTTCCACTGCAGTTATACTGTCCTCTAAGGGGCCTCAAAAAGCTAAATGTAATGGTGGATTAGCCTGTGGAATATTATAAAGACGACTGCAAGGCATTTTAATTTGATGGCCAAGCATATTCATTCAAAACCTGAGTACACAGAAAAGGAGGTATACCAAATGGAACAGGAGACAAAGAATGGAGACAACGGGGTGTCCCAAAAGACAACAAAGAGTTGGATCCGTTGATGCCAGACTGTGTGAAAGTGAGAGTGATCCCAGCTGTGTAAAGGTTCAGTGTGTCAGAATATGGGGCCTCTATACACATAAAATGGCAGATATTAAATGTATTATACATAACTATGATTTAATTTGTGTAAATCATTTTGTTTTATTACTTTAGAATGAACCTGTTATAACTACAGTTGCTGCAGGTCCTCTTCCACAGATTACACCATGTAGCTCCACCATGTTACTACAGTAGCACCGAATGGACAAACCAAATACTGACTCTAGATAGGATGTTTCATGTTTTTTGTGCATTTGGTAGCAACCATAATCTCCTTTCACACTTGAAATAAGAGAACAAGTGATGGGGGAATGTTGCCTTGCACAACTACACCACTAGATGCCTCTAAATCCTACACACTGATCCTTTAGCTCGAAGATGAATTTATTTAAATCTTGTTATGTCTCTTTGCCTCTTTGCCTAGATTCCCCTCCTCCTGGTGGTCCAAAGCTCCTGTGTCTCTATGGGAACAGAGTGTGTTTATGTTTCTGTACATGTTGTTCGGTTGATTGATGCTACAGGCAATTCAAGACAAAAACAACATATTTTATGTCATAATCCTTTAAATTTGAGCGCCATTAATTTGACGACAATTGTAGTTAATGGTGGTAACTGTAAGAGTGGTTTAATAGTACAGGAAACATTCAATGAAGAATCAGCGAGGAGTTGTGGGCGATTGGTGCCTTGCTCAAGGGCACCTCGGCAGTGCCCAGGAGGAGAACTGGCACCTCTCCAGTTACCAGGCCACTTTCCATATTTTTGGTCCATGTGGGACTTGAACTGGCCACCCTCCGGTTCCCAAGTCCCTACGGACTGAGCTAGTGCCACCCCCTCAGCTCAGAAATGCAAGCAGAAAAACAAACTCATCATGACACCCTTTTTTTGGGCACAATACTCCTCCCACAGTTTTTGTCGCACATACACAAATGTCACTCTACAGACATGATTACCACTCAAAACAGGAAAATTCTAGGCGGTCGCAGTGACAACACTGCTGAAGCTGTCAGTTTTATAGGTTTGGGATCAGACACAAAGATTTGCCAGCAACATGCACCTACTGCCCAATCTACTGCCATGTTAATTTAAAGAGAAATTTCCAACTCCCGAGGCCAAAGTTTATACAATTTTCGCCTGAAAATTGGCAAGGAAATTGTCCACGAGATGAGGATCCTGATGGTCATTTCGGCTTTTGGTTTGGGGCATACCTTGTTTGGCATTTTTGGCCACCTTTGAGGGGCTTCATTTAGAGATTTTCTGTGTGTCTCAGGGGAGACATACACACACCAGTGCATAATTACTCTGGCCTGCAGCTCTCCCCGGTTGCTTGGCAACCTTAAGCCTGCCTTTGACTAACTTTGTTTCTGTATGATATCAAAAAAAGCAATGATGACATGGGTGGTTGCATTAATACTGAATTTTCTGAGTAGTGTCAATAATAATGTATGGGGGGACAGAGCCAGAGTCAGGCACACTCACAATTTCTTTAGAAATTTTTCTAGTTTGTTCTTTATAAACCATGACTAACATTAACACTATCCAAACAGTAACTTGATAATTAAAGTTATAGCTACATAGATTTAAATTCACACCTCACGCACACTTTAATGTCATCTAACGTCTAATCATGTGAACAGGTCTAATCCTTATGTCCCCTCACTTTCTGAACCTTGAAACATTGGATCCTTAAACAATTAGAACAGATACGCTCTAAGACCAGTCAGCTATACAGATTCTGCAAACAGTCAGTCTCAGATTTGATTCCCTGCAATGTAGTTTTTATTTTAGAGGTCCTACTTCGATAGGCGCACATGCTGTATCTGGGTCACTAAACATTACATGTAGTCCACCTACAGCTCCACTTGGTTTCATGACTGACAGACGGCAACAATATTTACCCACCATGCAACAAGTCCCTTCCTCCTCTTTGTATGAGCTGTGAGTGAACATGAGTGAAATAACTTTGTTCCGCCCCGTCAAGCTGCTGGCAGAAAGACAAACAGCCGCCTCTTTGCCAAACAATTGATCATAAAAAAGTGATGCATATACACGGCGCACACAAAGACAGCTCATGGTTTGAGTTCAGTCAGGTGGAAGATACAGAGTGAGACAGATGTCAGTGGCTTTCTGCACGATGAAACCTGTAGCACAACAACGTTTGGACTCAATGTTACCGGCAAACATTTCCCAGGTGATTTAGAGGCCAAGGTGACAAAACACACTCAAAGAACTCTTCACTGGGGCTTCGTCAGATAGGAATAACAGGAAAAGTAACATGTATTCCAAATATTTCTCAAAACATATTACCATTTATATTTACAAACAACAAACAACAATGGGGTCAGGGTTACGGTGGCTGGAGTGACAGTGCTAACCACTGCATCACTGTGCTGCCCAAGATCAATTTTTATAGTAAAAAGAAATCCTGTGATTATTGAAACAAATAAAGGACTCTTAGTATTACAAATCACACAATCACTCAGAGCTTCTCTCTTCCTGCTAAAGTTTAGTTTGAGGTTGTTGCTAACTAACAACAGAGACAATAAAAGATCAGTACTTCATTCAAAAATACTTCCCTCTGTGTTAAAATATGTGGCCATGATACCTGGTGATGTGAGTTCTCAGGGCTGTCACTTTTTCGTTCTTTTTTTTAACAAACATCAAGTTCAAACGAGCTCAAACAAACATCTGAATTCATCCGACTGAAACCCACACTGGGCATGCATGCATAGACAGGAGCTGTAGAATTGTTTGTGCAGTCTGAATTACCTTGTGTTTACTCCTCTTGGTTCTTTTATGATTTAGACCAGAAATGAAATGTTCATTTTTTCTTTTGTTTCCATTGGTGTGGACCAAGCTGCAACCTTTGTGAATGTGAAATGAAGCCAACACAGAAGTGCCAAAAACTGCAGTTCCTCTAACGCCCACTTAAAGCTGGCTCCAGAAGTGAGTCAGTCTCCATAAGTCCCCATGTTTAAATGTCCAACTTCACAGCAGAAATAAACATGTTTCCAGCCTGGTACAAAAACCTGTTTTGGTCTCTATAGCTAAATTCCCTATTCCTGACAACTGTACTGAGAGTGAATTTATATACAACTCACCTGTTCACATTATATTAAGGCTTAAATATAATGGCCTGAGGTTTTAGCGTCTGGCAGATTTTTGCGACGACAACGTGCTTTGCCGTAACGTATTGTGTCACTTCCGGTATCAGTGTTCTTGCCACGGTGCTCTCTGCTCTGCTCACCTGAACAGATTTCCGTATATTTCTCACATCAGCGATTATCTACTTATCTCTGCACTATCCTTTGACTTGTTCTGTCTGTGCACGAATAGGTCTCTTAACTCTAGTAACCACAAACCACCAGTTTCTGTTAGCCACACTAACTAGCCTAGCCATAGCAATGGTGTCCCTCTGCTCTCCTCCTCTCCTCTTCTGCTCTCTCCTGTCCAGTGTGCCACATGTTCAGTTACTCCTCGTCCTCCTTTAGTGATAACGGTACTTGTAATAAATGTAGTTTATTTGTAGCTTTGGAGGCGAGGGTCAGTGAGTTAGAGACATGGTACCGCACCACCGAACAGTCAGTAGCTCAGATAGTTAGCCAGTCCCTGGTAGCTGGTGCGGTACCACCACAGGTAGCTTCAGTTAGCCGTCCCCCGATAGGTCCCGAGCAGCCGGGAGGCTGGGTGACTGTTCGAAGGAGGCATAGCCCCAAACTGAAGCCCACGGTATACAACCAACCGCTCCACGTTTCAAACAGATTTTCCCCGCTCAGCGACACACCCGCTGAGAGGCCAACTCTGGTCATTGGCAGCTCCATAGTCCGAAACGTGAAGTTAGCGACACCAGGGGCCATAGTTAAATGCATTCTGGGGGCCAGAGCGGGCGACATCGAATCTTTTTTTAAACTGCTGGCTAAAGATATGCGTAAATACAGTAAGATTGTTATTCACGACGGCGGTAATGACACCCGGTTACGCCAATCGGAGGTCACTAAAATTAATGTTTCATCGGTGTGTGAATACGCCAAAACGATGTCGAACTCCTTAGTTTTCTCTGGTCCCCTCCCCAATGTAACCAGTGATGACATGTTTAGCCGCATTTCGTCATTTCAACACTGTGCCCAGCAAACGATGTGGGCTTCATAGATAATTGGACACCTTTCTGTGGAAAACATAGTCTGATTAGGAGAGACGGCATCCATCCCACTTTGGATGGAGCAGCTCTCATATCTAGAAATATGGCCAAGTTTATTAGCTGACCAAAACCATGTCGACAACCCAGAGGTGAGACCAGGAAGCAGAGCTGCAGCATTACACGCTTCTCTGCGCCTCCATTAGAGCAGCTGCTCACCCAGTCCTTTAGTATTGAGACTGTGTCTGTCCCCCGTCCACCTACATTATTTAAAGATAAAACAAACAGAAGAGGAGTTCATCATAAAAACTTAATAAAAATTAAATCAACATCTCCAACAGTCCAAAATAAGAGAATTAAATGTGGACTCTTGAATATCAGGTCTTTGTCATCTAAAGCTGTCTTAGTCAATGAATTAATATCTGATTATGATATTGATTTGTTCTGTCTCACTGAAACCTGGCTGCAGGAGGATGAATATGTTAGCTTAAATGAATCCACTCCTCCGAGTCATTATAATACTCATATTCCTCGAAGTACTGGTCGAGGTGGTGGAGCTGGAGCCATATTTGACTCAAATCTATTAATAAATCCTAAACCTAAACTAAATTATAATTCATTTGAAAGTCTTGTTCTTAGCCTCACTCACCCAACCTGGAAAACTTCGCAGCCAATTTTATTTGTTACAGTATATCGAGCTCCTGGTCCTTATTCCAAATTTTTATCTGAATTTGCATCAGGCTTGATCCTTAAAAAAGATAAAGTAATTATTGTAGGTGATTTTAATATTCATGATTTTAATATTCAACCACAATGATAGTCTTAGTACTGTGTTTTTCTCTCTATTAGACTCAATTGGCTTTTGTCAAAGTGTAAATAAACCGACTCATTGTCTGAACCACACTCTTGATCTTGTTCTTTCATATGGCATTGAAATTGATAATCTAATAGTCTTTCCACAGAATCCTCTTCTGTCTGACCATTATTTAATAACCTTTGAGTTCATACTACCGGACTATAAGCCTTTGTGTAGAAACTTCTACAGCAGATGTTTATCTGATAGTGCTGTAGCCAAATTTAAGGAAACGATTCCTTCAGTATTGAATTCAATGCCATGTCTAACTGTAACAGAGGACTTGTCTGCTTCCTTTAGCCCCTCACAAATAGATCATCTTGTTGATAGTATTACAGGCTCATTACGGACAACTCTAGACTCTATTGCACCTCTGAAAAAGAAGACAATTAAACAAAGAAGGCTAGCACCATAGTATAGCCAGCAGACTCGTAAATTAAAACAAGAGGCACGTAAATCTGAACGCAAATGGCGTGCCACTAAACTGGAAGAATCTCACCTAGTCTGCCAAGATAATCTCAGAACATACAGGAAGGCTCTTCGTAATGCCAGAGCAGCCTACTACTCTTCTTCAATTGAGGAGAATAAGAACAACCCCAGGTTTCTCTTCAGCACTGTAGCCAGGCTAACAGAGAATCACAGCTCTACTGAACCATCTATTTCCTTAGGTCTAAGTAGCAATGACTTCATGAGCTTCTTTAATGATAAGATTATAACTATTAGAGACAAAATCCATCACCTCCTGCCCTCAAAAGGCATTGATCTGCATTCTGATACAGCAAGTTTGGAAACAGCTGTAAAACCTGATATGTATTTAGACTGTTTTTCTCCCATCGACCTTCATCAAATAACTTTTATCATTTCTGCAGCTAAGCCTTCAACCTGTCTCTTAGACCCCATCCCAACCAGGCTGCTCAAGGATGTTTTACCTCTAGTTAGTCATTCGTTATTGGATACGATTAATCTGTCTTTATTATCAGGACATGTACCACAGTCCTTTAAGGTAGCTGTAATTAAACCTCTTCTTAAAAAGCCCACTCTAGACCCAGAGGTTTTAGCCAACTACAGACCGATATCAAACCTTCCCTTTGTGTCTAAGATACTTGAGAAAGCTGTAGGTAATCAACTGTGTGACTTCCTCCATAACAATAGTCTATTTGATGAATTTTAGTCAGGATTTAGAATGCATCATAGCACAGAGACCGCATTAGTTAAGGTTACAAATGACCTCCTAATGGCATCAGACAAAGGACTCATCCCCGTACTTCTCCTGTTAGATCTTAGTGCTGAATTTGACACCATTGACCACCAAATTCTTTTACAGAGACTGGAAGATCAAATTGGCATCAAAGGAACCGCTCTAAGCTGGTTAAAATCGTATTTTTTTTTGTCATGGAGTCCCACAAGGTTCTGTACTTGGACCACTTTTATTTAGTTTATATATGCTTCCTTTAGGGAACATTATTAGGAATCACTCGATCAATTTTCATTGTTATGCTGACGACACCCAATTATATTTATCGATCAAGCCTGATGCAACCAATCAGTTAACTAAACTCCAAGCATGCCTTTAGGATATAAAAAATTGGATGACCTATAATTTTCTGATGTTAAATTCAGACAAAACTGAAGTTCTTGTAATTGGACCCAAACACCTCAGAAACTCATTCTAGAGACTTGGTTACCTTAGATGGGATCACCCTGGCCTCCAGCTCCACTGTAAAGAATCTTGGAGTTGTTTTTGATCAGGATTTGTCCTTTAATGTTCATATAAAACAAATTTCGAGGACTGCATTCTTCCACTTACGTAACATCGCTAAAATCAGACGCATTGTCTCTCAAGCGGATGCAGAAAAACTAGTCCACGCATTTGTTACTTCAAGGCTGGACTATTGTAACTCTTTGTTATCAGGCTGCTCTAATAAGTCTCTTAGGACTTTACAGTTAATTCAGAATGCTGCTGCACGCGTCCTGACAGGAACCAAGATCAGAGATCACATCTCTCCAATTTTGGCTTCCTTACATTGGCTACCTATTAAATCTAGAATAGAATTTAAAATTCTCCTCCTTACTTACAAATCTCTTCATGGTCAGGCACCATCATATCTAAAAGAGCTCATAGTACCTTACTACCCCTCTAGAACACTGCGCTCTCAGGACGCTGGGTTCCTTGTGGTTCCTATAGTCTCCAAAAGTAGATTGGGAGCCAGAGCTTTCAGCTATCAGGCTCCTCTTCTGTGGAACAAACTACCAATCTGGGTTCGGGAGGCAGACACGGTCAACACTTTTAAGAGTAGACTTAAGACTTTCCTCTATCTATCTATCTATCTATCTATCTATCTATCTATCTATCTATCTATCTATCTATCTATCTATCTATCTATCTATCTATCTATCTATCTATCTATCTATCTATCTATCCATCCATCCATCCATCCATCCATCCATCCATCCATCCATCCATCCATCCATCCATCCATCCATCTATCTAGTCTATAGTCTATAGTCTAGTCGTATAACAAGTTTATTACAACAAGCACAGTGTCGAAACAAGTACAAAGTACCTGGAGAGTCTCAGGCCAAAAATGAGAAAACCCTCCCGACCTCATGCCGGACAAGCTCTTATATAGACAGTTTGTACCTCCCCCTGACATGTAATTAACAACAGCTCAAGGCACAAAAGTCAATGAAGTTACTTTAAAGAAAAGAAACTGAAAGACGATAGTCACTCCTTTCCCAGGAAGACCCCCTACAGGCTTAACCTCTGACCTGACTCCTAATCAAAATATCTAAAGAAGTCTCTTGTTCTTCTGGACATCTGGTTGGCACCGACCTGTCTGACCTCTCGGTTAAATAACCTCTTGCTTAGGAGTGGACTGAATACCAGCTTGTGACTAAACATGTATTGTGAAGTAAACCCCTGTTGAATAGGCCCTGGCTCAAGAGTGGTCTGCATAGGTATCTTAAAATAAAACACATGTCTACAGCAGCCTCAACATTAATCACCTCAACATTAAAGACTGTGCATCCATGGCAGACACCTCATATTCCCCCCTTCGGGACTTCACAGAGTCCCGATAAACGAATGATACATGGTTACATTTTGAGACCAATGATAATGTCTCTCAGCATAATCTTAACAATAAAGTAACTTAATGGAGTGTGAAAGTGAAAAACCTGTCTGGCAGCCATCTTTCCTGAAATGTCCTTCTTATCAATCTAGACAGGAAAACTCTTTCACGGCCCCTCTGCCTCAGGCGGCCACATATAGTACTCCAATCTAATCTAATTAAAAGACTTTTACTCATTGTATGTCAAACATTATTAAGGCAAATACATATGGAGACCTCAGCAAATAAAATCAAAAATATCCACCTTCAGGCTAGTCAACCCATCGCACCCTCCAATGGACCTATCCCTGCCTATTCCCAATGTCCCTGTCAGACCGAAAAATAAAAATAACAACTGAGGTTCCAACATATGAGCCACAAAGTACATACAATTCAACATAATAAATGGTATACCATAACATTCAAAAACAACATCTTATACATGTATTACATATATATGTTACTTCATTTCCATTCTTCTTTGTTATGGATCAGCCTCACAGTTCCTCCACAGTGTTGATTAAGTTGATGTTTGCTCTGAGCATCCTCCCAATGTCCTTGTTCAGAGTTCAGGCTTAATTGTCCTTTTTGATTGTTCTTATTGGAGTCTCTGAATCCCTTTAACAGCTTGGGATCCTTGAAACATCAACCACCCTCATGGTGGTCCTCCCCCACTGTTGTTCTAAGGGAAAAAGAAAACACCAACCAGTATCTTTGCAGAAATAACATATACAGAAATGACATATACAATTCATATTTTTATCTCTAATATAAATTCTATGCAAACATATATATTGCATTGGCTACTTTCCCTTTTACTGCCACTTACTAGCATACTCCTACTAATTCACTAGACACCTAAAATATATGGCAACTATACATGTATTATATATATTAAAACGGGTATCTCTCTTCCACTTCACCTTCTAACCCTACTTCCTCATCATCATCTGACTCAGTCCTCTGCATTAGTGGCATCTGGATCTGGTCTCCTGGCATCACTACCCCAACCCATTTCAATATCATAGCTTTTGCAAATGTCAAAAGCAACGTACAAAAACAAAACATCACACATAGCGATGCAAGTACAGCTATTAATATTTGGAATAGCACTGCTCCTAATGGACCTAATTTTTCCTGCAACCAGCTATTTGCAGACCGTCCAGCTCCTTCCGATGATCCAAATGCATCCCTTATCTGCTTTAATGCATCAATGACATTTGTTATATTATCTGAATTATCGGGGATTAAGGTATAACAGGCATCTCCAGTCAAATTTAAGGCTACACATAGGCCCCCTTGTCTGGCCAAAATGTAATCCAAAGCCATATCATGTTTTAATAATGTGAGTCTATGACTTCTTTGAGTGTTTGTTAACATTTCAAACCCTTTTATGGTTTCATTTGCAAAACCCTGCAAGGTGTAAGTAATATTATCAATATGGTCAGCCAAAAACGTCACACCGTACCATGGGAACAAGCCTATTCCCCACTTCTCACCTATACTTATTCTCCAATGGTAGGATTCCAGATTGTGAAATTGTGCTAGCTCCCTTTTAACCCTACTCCCAAAGGTAGCATTAGACTCATCGGAAGATTTTTCTGTCTGGACAACAAAAGCCTCATATGGGAGCTTCAGTGTTGCCATATAGCAACATCCTGACCACCCATAAGGTAGAAATAAATAGGCGTTGTTACCACAAATCCACCAAATATCTTTAAAATTGCCTATGGTCACATCTCCAGGCAAACCGGTGTTTTCTACCATCAAAGTTCTATTCACACCACGGCTTGGAACCTGAATCGTTACTTCATAGAGCTCATCTTCCTCCTTCTTACCATCCGTTCCTAGATCCATAAGATATCTGTCACACTCGGATATGCCCATAAACATAGCAGAGCCCTTCTCAACCTCTTTTGAACAAAAGCAGCTTTTTGCCTTTACCAGTTTCACCTCCATTGCATCAGAACCAGCTAATTTCACATCCTCATGCTGGTCAAGTAAATTTATGTATGGTAATTTTTCTAACCACGAACACTTAGCTCTAGGCCTGAAAAGGCCCACCAATGTAGTCATTAAGTTATCATCAGGATCCCTTTGTTGATACCAAAGCCATTTCAATGCTGCAAGTTGACAAATATTTGATAATGGTTCTGGTACTGCTTCCATGATTGAATCCCAAGTGCCTGGTGATGGTACTTTCAACAAGCATGGACCCTTCAATTTCTTGACTGATCTAACTGAATGTGTTATTTGTTGGAACCATAAATTTCTACTTGCCCATGGGTCTGCAATTCCTAATGCTGAAGCGTCAAACCCATAGGCTTTCCACTTAACGTCTTTCTTCTTCGATACACGCTCTTGATCAAATGTCTCTTTTGGAACCTCTCTTTCTGCCCCTACCATACTCTTCTCATCATTTATGGGCATCTCTACAAGTGCTTTACTTTTTGAAAGTAATTTGTCAAATCGTGGTGGCTCATCCATCAGTCTTTTAGGTGTTACTGGTGTCGCCAGGGTAGTGCTCTGGTCCAAACCATCTACTCTTTTTAGGCCTAAGCTCAAAGTAGTTGTCTTATCCTGTATGCTATTTACCCCTACCGTAGTTCTTTCATTCGGTCTTAAATCTGTTATTATCAGCCTCACCCTGCGAGAGACATAGCCTTCAATCCAAGAGAGACTAGATAAAACAAATTTAAATTCTGGCTCTCGGTAAATACACATATACTCCCCTTCGTCTTCCCACGTCAGACCACTAACAACCAGTGAACAATCACTTGCAATTTTCTTGTGTCTTAATTCGTTGTATAATACATGCTTCTTCTCAATATAAGCTGTCCCAGGTTCCCCAAACAGTGTCAGCTCCATGTCTTTTTCCCGACTATGTGTCCACTTGGGCCGAAAATCCACATCCCCATTTCTTCTACCGCATCTACAAGGAAGAATAGTGGTTTCTCCAAGCCTAGCTCTGACTACTGTTTCCTCAATTTTCTGTAATGTAGAAACTGTGTCAGGTGCTTTTGTTGTTATCTGTGACACCTTCTCTACAATCTCAGTCTGCATACCGGAGGGGTTTAACTCTCCTCCGAACCGGCCTGGGTCTTCTTTGCCCACTTTCATCTCTATGATCTTCTGCGACGGTGTCAGATCTCTGCTCATTATCCGGTGTTTTATTCTCGCCTGAGTCATGACCTGGTGTTTCTGGGACATGTTCAAAGTTGATGTCCTGTAATACTCTCTCATGTCCAATTTCTGGATCATTATCATGGATACCATCAAAAGTGTAGTTAACATCATCATCTTCCATAACCTGAACCGTCCCTCTCTCTGGAATTTGACTCTGGGGAACGTCATGCCTCTGCCTATCAGCTGCACGCTCTTCCTCATCTCGATCACTTTCTCCAGGACCTTCGTTATTCTGACTCCGTGCCTGTGACACCTCCTCTCTAGGCGCTTTAATACAATGGGACAAATGGTACCAGGTTGGAGACCCCTTAACCTGCACAGCCGTTCCTGTACTCCGAACGACCTCAAATGGTCCTTCACGTCGTTCGTTGTACCACTTTCTCCTGACAAATACCTTGTCTCCAGGTTGCACTGTAATCCTCTCTCGTTCCTCAAGTCTGTCCTGCACCTCCTCTTTCCTTTTCCTGTCAGAAACATACGTAGATATTCTTTTGTGCAACCTAACCATGTATGCAACATATGCTCTCATGCCATCCTCTAACAGGGCCAAACTTGGTCCTTTCCCACTGGTGCGCAAACAGGGTGTTGGCATCCGTCTCCCTGTAGCCAACTCATGCGGTGTCATGTGTAAATCACGTAACTCGCTCGAGCGACATGCCATTAAAGCTAATGGAAGTGCATCAACCCAGTTTAAGCCTGTATGCTGACAAATCTTAAGGATTCGATTTTTCAAAACCCCATTCATTTTCTCACACATTCCTTGACTCTGTGGGTGATAGACTGCACCAAGACGTTGTTTTATGCCCAGTTTTTGCAAAATCAATTTCACTGTCCTGTCCACGAACTCCTTGCCATTATCCGAGGATATTCGATCTGGGAGCCCCCACCTGCTTATGACCTCTCTACATAAGAACTTGGCAACCGACTGAGCATCCTTCCGCTTAGTTGGACAAGCTTCAGGCCATCGTGAAAATCGGTCCACAACAACCAACATGTACCTTTTACCGCCAACTGGTTTGATCATGTCAACAAAATCTACAACTAGCTCTCGCATAGGACCCCTTGGCGTCGGAATGTGACCGGGCAGAACCACCACCCCCCTTCGGACATTATTTTTCAAACAGATTGTGCATCTACCTATAACAAAATCAATCTGTTCAAGCAGATATGGTGCCCAAAATCCATACTCCTTTATGATCTTTCTCTTCACTTCCCCCCTTGCAACATGGGCTAGCCCATGTGCCTCGTGAATCATTAATCCTAGCAGATCTGGAGGAGCTACTATCAGCCCCTCATGATTCCTCCAGAGCCCTGTAGAGTCCTGGGTGGCGCCCCGGTCTCTCCACAACTGTTTATCCATCTCAGGGGTGGCATCCTGCATTAAAATCACATCCCTAGAAGTGATTTTATCCTCCAAATCAACTTCATGTGTGACCAATAAAACTTTACCCACTCTATCTGCTCCTGTGACTGCCTTTGCGGCTTCATCAGCTGCCTTGTTACCCTGCGCAACTCTGGACAAGTCTGCTCTATGCGCTGCACATTTAGCTATCGCTATTTCTTTAGGTTTCATCATAGCATGCAACAGCTTTATTATTTGAGCGTGGTATTGTATCGGGGAACCATCGGTTTTCTTAAACCCACGGCCCTTCCATACTGACCCAAATAGATGACACACATTATGAGCATAAGCAGAATCTGTGTAGATTGTCACCCGCTTGCCTTCAGCTAACAAACATGCTTCAGTTAGGCCCACAAGCTCCGCAAGCTGTGCAGACTCAGGCTGTGTTATCATTTTAGCCTTCTCCACAACAAAATCATCAGCTTGAGCTTTCACTATGGCATATCCTGCACTCAACTTATCTCCCACACGATAGCAAGATCCATCTGTCCAGTACTCCAAGTCTGCCTCATGCAATGGGAGGGCTTGTAAGTCTGATCTAAGTCTTGAATACTTTTCTGCTTCATAAACACAGCCATGTGGCTCACCGTCCTCTGGAGTTGGTAAAGTTTCAGCCGGGTTCACTGTGACACACCTCGCTAACGTCACATCCTCTTGCTCTAGAAGCCTATGGTAGTCTCTTAGTCTTGGCATGGTTAATGTATATTTACCATAATTCAAGAGATTTCTGAGACTATGATGAGTTAGAATAGTTACCGGATACCCCATTGTTAAAGCTGATGCCTTTTCATACATTAAAGCGACACCCACCATTGCTCTATAACACGGCGGTAACCCCATTTCCACTTCTGAATATGCAGTAGAGTAATAGGAAACGGGTTGAGGACTCGTCCCTGTGCCTGTTGGCTGACAAAGTACGGCACATGCATATTTGCCTCCCATTGAGGTGGATACGTACAGCAGAAAATTCTTAGAATAGTCCGGGAGTGCCAATGCTGGAGCCTCTTGCAATCTCTGCTTAACTGCTTCAAAAGCCAGAAGGCCTTCTGGTGTCCAGGAAAGGTTACAATGTAGGTTAGCATTATCTGTCTTTTTAATCATAGTTCTCAAAGGCCCTGTTAAACTGGCATAGTCCTCTATCCATGCTGAGGAATATCCAGCAATACCAAGAAACGTCATCATTTCCCTATCTCTTTCTATATCGTGACGCAGTTTTGGTTTCTCGTCGAAATGCTGTCTTTTTTGTTTTTTGTACTTGGATACATCCTTATGATAGTATCTGCTTGTCCGGATTCAATTATTCTATCTGTGTCATCTATGATTTGATATCTACCATCTTGTGAAATCACTGGGAGCTGAGGATATATTTCTTGAAATTCTACCTTCTTTTCATAAGGGGGCGGTTTCTTTTCTACGTCAGTGTGTGAGAATGGGGTATTAGCTTCATTCATCAGCTTTTTAGTTTGTTTGGTGATGTTTTCTATTTCTGCCATATTCTTCTCTTTTTTCTCTTTCGCGGCCTTGGTCCACTTCTGTCCCTCACTCTCAAACAGTTGGAGCATTGCCAATTCTGTGCGCCTCTTTTCTCTACGTTTCTCTCCCTTTCTTCTGCTCTGCCTTATATGCTGTAACAAGCACCTGTATTTTTTTAATTACATCCGGATTAAAGGTTCCTTCTGCCGGCCAGGGTTGGTCAATCCCTGGCCAACGGCAGGACCATTTTGTTGAGATGCGTGAGACCTCTTTTATTAATGGATTATTATTTTGAACTATGTCAAGAGGTGTGAGTGCTTTTGCGGATTTACTATTCTTTTTTGGCATCTTTAGCTGATTTCGGTTACTTTTCTGAGAACTACTTAAACAATCAATCAATCAACCAAATTAATTAATCAAAATCAAATAAATTTAAGCTAATCCAGTCAATCAAATCTAGCAATTACTCAAATCAATCAACTAAGTAAACAATTAAATCAACTACTTAATCGACTAAACAAATAAGCAGTACGTGTGTGAGGCTAAACAGTTAATTTGGAGTCACTTAAAGTACTGCTTTACTTTATTTTTTCTATTTTCCTAATTTCTGCCACAGTCAATGAACCCAAGAAAGAAAGTCACCAACTCCAAGGAACTTTAGGGAATTAATGCAATAAAATTACACCACTAAATCCACACAATGCCTCTCTAGCCCCAAAAAGCTATCAGCAAAATCTCTAAATGCCAACAGATATCAATAGTAACTATGTACCACAAAGCAAGTATCCACAATCACAACTTTCTACTTCTAGCTTCTAAAAGGATCTCAAAAGCAACCTTACAACACCAGTCAGCTCAAAATAAGTCAAACAGCAGGACAATGCACAAACAGCAACACATCACAATTGCAATCCACAATACAACAGTTTACCTGATCAGTCAGTTGCCAAGCTTGCTCAAAATAGCACACCAAGCAGAATAAACTATTCTCACTTTTAGCCATAAACATCTAATCATACATATATAAGCAAATAGATCTCGGTTTCTAGTGATCATAAATGCATATACACATGTTAGAAGGCTAAAAGAATGTCACATGTCCCAGCATCAGTAGTCTTACTACACTGTACTCATCTTACTACACTGTACTCATGATGAATCAAATGTTTTATTTTACTGGAACAGGGACCGCCTCTGTCCAGTCACATGTCATGTAAACTTCTATAAATAAAGGAACAAGGAACTGCCCTGCGCCTCTCTGCTATCTGTAGCTTAGATGTTGCAGTGGCAGGGTGCCCTTTGTACAAAGTAAAGCTCTCGTTGTTACGTGACCAGAGTAGGACCCCAAAGCAGAGACAGATCACGTGAAGGTGTTTAACAAAAAGTCACTTTAATGTAGTAAAGTCCACAAAAAATGAAAATCAAAACAGGTAGAAAGGCACTGCAAAGAGCCAATGTCCTCAAAAAACCAAACATAAAGCGACCTTCTCAGGTGGAGAACTTAGGCAAAGGTGATCTTCTCTCCGGGGAACAAAGGAACCAGACATGCGGTTGGAGCACATGGGAGGTAATACTCTGGCGCTGCAGTCAGGGAAAGCCAGGCCTAAAAGGAGGAGGGAAGAGGCTGATAGGCTGAGGGGTGAGTCTGTCGGCAGGAAAAGGGAGGGGCCAATCACACCTCTGCACCTGCGAGAGAACAGGGAGGAGGAGGGGAGAAACAAGGAGCACCAAAAGGGAAAAACAACAGCACAAAACAGACAGAACCAGACCCTGACAGTACCCCCCCCCTCAAGGGACGCCTCCTGGCGGCCTGCCGGGCTTGTCCGGGTACCTAACATAAAAATCTCTAATTAACTCAGGGTCCAAAATCAGGGAGCGAGAAACCCATGACCTCTCCTCCGGGCCATAACCCTCCCAGTCAACAAGGTATTGAAAGCCTCGACCTCTCCTCCGAACATCCAGGAGTTGCCGGACAGAGAAAGCAGGGTGATCGTCGATGATCCGGGGGGGAGGAGGGGGGTCGGCTGGTGGGCAGAGGGGGCTGGTGGAAACAGGCTTGATGAGAGAGACATGAAAAGATGGGTGGATGTTGAGAGAGGGGGGTAACTTCAGTCTCACCACACTGGGATTGATGATGCGGTCAATGGGGAAAGGGCCGATGTATCTGGGAGTAAGTTTACGCGATTCCGTCCTAAGAGGTAGGTCACGGGAGGATAGCCAGACCTCCTGGCCTGGCTGGTACGGGGGAGCAGGAGAGCGACGACGGTCTGCCAACCTCTGGTTCCGAGCTGCCGTCCGGGTGAGAGCTGCCCGTGTCTCCCGCCAGACCTGACGGACACGCTGGAGATGCGCTTGGACGGAGGGAACGGCCACCTCGGCCTCCTGTGCAGGGAACAGTGGGGGCTGGAAACCATTAGCGGCCATAAACGGGGACATGCCAGTAGCCGAACACACCAAGGAGTTGTGGGCGTATTCCACCCAAGGGAGGTGAATGGACCAGGAGGACGGGTGGTGAGCAGCAACGCAGCGCAAGGCTGCCTCCAGGTCCTGATTTGCCCGCTCTGTCTGGCCATTGGTTTGAGGGTGGTATCCAGAGGAAAGGCTGGCAGACGCCCCCACCGCCTGGCAGAAAGCCCGCCAAACTCGGGAGGCGAATTGGGGACCTCTGTCTGAAACAATGTCCTGGGGGATGCCGTGTAACCTGAAAACGTGCAGAGTGAGAAGGTTAGCAGTCTCCAGAGCAGAGGGGAGTTTGGACAGGGGGATAAAATGCACCGACTTGGAGAAACGGTCTACTATGGTTAAAATGGTGTCGTAGCCCTCAGAAGGAGGCAGACCGGTAACAAAGTCAACAGCTATGTGAGACCAGGGGCGGTGGGGAACAGGGAGGGGGCGAAGAAACCCAGCAGGAGCACGATGAGAGGCCTTACCGCGAGCGCAGACAGAGCAGGCAGAGACATATTCCCTGGTGTCGGCGGACATCGAGGGCCACCAGAAACGTTGTTGGAGCAGAGACAGAGTTCGGTGTATACCAGGATGGCATGCCACCTTGGAGGCATGTCCCCACTGGAGCACGGGGGTGCGGACAGATGGGGGCACAAACAGCCGGTCAGGAGGGCCACCCTCAGGAACTGGATGGTCAGCCAGGGCCTCCTGGACCAACCGCTCGACCTCCCATCTGGCCGCTCCCACCACGCAGGTGGGTGGCAGGATGGTGTCCTCAGCAGAATCCTTAATGAAAGGAGAAAACTGTCGCGAAAGGGCATCGGGCTTGGCATTTCTGGAGCCAGGCCGGTAGGTCAGGGTGAAGTTAAAACGTCCCAGGAACAGGGCCCACCTAGCCTGGCGGGAGTTAAGCCTGCGAGCAGAACGGAGGTAAGACAGGTTTTTATGGTCAGTCCAAACAACAAATGGTAGAGTGGAGCCCTCCAGCCAGTGCCTCCACTCCTGCAGTGCCAGCACCACTGCCAGTAATTCCTGATTTCCCACATCGTAGTTGCTCTCTGCAGGAGACAGGCGGCGGGAAAAGAAGGCACAGGGGTGCAGCTTCTGGTCGGAGGGAGAGCGCTGAGAAAGGACAGCCCCCACCCCAGTGTCCGAAGCATCCACCTCCACCACGAACTGAACAGCAGGATCAGGGTGACACAACACAGGAGCAGAGGAGAACAGACTCTTTAGCCTAATGAAAGCAGCTTCGGCATCCGGGGACCAAACAAAAGGAGATTTAACAGATGTTAAACAGGTTAGGGGAGCAGCAACACGACTGTAATTCCGGACGAACCGGCGGTAAAAGTTGGCAAACCCAAGGAATCTCTGCAGCTGCTTTCTTGTGGTGGGAGTGGGCCATTCCTCCACAGCCTTAATCTTGGCTGGGTCTGATCTGATCTGCCCCCTCTCCACCACAAAGCTCAGGAAGCTGACAGAGGCAACATTAAAAACACATTTCTCTGCCTTAACAAAAAGTTTGTTCTCCAAGAGTCTCTGGAGGACCAGCCTGACATGTTGAATGTGTTCCTGTTGGGAGTGAGAGAAAATTAAAATATCGTCAAGGTAAACAAACACAAATCGATTGAGCATGTCACGTAGGACATGCTTAACCAGACGCTGAAACACGGCAGGAGCATTCGTTAGTCCAAAAGGCATGACAAGATATTCAAAATGACCCAGCGGGGTGTTGAAACCAGTCTTCCATTCATCCCCCTCCTTAATCCTCACCAGGTGATAAGCGTTTCGCAAGTCCAGCTTGGTGAAGATGGTGGCCTGGTGGAGAGGAGTGAAGGCTGAGTCGAGGAGGGGGAGAGGGTACTTATCCTTAATGGTTATCTCGTTCAACCCTCTGTAGTCAATGCAGGGCCGAAGAGTCTTGTCCTTTTTGTCTACAAAGAAAAACCCCGCCCCCAGGGGTGAGGAGGAGGGGCGGATTAGTCCAGCAGCCAGAGAGTCAGAAATGTAGACCTCCATAGCCTCCCGTTCCGGCCTGGAGAGGTTATAGAGCTTGCTCGAGGGAAAAGAGGCTCCAGGGAGCAAGTTAATGCCACAGTCATACGGTCTATGGGGAGGAATGGACAAAGCCCGATCCTTGCTAAAAACCTCCTGGAGGTCGTGATATTCAGGGGGTACGAGAGTAAGATCTACGGGCTTGGGGGAAACCGGGGTGGAAATGACAGAGGGAACAGCCGAGTGCAAGCAGTGAGAGTGACAGAATAGACTCCAGTTAGTAATAGATAAAGATGACCAATCGATGTGGGGGTTGTGGATCTTGAGCCAAGGGAGACCTAAAACTAAGGGTGAGGAAGGTGAGGGAATGAGGTAGAAAGATATAGTCTCATGATGATTACCAGACAGAAGCAGAGACACAGGGGCTGTACGGAGGGTAACTAGGGCTAGAAGTCGACCATCAAGGGCAAAAACCTCCTTTGGCTTAGATAAGGGTTCGGAGGGAATGTTAAACTTAGTGACGATGCCACTGTTAATAAAATTGTCATCTGAACCCGAGTCAACTAAAACTGGGAGAGGGACTTTAGTCTGAACAAAAGAAAGAGTTCCCTCGAGCTGGATCCAGTTAGAAGGGGATAGACTTACTGAGGTTTGGCTCACCAGCGTCCCCTTGGCGGCTGATGAGCCTGGTCTTTTGGCCGAGCAGGGCAGTTGGCGAGGTAGTGATCAGCTGCACCACAGTAGATGCAGAGCCTCTGAAGAAGGCGACGCTGACGCTCAGCAGGGGAAAGCTTCATCCTCCCCAACTGCATGGGCTCCTCAGGAACGGGAGAGGAAGGAGCTGCCGGAGTCACCACGCTGGGAGATGGGGCCTCCTGGAGGGGATGAGGTTGCAGGGAACCAGGGAGTCGAAAGGGCTTGGACAACAGCAGAGGGGCCCTGGAGCTAGCTGCTCTTTCCCTGCGTCTCTCACATAAGCGGTTGTCCAAACGGATGGCCAAGGAGATTAGTTCTTCTAGAGATGAGGTCTCATCACGAGCAGCTAGCTCATCCTTGAGTTCCTCCCTGAGCCCACGCATAAAAATTCCTTGAAGGGCCTTCTCATCCCAACCGGCCTCTATAGCATGAATGCGAAACTCCACAGAGTAGTCAGCTACAGAGTGTGAGCCCTGCCGCAGGGAAAGAAGTCTATTCCCGGCCTCCTTACTCTGGAGAGGGTGGTCAAAAACCTTACGCAATTCACTGCAAAATGGGAGATAGGACTGCCAGGCGGAAGAGTTAGCATTGGCCATAGCTAAGGCCCAAGCCGAAGCCCTACCAAAGAGCAAACTGCAAACAAAGGCTATCTTGGATCTGTCAGATGAATAAGTCAAAGGCTGCTGGTCAAAAACTAGAGAACACTGGTAGAGGAACTGGCTACATGACCCTAGCTCTCCAGAGTATCTGTCAGGAGTGGGTATGAATGGCTCACGTGGATTGTTAGGCCGGACCGGGGAGGCTGCTTCAGCGGGAACAGGAACCGGCGGGCTTGGAGGAGGAACGGGGTCTGCCAGGGCTGAGAGCTGAGTCGCGACCTGGTTGAGTCGTTGGTCAAGCTGAGTCATGCTGGTGGACAGGTGGAGAAGCTTGTCCATGATCACCGACAGGGCGTTCTCATGCTGGCCGACAAGTGCACCTTGTGAGGAGATGGCTTGTTTAACCTTCTGTATCTCTACGGGGTCCATAATTGGCCAGAGTATTCTGTTACGTGACCAGAGTAGGACCCCAAAGCAGAGACAGATCACGTGAAGGTGTTTAACAAAAAGTCACTTTAATGTAGTAAAGTCCACAAAAAATGAAAATCAAAACAGGTAGAAAGGCACTGCAAAGAGCCAATGTCCTCAAAAAACCAAACATAAAGCGACCTTCTCAGGTGGAGAACTTAGGCAAAGGTGATCTTCTCTCCGGGGAACAAAGGAACCAGACATGCGGTTGGAGCACATGGGAGGTAATACTCTGGCGCTGCAGTCAGGGAAAGCCAGGCCTAAAAGGAGGAGGGAAGAGGCTGATAGGCTGAGGGGTGAGTCTGTCGGCAGGAAAAGGGAGGGGCCAATCACACCTCTGCACCTGCGAGAGAACAGGGAGGAGGAGGGGAGAAACAAGGAGCACCAAAAGGGAAAAACAACAGCACAAAACAGACAGAACCAGACCCTGACACTCGTGTCTGACTCTCATTTGTTCTGGTCTCTCACAGGTGTCGAGTAAGTTGGTAAACTCCTCACAACACATATTTCAAAACCAGCAGGTATAGCAGGAGTTCGTGAACAAAAGCAGTACTGGCCTTGTGCAGTGGTCTGGGCTGGAGCCTGACGTCACCGAACTGGTCTGCGTAACCCCTGTTCAGTCTCCGCCTTTTTCTCCGTGTCTCCCCCACAGATGCAAAGAACAATGGAAAAACAGCAAGAATTAGATTTCGTTTATTATCGTCACAGTTTCATGTCACATTCTTTAGTAACCCCCCTTTTCTTTTCTGTCAACACTTTAGGGTTACTGACCACATCAAAACTCACTCACTCCTTTTTGATCATAATTATCTTTACACAGAATTATGTACTAATATCTCCTTACTTATCCTAAATAGATCTTTATCTATTATTTATTTATTTATTTATTTATTTATTTATTTATTTATTTATTTATTTATTTCCCATGAATCTTATAGAAACCATCTTTATGGAGCTCATATAATTTATTTATAGAGATGTCTCTAAAAAGGCTCATAGCTTCATTCATCGAACTAAATGTCTTCTGAATAAGTATGTATATCATAACCTTAATCCTAATATTACCTTTGCGCTCTTCAGCACTTTTCACTCTTCTCAATCATGGTTATTTCTAAAAAGTTATACGTTACTCTCGCCACTCCTTATATATCTTAATAAATCTGTTTCGGAAGCTCAAAACAAATTATTAACTCTTATCATCAGCGTATAGAAACGTCCTTTTTTAAGTCCTTAAAAAAGGCTCATAGATCTTTAAAAATGTCTTTTAAAAAAAAAATTATATATATATACCATAAACTAAATCCTAATGATATAGCAATAGGTAATAGTTACATTAGATAAACACTGGAATACTGATCACATTTCTAAGACAGAAATGGTCAACTCCAAACACACACACACACAATTTCAGCCTGCAGCGCTGACGTCTCTTTCAACAGAGACAGAGAAACAGAGAGAGACAAGAGAGGGAGGAGGGAGTCCTTCTCCAGCCTATCAATACATTTAACTTTTAACACAAAAAATCCCCCAATATAACAAACAAAACACAAAATGACATTTAACACTCTATACTAAAGACAACTCAGTCATACGTCCTAATTGAGCATGCTCAGCCGCGTCCCTTTCCTTTAATCTAAATTTCTGCTACCTCATGAAGTGTAGAATATCTGACAAAACGACTTCAGTCGTGTCTCGTCAGCCCACGACAGAGCGGTCATCTATCTACAAATATTTTCGCCTACACTCCCAGTTATACTTTTATAACCGACCTGAACATCACCTAGTGAACTGTCCGGGTTTTTTGGCCCGTCTAAAACCGCCTCCCAGAGGGCTTTACCGAATTCGCGGCTACCTTAAATCCTTATTCCTATTTCTTTACTCACTAACGTTCACGCTGCCGCAGACCATCTGCTGAGTTCCAAACTTCTAGCTAACGTTACTTGTTATAGGCCTTTTGCCTTTTACCTCTAACTACCCAATCCGTCACGCCCAGTCAAACTGTAGAGTTTCCCAACTCTCTGGCGTTACGGATTGTAAGATGCCTTCGCCTCGCCTACAATCCTGTACGCTCAGTCACACTGTGGAATTTCCAAATTCCCTAGCAATACTAATTGTAAGACATCCTCTCCTTTACCTATTGCGCAACCTTACTATTCTAATGTGAACCATAATTTTACTCTACCAACACAGCCGGGACACCGTAACAGCAAACAGCCGCCCCCCCCGAACAGCAGCAAACCCGCAAAGGCTCACCTTGGATGAGAGGAGGAAAGCAGAGCCGCGTCCCGTCGCGCCTCGGTCGCAACACGATCCTGCCGACAACGCCAAATTCTGTGGTATCTTGGTGGTGATGCTGATGAAGATGTTTGAAGAGAAAATGCCGCCGACACCGTCTTAGTCGTATAACAAGTTTATTACAACAAGCACAGTGTCGAAACAAGTACAAAGTACCTGGAGAGTCTCAGGCCAAAAATGAGAAAACCCTCCCGACCTCATGCCGGACAAGCTGTTATATAGACAGTTTGTGCCTCCCCCTGACATGTAATTAACAACAGCTCAAGGCACAAAAGTCAATGAAGTTACTTTAAAGAAAAGAAACTGAAAGACGATAGTCACTCCTTTCCCAGGAAGACCCCCTACAGGCTTAACCTCTGACCTGACTCCTAATCAAAATATCTAAAGAAGTCTCTTGTTCTTCTGGACATCTGGTTGGCACCGACCTGTCTGACCTCTCGGTTAAATAACCTCTGGCTTAGGAGTGGACTGAATACCAGCTTGTGACTAAACATGTATTGTGAAGTAAACCCCTGTTGAATAGGCCCTGGCTCAAGAGTGGTCTGCATAGGTATCTTAAAATAAAACACATGTCTACAGCAGCCTCAACATTAATCACCTCAACATTAAAAACTATGCATCCATGGCAGACACCTCACTATCTATCTATCTATCTATCTATCTATCTATCTATCTATCTATCTATCTATCTATCTATCTATCTATCTATCTATCTATCTATCTATCTATCTATCTATCTATCTATCTATCTACTGTGGTCACTATCATTCATTGTGATTCATTGTCATTCTGTCAGTCATTGTAATTGTACAATATGTTTGTGTTGATTTGTCCTGTACACATGACATCCATTGCACGTCTGTCCGTCCTGGGAGAGGGATCCCTCCTCTGTGGCTCTTCCTGAGGTTTCTTCCACATTTTTTCCCTGTTACAAGGGTTTTTTGTGGGCAAGTTTTTCCTCACTCGAACCGAGGGTCTAAGGACAGAGGGTGTCATTCCCTGTACAGATTGTAAAGCCCTCCGAGGCAAATGTACTTTGTGACTTTGGGCTATACAAATAAAATTGATTTGATTTGATTTGATTTAAAGTTATGCAGGGTTAAGACACTTTGATTGACCGGGCTTTATTCAGCTTAACTCAGCTCCATCTATGTCTTTGCCCATTTTTTGATTAGACGTAGTACTACCACCACACTGATCTTGACTCTTCATAAACCTTTGGGGGATGTCACAGAGTCTACATCCATGTTTTTTACTGTCTATGTTCTGGACCAAATGAACCCAGAGATAGCTGTGAATGCGCCCCCTGTTGGATGTGAAGGTCAGAGACAGAAGAATGTTGCATTATTTCATAAACAAACATAAAGGGCCGCGTGTTGCAGTGAAGAACAGGTGAGATTTGATTGTTAAACATGAGTAAAGGCAGCTTTGCCTCTTCACATGTCTGTAGATTTGATCTCACTTACAGGAATGCTAATCCCCACACATGCCACATTCCTGGCGCTCTCGTCTAAATATGAGATAAATAGTGAGTGTCTGTTGCTGGTGTCCCCAGGGCTCCGCTTTGGGCCCGCCGCATTGAGCTGTGAGACAGCTTTTGACAACACAGTGTTTCTCTGTGCTTTATCACTGTGGTAATCTGACATCACAGGTGCGAGCGAACAGATCAGTCAATCTGGCCGAGCCGCCACTTAGGCATGATACTGTTCTCTACCCTAAGGACAACTTTGTTGTCAGAAGCAGCACTACCATTGGCTGACCCTGAGTCAGTGGCTGACACCTTGGTCTCCACAGATCTGGGAAAAAGCTCCCTTTCTGCTCAGCTTTTTAACCTGTTGCCCCTCAGTCACATTACTACCATACTTTTCTATACCTCGGAGAGAAACTCTCCGTCCTGGTTGAGTGTGTGTCTGGGACAGATTAATGGCTGCCAGAGGGCAGGTGCACACACTCCATGTTTGATGGTTTTCAGCTTTGAAACCAGAGCTGACACTCTTAACACTTCTCATCAGACAAACAAACTAGTCGACTTCAAAGAGCGTGACTGCATTCCATAAAACAGTGGTTCCCAAACTGGGGGGCGCGCCCCCTAGGGGGGGCGCGGAGGTATTGCAGGGGGGGCGCGGCTAAATGAATGACTAGTTAGTTACAATGCTAGCATAACAGCATGGACAAGTTTGTGACAGCGCTCCCAGCTAAACGCAAACCAGATTATGAATCTTCACCAAATGTAGCAACTTCAAAAGCAAAGACAAGAAAATATGACGAGGCATATCTCGCACTCGGCTTCACCAGCACAACAGTGGGTAAGGAGGAAAGACCACAGTGTGTTGTGTGTCTAAAAATACTAGCTCGCGACAGTCTGAAGCCGAACAAATTAAAACGCCACTTGGAGACAACACATCCCGAGCACAAAGACAAGCCGGTGGAGTTCTTCAGAAAAAAACTCACACACTGTCGTGCACAGCAGAGTCGCTTTACTAAAGCAGCATCCCTGCCTGCAAATGCTCAGCTCGCCTCCTACAAAGTTGCCTACAGAGTTGCTCAGTGTAAAAAGCCACACACTATAGCCGAGGAATTAATACTTCCCTCTGCGATCGACATGGTCTCAACTATGATCGACGTAGCCACTGCCAGCAAGCTAAAGGCCATTCCTCTCTCAAACAATACTATCTCAAGGCGTATTTATGATATGTCAAAGGACATAGAAGAGCAGCTAAATGACAAGATACGGGACCGACGCTTTGCTCTGCAGATGGATGAGGCGACTGATAGTAATAAAGACTGCTTATTGATAACATACGTCAGATTCATTGATGCCGATGATTTGAGGGAGGATTTGCTTTTCTGCCACTGCAGACGAACTGTTTAAAATAATTGACACCTACTTGAGAGAGGCCGATCTGAAATGGGAGGACTGTGTGGGGATCTGCACAGACGGGGCTCAGGCCATGGCTGGGAGAAGAGGGGGGCTGCAAGCGCTCATCAAGCGCGTCTCCCCTAACGTGCAGTGGACACACTGTATGATACACCGAGAGGCGCTGGCGTCTAAACAGCTGAGTCCCGACCTGCACGATGTCATGACGGACGTCATCACTACAGTGAACTACATTAAAACACGACCTGTCAAAGCACGTATTTTCTCTGCACTGTGTGAGGAAATGGGCTCCGACCACACAGCTGTTCTGTTTCACAGCGAGTCCCGATGGCTGTCACGTGGGAAGGTTTTATCCAGGGTCTTTGAACTGCGGGATGAGATCCGCATCTTTTTGGAGGAGGAGAAAAATAAACTTGCCCACACGTTTAACAACAACAAGTTCCTCATGAAACTTGCGTACCTCAGTGACATGTTTCAAAAACTCAATGAGCTAAATCTGCAGATGCAGGGCAGCGACACACACCTTCCACATCTGGCAGATAAAATCACATCATTCACAAGAAAGCTTGAGATGTGGGAGCAGCGAGTTACAGAGGGAAATATAGACTCGTTTGAGAACCTGAAGTCATTCATTGAGGTCAACAAGCTGCAGAACACAGTGATCCCATGCATGAAAGCTCACATCTCTGCCCTCCAAAAGCATTTCCAGAGGTACTTCCCAGTGCAGGATCCTACACAATATGACTGGATCCGAGACCCCTTTAGTGCAACACCACCTGCCGAATTCAGCACTACAGAGAATGAACAGTTCATTGATGTCACCTCTGATTCAATAATGAGGCTGGAGTTTAAGTCTAAGACACTAGCTGCATTTTGGATTGGAGTGGAGAAAGATTTCCCACTGCTAGGCAAAAGAGCTCTGGCCACACTCCTTCCATTTGCCACGTCTTACCTATGTGAGATAGGTTTTTCTGCTGTGGCCTCCATCAAGACTAAATACAGATCAAAGCTGGACATTGAAAATGAACTAAGAGTAGCAGTCTCACAGCTGCAGCCCCGATTTGAGAAGATCTGCAGCATGAAGCAAGCCCACACCAGTCACTGAAAAGATGTGGACATAAAAGGTGCAGTTTTTGCAGAGTTAAATGTTCAGGATTTTGTTATTTTCCTCAGAGAGCTGGTAAAGTGTAAAAGGCCACTTTCATGCAGGTATGGAGTTTATAAGAAGATGTGTTGAAAGCCATGAACACCATTACATGGTAAAATTTTATGATACATGATGCAGTGTCACTTTTAATAATTGTAAAGGTGATTTGTCATTTTTTTTTTAGTTTTGTTCAGGAAGAAGTTGCCATTTTGTATGACTTACAATGTTAAGTAAAGTCCAGTGGAGTTTAGAAACAAAGGATTTGTATGTTTGTGTCAGTGTGGGGGGGCTCGAAAATATTCTAATCTTCAGAAAGGGGGGCCCTGCAGAAAAAGTTTGGGAACCACTGCCATAAAAGAACGTGGCAAAGATTTATCCTCATATATAACACATACAATACTTTTAAAAGTCTAAATACAGAAATTACAAAAATCTATTACAGGACATTTACAGTGGAGTGCAGTGGATAGCACTGTCACAGCAAGAAGGTTCCTGGTTCAAACCTCAGCTTTCAGTGTGGAGTTTGTATGTTCTCCCCATATCTGCGTGGGTTCTCTATGTCCTGTGATGAACTGGTGACTTGTTCAGGTTGTACCCCGCCTCTCACCCAAAGTCAGCTGGGATAGGCTCCAGCCCCCCATGAACCTGATGAGGATAAGATGTTATAGACCTCGAATCTTTGTATTTGTATTTGTCCAGATGCTTTATATACCATCCAAGTATCAGTATGTAACTGGGAAATACAACTCCCCTCTTACTTGCACTCCTGTTGCAAGTGTGAAGGTGATTATAATATAGACCAATTCTGTAATTAGAACCACAAACAGACACACTGAACCTGGACAGGAAGATAAGGGTCACCATCAAGAATTCGAACGGTAGTTTCTCATTTAAAGAGAAAAATATTGTCAAACTTTTGTTATCTTATTATCGTCTTAGGTTTAGCAGTAAGTGTGTGTTCAGACAGGGACAGGCAAACCGGACGCCAGCAGCGTTTTTCAATTCATTTCAGTGGGGGTCATGTGTTTCCGCACCGGCAGCCCGCAACACAGGCAGAGAGACAAAGTAACAATAACAGGGAGCAAGCACTGATTGTTCCTGATTGTTTCACAGTGATTACATTCAGCAGGTATAGACACGCCCACAGCAACACACCTCATCAAGCAGCACCTTGATGTTCACATTAAAAATGCTACAGGGCACTTTCTTTGCCCTGTATGCAGCAAATCCATCATTAGAAGAACAGACATGGAGAGACACCTGGAGGCTTGCCAAGGTGCTACAGAAGCTGCTGCCCCATCCAAGCAAAATGCAGACTTACCTGCCACACCCTCTCCAGGTCTTTCACCATCCACCATTCCACCTGTCTCTCCCATTTCAATTGTTCCTCCTCCCCAACCAGATATAAAGGTGCATGCTGCTACCTCTACCTCCACACATTCTGCCAACCCTTCCTCTGGAGAGACACATTTGTGTACTGCCCAGGAAACAACAAAGAGATTTCTCCCGAAGAAGGGGCAATGTCCTCATTATAAACTTGTCTGTCATAAAAAGAATTTGGCTAAACATATACAGCACTGTCTGCTGACAAAGGATTCAACAGTGAGCACACTGAAGAGTGTCCAATGGAATATCCGCAGACCAAAAATCAAAGCATCAAAGCATCAAGTACACTCTGTTTTGGAGCCTCCCGAAGCTAGGGATAAAAAAGATGTTGAGATGGTAGGCATGTTCTGTTTTATACTGAGGTTATCTGACAAAGTTTATTTGAAGTGTCCCTTTGCTACTTATGCTCTGTTATTTTTACGTGAATAATAGTTTATGCCACTTTGTACAGTAGTTTTGCTAATACCTATTTCTTATTGTCTTTAGGACAAGTTTGAGGCCAGGATCATTTCTGACTGTAGAAAGTCAGCAGAGTGGGTGGAAACAAACCAACTTTTGTTTTCAAATGGAATTGCCCAGTGCAGTCAGAATGGGAGAGAAGGAAATGCCAAAGGACCGAAGCCTGGCAAATCAGTATGCCAGGCTTTGGTCTGAGGAGGAATGTTCCAAGCTTTATGAACTGGAGAAAGATGACATCCAGGAACTATTTAAGTTCAAATTCTCCAAAATCGAGGACATGTGGCTGTTTTGTGATCTTTGTTACAAACAAGGATACTTGGCATCTTGTGAATGTGAAATGGAGTAGTAGCTTAGCTAAAACCAGCAGCCTGCTTTTTACATTCACAGGACTGATTGAGGACATTATCGTGTTTTTGTTTTTCTCCCTGTGTGGCAGTTATAGTGTCCAAACCCAGCTGTAAGTTCAAAGATTACCTCTAGTTTTTAAGTATTGTGTATCTATTCATGTTTTTTATGTAAGTGTGGATTAATTAAAAATAAATCAACAACAAAGCAGCTTCTTACAAAACTGTGTATACAGTTTTATTATGAAGTTTCTTGTGCATAAGAGATGCACAAAAAGTTTATTACCGGTCTTGACTCTGAAAGCAGCCTGAGAGTGGAGCAAATAACCTGATCAAACTGTTAGCCACTATTAGCATAACTTATTTATTACAAACCATACACATTTGGTATTATCATTCGGTAATTTGCAAACGTAACCTGTGGATACAGGGTGTTAGTATTTATACGCTGAAGACTTTTAAGAGACGCACAAAAAGTTTGTTATTTTCCGTCCTGACACTGGAAGCAGCCTGAGAGTGGAGCCTGCACCGGAACCAGCCTCACACTGGAGGTCTGCAGCCAGACTCTGTGCTTTCCAACATTTCAAAAAATACATTTAATGTTCTGAATGATGTTATAGTTTGGTACGAAAGCCGAAAACGGCCATGGATTTTTCTGTTTTTTATGCACTGTTATCTCGTTATCTTGATAAAACAAAGATTGTTTTCTCGTGATAACGAATTAATATAACAGAAAGACTTTTGTTTTCGTGGGATAATTTTTGTGATAACGAGATAATACGTTTTTTTAATGCATTTTTTTGCCCCAAAAACTTTTTATTTTTATTTTTATGATTTGATGAAGGGACCTCTGTCATCATGATGACAATAATAATATTTGATTAAGATTAGGGAATTATCATGATCAAGAAACCCATAATGACTGAATGAAATGAACGATGGTGTCCTCTGTGTTTCTATAGTAATGTCACGTGACTCCCTTCTTTGCTCCCTTCATTACTCCTTCAAACACTAGTGGGCGCTGTCATGTGAATGTAAACAGACGTGTGAATGACTCTTTTTCTTTTCCTCAGTCCATGCCTCCACCTAGAGGCTCTGACTTTTCCTACCAAAGCAACAGAAAGAGTAGATCTAAACTAATTTTCTTCATCTTAAATTGCATCTGAATTGTATATAAGAATGTTATTTTAATACAGCATACACTTCCAAAGAAAATAGTGCTGTACTACATGAACCGAATATTTGAGCATGAAGCTCACAACCAATCAGTAGAGCCCATTCTGCCGTCTGTCATTGCATGAGGCCCCTGTGGCCGTGTTGTGGCCTGTAATACGAGTTGTTTCCCTGACTTATGAGACTCATTTGTTTATTGTTTTATAGAGAGCTACTTCTCTCCCTCTGCTGAGATCATTTGAATCATTTTGGGCATGAGCTTGCACTGAAACTTAAGCTCTTGCTGCCAGACATTATTCATTAATAACAGCAGGCTCGTGATGACATCAGCAGCACACAGGGAAAGAGCTCTGTCATAAAAATTAAAGATGCTTGACACCTGTCTGCAGCTACACAGCAGCATGCAAAGAGTGTATATAAGATACTTGTCCTTTAACCTGCTTCTCCAGGTGAGTCTGAAAGATGGTTGACACACAGACTACTAGGTTACTTGTGTTTTTCATATATCCCCTAGCAACCAGGTCCACACTTAGATCACAAACTAACCCTGGAATCTGAGAGTGCCCAAAATAATAGATGTTGTTGAAAATGTTCAGAACTCTTCAGTTACTATCAGCTCTATGGATTGTTTCTTTTGTTGTTATACAGCTCTTTTTGTTGTTATACAGCCCCCTGCTGAATAAACCTCCAGTAGCAAGAGGAAGCCGTTTTTAATGAAAATATCTGCCCACCACACAACAGCAGACAGATACAGTTACCAACCAGCTGGTGAACATGGCAGAGATGTTTACAAATCATTGTTGAGTCCAATCAAGATTCAATGTGAGCTCAAGCTCAAGTCAAGTCTCAGATGAGTATGTGTTCACATTCACAGGCTTATAAAACAGATTTTTTGGGGGGTTAGGATTTCTTTAGCACATACATGCTCAGCTCAATCACTGTTCGGGTGAGGAGGTAATGAAAGATTTTGAATCTCTCTCTCTATGTCCCATGCCGCTCCATGAAAGCTTTCCCAAAGACCTCAAAGATGAAGAAATAACCAAAGTAAAGCACTTGAGGACTTCCGGTTATGTAGCGCAGCTGACAAGTCGCAGTAACTCGGCTCGTCGCTTACTTTCTATAGCCGCTCCCAACTTTTCTTTACTGGTGGATAAAGGTGCAACGATCCGACTGATGGTTCAAACGTTTATTACAGGGATTTTCTGCTTAAAACACCCAAGACCACCGTGAACACTGCAATGAAATACACAGTGGCAAACATACATCAGCGAAACAGCCATGTTTCTATGAATTTCTTAACTTAAACTTATTACATACATATTAAAGCAAAAACACATCTTGCACAAAAACAAAGAATTACAATCAAATGTCCATACCGTGTGCCCTTTCAACCAGAAGGTTAGGAGTTGCTAAAGGTCCATTTCTTCATCATTTTGTCCTTTGCGCTTTGCATGTAACGCTTGCACATGCACACGCTGACTGCTCTTCACCAAAAGCACGAGACCATGTGATGACCTCACTAATGACGTGGTCAAGTGACATTAATTTAACAATTTTCCATTATCTACCAACTATGCAGAAAATAACCAAAATATTTCCAAAAAATATGAAATCAATATTACATGTAAAATAAATGAATACACAAAAAAGTATGCTTATGCTTCAGCGTCCGCTACACTTTCTGAAAAATTACTTATAACTCTACTGAGGCTCGGACAATACTATCAATCTTGGGTGTGGGAAAGTAGGTGGCCACTATGCCACCGAAAAATTCTAAACTTGGACAACAACCAACTAAGGGGCCACAAAACAACATGGCTAATATCGCCACGGAGAAGGCTAACAATAATGATAAGGATGGTGAAGGCGAAGCTAACGATGGCGTGCCGTCCAACAGTGTTATACTGGATGCGATTCGCTCACTAAAGGAAGACATCGCTAAACAATCCAGCGAGATGCAGGATGCAATTAATGGGATTAAAGCAGAAGTATTGTCGCATTTGAGGAGAATTGGAGAAACGGAGGAGAGAATCTCGCAGGCAGAGGATGATTTGACCACCCTCCAACAAAAAGTCGAGCAGCTAGAGGGGACAGTGGAGATATTAAGGAATAAAATCCAGGAGCAGAAGGACCGAGGGAGACGCTCGAACCTGAGACTAATTGGACTCCCTGAAGAAACCGAGGGCTCAGATATGTGCAGCTTTTTGGAAAACTGGCTTCCCAAAGTTTTTGGCGACGATCTCGCTTCCACCCCAGTCATTGAACGAGCACACCGGGTGGGCAAAGTCAACTCAGGCCGGTCCTCAGCACCTAGACCGATTGTCATGAAATTTCTTAACTGATTTTCAAATCCGTTCTCCACGAGCCTCCCCACGACCTGAGACCTGAAATGGATATATACTGAACACGTTTTTTTTTTATTATTATTATAACGAGGTACCGTTCTTTTTTCTTTTCCAAACTTTGATTCACTGAAGATCGAGCTCAGCCGAGTTGATTTCAAAGTAGGTTAGCCTAAAACTATGTTTTAGTATGTGTATCACGTTTCTCCTCATGGTGTGGATCTAACGTTCTACATAACCAGAGTTTATTACTATTTGGGATGCTTATGTGTGCTTCGTTTGGGGAAGTGCAGGAGGGGTTCTTGGGAGGGGTTAAGATCTCGGAGTGTTACTTTTACGTTTCATTTTTATTATGTAGGTCATACCATCCTTTGGTACATTTACAAAACAAATGACACTTATGTGCCAAGTCCATCCTATAATTTAAGTTATTGTATATCCCCATGATTAACAGGTCAGAATTAAAAATCTCTAGCTGGAATACAAGAGGTTTGAATAAATTGGTAAAACTTAAACAAGTACTAAGTAGGATTAAGCAAATCAAATCCAATATCATCTTTCTTCAGGAAACTGACTTGGTACAAAATGATATTAGCAGAGTGGAGAGGAGGTGGCCAGGGCAGGTTCACTCAGCTTCCTTTACTTCCCATGCTAGGGGGGTCATGATATTAATTCATAAATCTATCCCCTTTCAATTAAAAAACAAATATATAGACCCATCAGGGAGATATGTCTTACTTAATGGTACTATAATATCTACACAGATCAACTTGATAAGTGTATATGCTCCTAATGGGGATGATCCCTCCTTTTACCAAAACCTCTTTCTTTCTTTATCATCCTACCCTGGCCAATACATAATAGGCGGTGATTTCAATTGTGTACTAGACCCAGCACAGGATCGATCCACTGGCATCGATACTTCACACCAACAAACAAGAAAGATTATTTAAAAATTCATGGTAGATTTAAACCTGACTGATATTTGGAGATATCTTAATCCTAACAAAAAGGACTACTCATGTTTTCAGAAGGAATTTGGCCAGTTCTCTGGCTATAAAATCAACAACACCAAAAGTGCCTTATTATTACTGAACAGAGAAGAAAGGGAATCCCCCCCGCACCATGCACAGTTTGCTACTGCCCTAGAAGGATTTACATACCTAGGAATTAAAATAACCCCTGACATTGAAAATATGATATCAATCAATTATGACCCTCTGTTAAAAGAAATGGGAGAATCTCTGGAAAAATGGAGTTCAATGCCCATTTCTATGATAGGACTTATTAAGATTAAGATGTCTATTAAGATGTCTATCCTGCCCAAACTTTTTTTTTTTTTCATTCACTTTTTATTGATTCCATTCAGCATTATTCCATTCACATAGTAGAACCTACAAATACTTCACACCAGGGCTCATAAATCTAAACAGGCTAAAATAATAATAAAACAAAAATCGGTATATCCCATATGAGAACATTTTTCTCTATTTTCCTCAATCTTATTTCCCCCCTGTAAAGACTGTTCACTCCTGACGAAGGAAAATGCCGAATACAATCCTGTATACATTGAACATTTAACCTGTGTAGCTAGAACCAAGGGGGTCCATAAGATACATTGTTTTTACCAAATGAAATCAGTTCTAAATGGTGTTACAAAATCCACCCAATTATTCCATAAGACCTTGAATTTTTCTGATTGTAATCTAACTGAGAAAGTCAACTTTTCCATTATAAAAATATTATGCATCACTTCAACCCAATCCTCAATTTTAGGTACCTCCGTTTTTAGCCACTTCCTGGTGATGGCTTTTTTACCCGCCACTAACATTGTCCTGAATAAATATTTATCCCCTGAACTTGTTATTCTCTGGTTCCCTCTTCCCAAGTACAAACCCACAAATGTAAACGGAAGGTCCACTTTCAGAATTTTCTCCATGCTTTTCTTTAACTCTTGCCAATAAGGTATGATAGAGGCGCACTCCCAGAAAATATGAAAATGATTCGCCCTCTCTTCTCCACATAGTCTCCAACATCTTGTATCTATAGACTTGTGTTGTGCTGGTGTACTAAAGTATCTGACTATATTTTGCCAGCCATATTCTCTCCAAGAGAGGGAGCATGTTGTCTTCCATTGCTGTTCATTGATCTCTTCCCACTCCTCTTCTGATACCTTCTCTCCCCCCTCCCTCTCCCACTTCTCTTTTATATAGAATGTATTATAGCCCTTTAAATTCTCCACTTCCTTATACAATTTTGAGATTAATTTCTTGCCCTGGTCCGATTCATATGCTGAAACAAATATTTTAATAATTCCTGATTCTACCTCATCCACACTAGACTTTTTTATAGTCTTCTCCATATAATGCCGCATCTGTAAATATCTGTAAAAATCCTGTTTTTCCAAGCCGAACTGAGTCTTTAGGTCTTGAAAACTTTTAATCGCCTTCTTCTTAAAAAGCTCCCAAAATATTGTTGGTCCCCGTCCCCATCTACTGAAGCTCTCATCTAATGTATTAGGTGTAAAATCCGAATCATGTGCAATCCATCGCAGTAGCCTGCTCTGCTCTGTCAGGTTATTCTTTGACATAATCTCAAGCCAAATATTAAGAGATAATCCTATCCATGGATTTAGCTCCTCATTAAGATGTTTTCTCAGTTTTTTGTCATTTATTATAGCTTGTATTGGAATACTGGATGTGTGGCCTTCAATGTCTTTCCATCTCGCCCTGTAGGCAGGATTACACAAGGTCCACATAGTTTTTAAGTGGGCAGCCTGATAATAGCTCTTAAGGCAGGGCAGGGATAGTCCTCCTTTAACTCTGGGAAGTTGAAGAGTTGTGTATCTTATCCGTGGTCTTTTTCCTTGCCAAATGTAACGAGAGATGAATCTGTCCCATTCTCTAAATTCTTTATCTGTTACTTTTACTGGCAGACTTTGGAATAAATACAATAACCTTGGGAGAACATTCATTTTGATCACCTCTACCCTTGAAATTAGACTTGTGAATGGGATTAAGTTCCATCTTACAATATCTGATTTTATTTTTGAAATCAATGGATCATAGTTTATAGACTTCAGTTGATCTAAGTCCTGAGGTAGATTCACTCCCAAATATTTCATGGATTTTAAATCCCACTTTAGTTTGAAGCGTTCTCTAATAGTTTGGTCTGGAGCATAGTTAAAAGTGAGGACCTGTGTCTTTTTCACATTCAATTTATAGCCTGATAATAGGCCAAAGTCCTCAAGAGTTGACATGAGTGCTGGAAGAGATTCAGTGCGTTGCGATAGATATATTAATACATCATCTGCGAATAGTGCTATTTTCTGTTCATCCCCCTCTATGTCTATCCCTTTTAATTTTTCGTTTTGTTTTATCCATTGGCTCAGAGGTTCCAAGTAAATTGCAAAGAGGAGAGGGCTAATTGAGCAGCCTTGACGACATCCATATTATATAGAGATTGAATAGTTTTTATGAATACTTCATGAAAACCAAATTGTTCCAGCACAACATACAGAAAATCCCACCTGACAGAATCAAATGCCTTTTCTGCGTCTAATCCCACTACTATTGCTTCTAATTTTTTTTTAATGATGTTCTGCATTACATGTAATGTGCGCCGGATATTGTCCTGTGTCTGTCTATGTTTTATAAATCCTGTCTGGTCTTGATGAATTATATCTGGTAAAATAGTTTCTAATCGTCGGGCTAGGATGGCGGTGAAAAGTCTGTAATCTTGATTAAGCACGCTCACTGGTCTATAATTAGAACATTCCAATTTGTCTTTTCCTTCTTTTGGAATAACTGAAATGAAAGCTTCCCTCCAGGAGTATGGAATTTCTCCTTTTTTTAGCACCCAGTTAAATGTATTCTTTAGCAGGGGGATCAATGATTCCCTAAATATTTTGTAGAACTCTGATGTGTATCCATCCGTGCCTGGTGCCTTATTTGTCTTCAGCTTTGAAATCGCTGAGCTAATTTCTTCTGTTGAGATTTCCTTGGTCAGAGCTGAGTTATGAGCTTCAGTTACCTTTGGCAAATTTAAAGAGTCCAACAGTGAAATTATCTGGTTCTTATTATCTATGTCTGGTTGGGAGTAGAGGTTTTTGTAGTACCTTTCAAAACATGCATGTATCTCTTCTGTCTTATATTTCATCGAATTAGTGACAGAATCCCTGATTTTATATATATTATTTATTGCCCTTTGCTTTTTTAATTTATAGGCCAGCAGCTTTGTAGATTTACTTCCTGCTTCGTAGTACCTCTGTTTCAAATACATCAACTTTTTTTTAATCTCCTGTGCTAGGATGTCATTAATCTCTGTTTTAATCCTTTTGATTACTAGGCTAATTTTCTCATCTACTCTATTCTTTTGTTGCTCTTCTAGTTTCTTAAGCTCTGCTTCTAGTTTATTACGTCTATCCTGTTTTTGCCTTTTCAGATATGCTGATTTAGCTATTAATTTCCCTCTAATTACCGCTTTACATGCATCCCACAGCACGGATGGAGACACCTCACCATTATCATTCTCCCTTACATATGTCTGAATTTCTTTAATAAACTCCTCCTTCATTTGTCCTTTCAAAACATTTATGTTCAGCCTCCATAGTGTTGTTTTTATTTCTCTTGACATAGCTAAAGTCAAATATATCGGACTATGGTCTGATAGGTCCCTTATTCCAATTTCACATTTTTCAATCCTGTAACTGTCCTTCTTATATATAAAAAAATAATCTATCCTTGAATATGTTGAGTGAGGTGATGAGGAAAATGTGTAATCTTTTCCTTTAGGATTTAATTCTCTCCATACATCAATTACTCCTAACTCTGCCATTAGCCCCCTGAACTTCTTGCCTATTGTGGACCTCTTTATGCCGCTTGCTGAGCCGTCGAGTTGTGGATTTAGTCTGAGATTTAGGTCTCCTCCCCAAATCAAAATACCTTCCCCCTCTGTTGTCATCAAGTCGAATATTTGCCTGTAAAATAACCAGTCTGCCCCTGGGGGTGCATATACATTTAGAATAGTGACTAATTCTCCCTCCAACCTCCCCTTAATTAATATGAACCTTCCCTGTTTATCCGATACTTCTGAGAGTTTTTCAAAAATAGTTTTCCCCGATATTACAATGGCTACTCCTCTTCTATGACCTGTTCTATAGGAAGACGAAAATACCTGATTAAAACCATTTCTTTTGAGCTTTACATGCTCCCTCTCTGACAGGTGGGTCTCCTGCAGCAGAGCCACTCCCACCCCTTCTTTCTTCATTTTACCTAATATTTTGGACCTTTTTATAGGGTTGAGTATCCCATTTACATTATATGATGCAATCTTTAATAATTTTTTCTTCTGGGTTGCCATGTTCATTGATTTTCCAGCTCCTCCCTCCTCTGCTTCCCCCTTATGCTACACAGCTGGCAAACTGCCATAAACATTAAGTAACCAAACACAGAAACAAAAACAATCACTGATGAACTAGTGATTAACAAGAGAACTTCCTTGCGTGGGGTCTGCGTTTTGACCCTAGCTAAGTCCTGATGACAAGTCCACTCTGAGGGGTGTGCCCTTCCACCTAGGGGAAGTGGGCCCTCTACGCTGTAGTTATTGTCCCTGAGTCCAACAGCTCAATGAAAAAACAGTCATAAAAAGAAAGAAACTAAAGCTCTATAGAAAAATAAAAGCCTCCCCGACTTTTTTTTTTCTTTTTTTAACGCCATGTAGAGGAAATCACCCCTATACAATGTACCAATAAAACTTAAATATAAGATTGCCTATTTCTCACCTTGCTCTTGTGCAGAACCTATTCCAAGTTTACTTCAACTATTCAAACCCCGTCCTTTAACCGAATTCCGTTCGATTTCGTCCTAGATCCTCCTAACGGTGTTTCCCGCGGCTGGCCTGCCAAGTTAGGCGCTTGAGCCTCTCTGGTCCGCTCTCCGTAGGTTTCACCACCGTCACCTGTAGCCCTCTTTTTGCCATGTCCTTAGTCGCGTCCACCGCCGTATTGTACACACAGATCTCTCCCTCGTAGAAAACGCGTAACTTCGCCGGGAACGGAGTCTGGAAGCGTATTTTCTTCTCCCTCAAAACTCTCTTTGCCTCCGTGTACTCCTTCCGCTTTCTCAGTACCTCCGGAGCGTAGTCATGATCCAGAAACACCTTCTTCCCCTCGTACATAAAGCCCCGTTTCTGCCATGCTATCTTTATGATTTCTTCTTTGTTTCTGAAACTCATGAATCTTACCACGATGGATCTCGGTGGAGAGTCCGGAGGGGGGCGCGATGTTAGCGCCCGGTGCGCTCTTTGGATCTGGAGCCGAAGTGACAGAGGCAGCGCCAGCTTTTCTCTCAAAAGATTCTCAATAAAATCAATCATCGACTAGGCGCTGTCCTCCGCTCCCTCCCTCACCCCGTATATCCTGATATTCTCTCTCCTCGCGCGTCCCTCCTGGTCCACCACTCTGTCCTCGAGCCGTTTCTGTAGCTCCAGGAGTTCAAGTGTAGCATCTTCAACCCGCTGCAAGCGCTCCTCAGCTTCCATTATCCGCCGCTCCGCCTCGTCTATCCTGTTATTCGCCGCTCTGATGTCCTCCTTAATTTCGTTTAGATTCTCCGAATTTTCCCGACGAAAATCTCGCAGTTCACGGAGTATGGTCTCCAGACTTGCCATGCTTTGATTTACCGGGGCTTCTTCCCTCTCGTTCGGACTCACACTCGCTGGCTCTGCTAGCTCACTCGGATCTGTTAGCTCCGATGCTAACGAATCTTGGTCGTCGCTTCCACTGGCAATTAACTCGGGTTTTTGACACTTTCGTCCTATTTTTCCTCTTGGCATATTCCTCGCCCTTGCTGGTTTATATTTGGTATGTATGCCCGTTGCTTGTTGACCTATGAATAGGGCGTTGATAAAGTTCGAGTCGGGAGCTTACTTTTTATGCTGCTGCCATGATGGAGGCGCACCGGAAGTCTGAGCCCCTGCCCAAACTTTTATATCTTTTTCAGTCTATCCCACTCCCTCTGCCCGCCGCTGTTTTTTCTCCACACTTAAGAAAAGCTTCACCTGCTTTATATGGAATAATAGGTGTCCTAGCCTGCGACTGTTTATGAACTTTACACTTCCCATATGAACGTGGGGGACTAAGACTGCCCCATATGAAACTTTATTATTGGGCAGCCCAACTTCGTGCGGCCATGTATTACTTTCTCGATACAGAGGTCCCAGCTTGGATAGAGATAGAGAAGAACACATTGGAACTGCCACTGCACCTGTATCTTTATTCTGCACCAACCAAAATACTTACAAAAAATGCACATAATCCATTCCTGAAAAATACTGTATCAATCTGGCACGAGGCCCATAAATTTTTAAATAAAGCTCCTAAACTCTCAGGTTTCACACCTATTTGGGGAAAACTTCAGAGCAGGGAGATGTGATATGGGATTCAAATATTGGACAGGAAAAGGACTAAGCAAGATAAAAGACTTATATAGTGAAGGGACACTAATGTCATTCCAACAATTAATAGATAAACATGACCTTCCCAGAAAGCACTTTTTTAAGTACCTGCAAATTAGAAGTTTTATATATTCCCAAATTAAAACTACTTCAGAACCTACACTGTCCACTCTCGAAAAAATTCACGGTAAACCCTTTATATGACAGAGGACAGTTATCAAAGTTTTATGATATACTATTAGCAGGCTCCAAAGAGAACTCGATTTCGTATTTAGCTGCATGGAAGAATGATCTTCAGGCAAACATCTCTGTAGAGGACTGGGAGAAGGCATGTCTTTTTGCCCAAACCCAAACTTTAAATACCAGATTTAAATTATTACAATATAAATGGTTGCTCAGGACTTATATTACTCCGGTTAAACTACATCATTTTAATCCTGAGATCCCTGATCTCTGTACTAAATGCACTGAAGAAATTGGCACTCTCTACCATTGTATGTGGGAATGCCGAAAACTCCAGGTATTCTGGAAAGTGGTTCTGGAGCTGATTTCTAAATTGACGGATAGTGTTGTTCCTATCGCAGCTAAACTGTGTTTATTACACATATACCCTGAAGATTTTCCAGCGAATATGAAGAAACGCAAGCTAATTAATTTTTGTTTGCTGCAAGCCAAACGTGTAATTGCTTTGACCTGGAAGAATACTCAGAGACCTGATTCTAGACAGTGGGTTAAGGAGATGTCTTGCAGTCTGGCACTAGAAAAATTGACTCACATGGTAAGAGGGAAAGTTGAGGATTTTTATGAGATATGGATATCTTTTCTTATTTTTATGAATAACATAAATATACAAATGCTTGGAAACAGATAAGTTACCAATACCCCTGCAGAATGGCTTGAATGTTGTACCACAGCTAGAGAACTAAGGTTACGAATTGGGGGAGAGAAATGGGATCGTGACCACGTTTTATAACTCTACCTTAAAATTGTCCTTTTAATTTAACTCTGTACTATTGTACACTTTTTTATGTATTTTATGTATTTTTAATTATGAGTATTATTATTATTATTATTATCTATTTATTTTTCTTTTCTTATGGACTTAATTACTATTATTATTATTATAACTGTTGGTTAAGAGAGGGTGGGAAGGGATTGGAAGGTTTGTTATTGTTTGTTGTGTTCATGTATTGTTTATTGAAAACGACCAAAATACAATAAATAAAGTTTTGAAAAAAAAGTAAAGCACTTGAAGCAGAGGAAGGTTGAGTCCTGAGGCGGTCAAAGGCATTACATTTGTTCCATGTATTGATTGGTTTAGTATTAGTTCAATTAAATTCAATTTTATTTGTATAGCCCAAAGTCACAAAGTACATTTGCCTCGGAGGGCTTTACAATCTGTACAGGGAATGACACCCTCTGTCCTTAGACCCTCGGTTCGAGTGAGGAAAAACTTGCCCACAAAAAACCTTTTAACAGGGAAAAAATGTGGAAGAAACCTCAGGAAGAGCCACAGAGGAGGGATCCCTCTCCCAGGATGGACAGACGTGCAATGGATGTCACGTGTACAGGACAATCAACATAAACATTTTGTACAGTTACAATGACTGACAGAATGACAATGAATGATAAAGTGACCACAGTTGCAGATATAGCAGTAATAATGACAGTAGTAATATGTGTAGTGGGCGTCGTGCAGGATCACAGCAGCAGCCACGATCCACGAAAACCTGCTGGACGACAGAGCACAGAAACTCCGGGAAAGTTTGGTTAGTAACATGCATTAATGAGACATGTCCACAGAGAGAGAGAGAGAGAGAGAGAGAGACAGACAGAGACAGACAAACAGACAGACAGACAGACAGACAGACAGACAGACAGACAGACAGACAGACAGACAGACAGACAGACAGACAGAGTAGGAGGGAGGGTTTTCGGTAAGGGAGATGTGACTACATCTTTAACCAATACCGTGCCTGGCTAGGCATAACCCTGGGGAGTCCCCCGGCAGTCTAATCCTATAGCAGCATAACTAAGGGATGGCCTGAGCCAGCCCTAACTATAAGCTTTATCAAAAAGGAAAGTTTTAAGTCTACTCTTAAAAGTGTTGACCGTGTCTGCCTCCCGAACCCATATTGGTAGTTTGTTCCACAGAGGAGGAGCCTGGTAGCTGAAAGCTCTGGCTCCCAATCTACTTTTGGAGACTATAGGAACCACAAGGAACCCAGTGTCCTGAGAGCGCAGTGTTCTAGAGGGATAGTAAGGTACTATGAGCTCTTTTAGATATGATGGTGCCTGACCATGAAGAGCTTTGTAAGTAAGGAGGATAATTTAACAGGGAGCCAATGCAAGGAAGCCAAAATGGGAGAGATGTGATCTCTGATCTTGGTTCCTGTCAGAACACGTGCAGCAGCATTCTGAATTAACTGTAAAGTCCTAAGAGACTTATTAGAGCAGCCTGATAACAAAGAGTTACAATAGTCCAGCCTAGAAGTAACAAATGCGTGGACTAGTTTTTCTGCATCTGCTTGAGAAACAGTGCGTCTGATTTTAGCGATGTTAAGTGGAAGAATGCAGTCCTCGAAATTTGTTTTATGTGGACATTAAAGGATAGATCCTGATCAAAAACAACTCCAAGATTCTTTACAGTGGAGCTGGATGCCAGGGTGATACCGTCTAAAGTAACTAAGTCTCTAGAAAGAGAGTTTCTGAGGTGCGTGGGTCCAATTACAAGAACTTCAGTTTTGTCTGAATTTAACATCAGAAAATTATAGGTCATCCAATTTTTTATATCCTTAAGGCATGCTTGGAGTTTAGTTAACTGAATTGATAGAGTGATTCCTAATAATGTTCCCTAAAGGAAGCATATATAAACTAAATAAAAGTGGTCCTAGTACAGAACCTTGTGGGACTCCATGACAAACTTTGGTATGCATGGAGGATTCATCATTGACGTGAACAAACTGAGATTGATCTAAAAAATACGATTTAAACCAGCTTAGGGCGGTTCCTTTGATGCCAATTTGATGTTCCATTCTCTGTAAAAGAACTTGATGGTCAATGGTGTCAAATGCAGCACTAAGATCTAACAGGACAAGTACAGAGATTAGTCCTTTGTCTGATGCCATTAGGAGGTCATTTGTAACCTTGACTAATGCCGTCTCTGTGCTATGATGCACTCTAAATCCTGACTGAAAATCCTCAAATAGACTATTGTTATGGAGAAAGTCACACAGTTGATTAGCTATAGCTTTCTCAAGTATCTTAGACACAAAGGGAAGGTTTGATATCGGTCTATAGTTGGCTAAAACCTCTGGGTCTAGAGTGGGCTTTTTAAGAAGAGGTTTAATTACAGCTACCTTAAAGGACTTAGGTACATGTCCTGATAATAAAGACAGATTAATTGTATCCAATAACGAATGACTAACTAGAGGTAAAACATCCTTGAGCAGCCTGGTTGGGATGGGGTCTAAGAGACAGGTTGAAGGCTTAGCTGCAGAAATGATTAAAGTTATTTGATGAAGGTCGATGGGAGAAAAACAGTCTAAATACATATCAGGTTTTACAGCTGTTTCCAAACTTGCTGTATCAGAATGCAGATCAATGCCTGTTGAGGGCAGAAGGTGATGGATTTTGTCTCTAATAGTTATAATCTTATCATTAAAGAAGCTCATGAAATCATTGCTACTTAGACCTAAAGGAATAGATGGCTCAGTAGAGCTGTGATTCTCTGTTAGCCTGGCTACAGTGCTAAAGAGAAACCTGGGGTTGTTCTTATTCTCCTCAATTAAAGAAGAGTAGTAGGCTGCTCTGGCATTACGGAGAGCCTTCCTGTATGCTCTGAGATTATCTTGCCAGACTAGATGAGATTCTTCCAGTTTAGTGGCACGCCATTTGCGTTCAGATTTACGTGCCTCTTGTTTTAATTTGCGAGTCTGCTGGCTATACCATGGTGCTAGCCTTCTTTGTTTAATTATCTTCTTTTTCAGAGGTGCAATAGAGTCTAGAGTTGTCCGTAATGAGCCTGTAATACTATCAACAAGATGATCTATTTGTGAGGGGCTAAAGGAAGCAGACAAGTCCTCTGTTACAGTTAGACATGGCATTGAATTCAATACTGAAGGAATCGTTTCCTTAAATTTGGCTACAGCACTATCAAATAAACATCTGCTGTAGAAGTTTCTACACAAAGGCTTATAGTCCAATAGTATGAACTCAAAGGTTATTAAAAAATGGTCAGATAGAAGAGGATTCTGTGGAAAGACTATTAGATTATCAATTTCAACGCCATATGAAAGAACAAGATCAAGAGTGTGGTTCAGACAATGAGTCGGTTTATTTACACTCTGACAAAAGCCAATTGAGTCTAATAGAGAGATAAACGCAGTACTAAGACTATCATTGTGGTTGTCCACATGAATGTTAAAATCACCTACAATAATTACTTTATCTGTTTTAAGGATCAAGCCTGATGCAAATTCTGCAAATTCAGATAAAAATTCAGAATAAGGACCTGGAGCTCGATATACTGTAACAAATACAATTGGCTGCGAAGTTTTCCAGGTTGGGTGAGTGAGGCTAAGAACAAGACTTTCAAATGAGTTATAATTTAGTTTAGGTTTAGGATTTATTAATAGACTTGAGTCAAATATGGCTCTAACTCCACCACCTCGACCAGTACTTCGAGGAACATGAGTATTATAATGACTCGGAGGAGTGGATTCATTTAAGCTAACATATTCATCCTCCTGCAGCCAGGTTTCAGTGAGACAGAACAAATCAATATCATAATCAGATATTAATTCATTAACTAAGACAGCTTTAGATGACAAAGACCTGATATTCAAGAGTCCACATTTAATTCTCTTATTTTGGACTGTTGGAGATGTTGATTTAATTTTTTTAAAGTTTTTATGATGAACTCCTCTTCTGTTTGTTTTATCTTTAAATAATGTAGGTGGACGGGGGACAGACACGGTCTCTATACTAAAGGACTGGGTGGGCAGCTGCTCTAATGGAGGCGCAGAGAAGTGTGTAAGACTGCAGCTCTCAGCTAATCAGCTAATAAACTTGGCCATATTTCTAGATATGAGAGCTGCTCCATCCAAAGTGGGATGGATGCCGTTTCTCCTAATCAGACCAGGTTTTCCCCAGAAAGGTGTCCAGTTATCTATGAAGCCAACATCGTTTGCTGGACACCACCTCGACAGCCAGCGGTGAAATGACGACATGCGGCTAAACATGTCATCACTTCACATTAGGGGAGGGGGACCAGAGAAAACTACGGAGTTCGACATCGTTTTGGCGTATTCACACACAGATGAAACATTAATTTTAGTGACCTCCGATTGGCGTAACCGGGTGTCATTACCGCCGACGTGAATAACAATCTTACTGTATTTACGCTTATCTTTAGCCAGCAGTTTAAAAAAAGACTCGATGTCGCCCGCTCTGGCCCCCGGGATGCATTTAACTATGGCCTCTGGTGTCGCTAACTTCACGTTTCGGACTATGGAGCTGCCAATGACCAGAGTTGGCCTCTCAGCGGGTGTGTCGCTGAGCGGGGAAAATCTGTTAGAAACGTGGAGCGGTTGGTGGTGTACCGTGGGCTTCAGTTTGGGGTTATGCCTCCTTCGAGCAGTCACCCAGCCTCCCGGCTGCTCGGGAACTACCGGGGAACAGCTAACTGAAGCTACCTGCGGCTGCACCGCACCGGCTGCAGGGGACTGGCTAACTATCTGAGCTACTGACTGTTCGGTGGTGCAGTACCGTGCCTCTAACTCACTGACCCTCGCCTCCAAAGCTACAAATAAACTACATTTATTACAAGTACCGTTATCACTAAAGGAGGACGAGGAGCAGGAGAGGAGAGAGGAGGAGAGGAGAGAGGAGGAGAGCAGGGAGACGCCATTGCTATCGCTAGGCTAGTTAGTGTGGCAAATAGGAACTGGTGATTTGTGGTTACTAGAGTTAAGAGACCTGTTCGTGCACAGACAGAACAAGTCAAAGGATAGTGCAGAGATAAGTAGATAGTCGCTGAAGTGAGAAATATACAGAAATCTGTTCAGGTGAGCAGAGCAGAGAGCACCGTGGCAACAACGCTGATACCGGAAGTGACACAATACGTTACTGCAAAGCACGTCGTCGTCGTCGTTGGGAGCTCTAGAGTGGTTTTCAAATAAATATTTAAGCTAGGAAGACTAAAACATGTTCAATGGAAAAAGATGGAACTTGTAACTGAAAATGTCGGCTTTGATATTTGACAAAAGATTCTGAGATTCTTATAAAGTACTGAAACATATACATGTATGTAAACTCCAGCAATGACAGCAACATCACGTCAAACACTTACATGCTTTGACCCTCTAAGAAGCCATTGTTGTTTCTCTGAACAACACTTTGGTTCAAAGTGGATATTTCCACATCTCTTTAGTACCGTTACATCATGTGGAGATATTTGTGGTCCTGGAACTTCTGACCTTTAGTCTAGCACCACCGTTCAATTCTTGCTCCTTATTCTCCTTTTATGTCCTATTATTCCTTTTTATACATTTAAAAAAAAATTCAATAGAATATGATGAACGAAATACCAGAATCTAATGGTGCCTGTCCATACAAACCTTGTTTGTTCTTAATATTGGGCTATTCTCCAAAGCACAGGAATACATTCAATGACGACATTTTCAATGTTCCATCAGTGTTACTAAAACCATTGAATCAATGTTTGCAAAAGATTGTGGTTATTGCAAATGAACTATGTGGTAAAGATAGATAGATAGATAGATAGATAGATAGATAGATAGATAGATAGATAGATAGATAGATAGATAGATAGATAGATAGATAGATAGATAGATAGATAGATAGATAGATAGATAGATAGATAGATAGATAGATAGATAGATAGATAGATAGATAGATAAGAGAGAAAACTTCTCCTGCCTTCCTGAAGCAACAGTTCAACCAGGAGAAAAGCGGCACCAGACGAGAACAGTCTGTGAAACAGTGAGACACAGTTTTCATCGCTGGACAGAAGGGACATATGTTGGGCACTGTAGGGTTAAGGATAGAGATGAAAGCATTTACGGCCAAGATCCCATGCAGGACTCTCCACTGTAGATCGGCCACCCTCTTAGAGAGAGGAGACTTCCCACTCCTCTAAGGCCAGGTGAGTCCTCCAGGACAGGCGTGTCTGCTGCTGCAGCCGCTTTCTGTTCAAACATCTGACCATCAGAGCAGCCAGCGCTCTGCCCTTGGCCTCCTTCAGGTTCAGCTCTCCCTGCTGTTCCTCCCAGGGCCTGATGTAAAGAGGGGGATCCCACCAACCACAGGACTGTAGCCCTGTTGACGCTCCTCTTCTGTCAGACAGCTCCTCCAGTGTTTCAGCAGCCTCCCCACCATCCTCTCTGATCTCCATCCCAGCGCAACCACCAGACGCCCCACTTCCTGGAGTCCAGGTCCAGTATGGTCCAGCACAGCCCCCAGAGTAGAGATCCCTGCCCTGCTGAAAGCCTCTGTGACCGCTGGTCCAGCCCAGCAGGGGGCGCTCAGAAGTCCTCCCTGGTGAACAGGCTCGCTCAGCTCCTGGAGGTCACCCTTCTTAGGGAGCAGGGTAATGACCCCCCTTCTGCAGCTCTGAGGTAACAGTCCATGTCTGAAACTGTCCTGAAATACCTGCAACATGTCCTCTCCCACCACAGGCCAGAAAGCCTTATAAAAATCCACTGGAAGGCCGTCAATGCCCGGGGCCTTACCATTGGCTAGACTCATGAGGGCTGCATGAAGTTCTCGCAGGGTCAGGTCGGCCGACAGCAAAGAGTCAAATGACTCCCCAACTTTAGGCAGGTCAGACAAAAAAACTGAATCCAACTCTGCATCCTCTACCAACTCTGTTTTAAAAAGGTTTTTCATAAAAACAAGTGGCATACCGTCTGATGTCGGAGGTCTCAGTCAGTGTGGAGCCGTCCTCAGCGCACAGGGAATGGATGATCTTCCTGATCTTGCTGCCGTCTGCCGTGTCCTTGTCTGTCAGTCCTGCTTCCTCTTCTGGTCCAGCACGCTACTGTGTTGAAAAAGAGGGCGAGAGTGATTAGCCAGTTGGGTACCGGTGCCAATCACTCTCACCTGGCGCTGCTCTCCTGAGCCCTCCCCACACCCCTCTCCTGCAGCTGATGCACCACGCCCCCGTCCACACTTCCTCTTGGACGGGGCATCCATCATAGAGGCATTCATGAAACTCTGAAATCCCTGTGCTGTGATGCCCAACAGGTTGGCTATAGCAGCATTTTTACTTTCAATATGTCCTTGATCTCCTGTGTGGCTCAGTAAGGACTGTACCTCAGTCTCCGGGTCCTGAAGGGATCTGGTGATGTACTTGGTGACATTACGAGTATATTGTTGACAAAATTGTTTTGTTGCAGTCTTCCCAAAATCCCACCATTTTTGCACTGACGAGAACATGAATTTCTTTTCACGATGTGAGTCCCATAAAACCCTGAAAGCTTCCCCAAAAGAACAGTCTTCCAAAAGCGCTGTATTAAAGTGCCAGTAGGCACTGGATATCTTTGCATTCTGGATAACGACTGAGCAAAAAAACTGAAAATGATCTGTCACCCCTACTGGAACCATACAACAGTCTTTGAAAGAACTCAAATGATGCTTAAAACAATAAAAACGGTCAAGTCTGGCCAGTGACACAGAGTTGTCTTCACAGTGAGACCAGGTGTACTGTTTACTCTGTCCATTAAGGCTCCTCCACACATCTTTCAACTCATGAGTCTCTATGAGGCGGTTAAGACGAGCAGCTGAAGCAGGATGAGGCTCCAGGTGGTTTCTGTCTAACACTGGTTCCGCAGTGCTCCTCCCAAAATTAAGTATTCTCCAGACACATTACAAATGACATCACACAATGCATTTAAATCATCATTTCCACACCTAAAACAGGGGCATAGGCACACAGGAACACCAATTTAACACTTTCATAAAAAGCTTTGACCATCAAAAGACGACCAGCTATGATGTGGTGCAGCTCTACAGACTGAGGAGTAAACGACCTGAAGAACAGGACCCCCTTGGATCCCCTTGCTCGTTTACATCCCGCGTCCTCACCTCTGATATCTGCGGCTGCTTACCTGTCTCCATACAACCCTCCCCAGGTCCCCCCACAGTTGATCCAGAAAGAAAACGCTTCCTTCTCGAGGGACCGGAGCCGAGGCCGGTGCCAAAACCAGAGCTCCCGGCCCCGCCCGACGGCCCTGCGCCGGAGCCCCCGGCTCCTCCCGAGGGATCGGAGTCGGAGCCCCCAGAGTTTCCCCTCAGCGCCACAACCGAAACATTTCATTGTTTCCGAGGTGACGAAAATAACTTTAAGGATCATGAAAACCTGCCTCCTGTGACAGACGGGACTTACAGCCCAGCAGCACCATTTTGATCGGGGAGACTACCTGTCCATACCTAGAGAGAGATTTACATAAATAATTGTTTTTAATGAAAGGCGGCGCGTTAGAGATCGTTATCTTTGTTCACCAGTGGGTACACTGGTGTGAACGTGTCCCTCAGGACAATGCCGGTCTCCACTACCTGCTCCACTTTATTCACCTCATCTAGGAAGATCACCACAGCACTGTTCATGCGACACGCAGACTTAACGCTGTGGTAACCCACCACCTCTCTGCCAGCCCCACCTCCTCCACTAAAACACCTGAGGTGAAACCTTCACGGCATGGCGCCTTGTTAGCTTCCCAAGTCACTCACTCACCACGCTCACCACACTTGCGCATGCACTCAAAGAGAGAGAGAGAGAGAGAGAGAGAGAGAGAGAGAGAGAGAGAGAGAGAGTTAAGTAAGGGAGATCTGACTGCATCTTCAACCAATAATGTGCTAGGCTACTAAAACACGGTCAAGGTTAGTGGAAAAAAAAGGGAATACTGCTTCCTTTTCTGTCATGGTTGTCACCTTTCTACACAGTGAAAAAAAAGGGACCATCTCAACTCAAATTTTCTAGGCAACATGATGCAGGAGAATTTTAAGTTAACTTATCTCATCTGCTGTTGGCTTAACAAGGGTTTTCGAGTTTAAAGTTGAGTTCAGCCAATTTATTTTTTGTTGTTGACCAAATTGGAATATTCTTCTTACAATAACAAATAAATGTTTGCTTTGATAACATGTTTTTCTACATTTAATATGATGTTCTTTCAAGTTACCTGTACTTTATGCATTAAAATGTATTCATGCAAAAAATGATCACAACTGAAAAAAGATTTATTTGTAGAGGTAAAGATCACAAAGATTGTGTCTCTCTTGCAAATGAAACAGACCATTTGGCACAGTGCAGAAACAAGTACTCAGGCTGCATCACAAACTAAACCACCTGTGATTGCTGTATCCAAGTGTGTCAATCACAATTACAACAAAGAACTAAAAAACTTTAACCTTTACCTGAGCATTAAAATCAAGTAAACCTTTACACCCAAGTGTCATGTTAACACTATCAACCTTGTAATACAAGCAAAGAAACACTAGTACTTACCATAAAAGACAATCACTATTTCCAGCAAGGCAAACGTTAAAGTTCTTAGTCATGACCAGGTACATTCCCCCTTAGATTTGCTCCTGCACAGAGGTACGGAAACCCCATACAGCCTTGCAACGCGCATGTCTGTGGGGTAGGAGTACTACCAACTGGGAAATCTTTGATATTAGGATGTTATAATTCTTGTTAGGTCAAAGTGATATCAGCATGTGAGAAAGTGTGTTAGGCTAACTTGGTTTGGTTCGTTGTAAGTGGAAGATGACATTTCTGAGACAAATTAAATGTAAAATCTATGTTACATCAACACCTGCCAGTAAAATTTTTACAGTATACCAATCAATCCTATGCCCATGTGGACTTTTGAATTATCTTTACTTTCTGAGTGTCATGAATGTGATGAGATGTGATGAATCTGACAAGGCCTGAACAATCACAGATCATCTAAGTATTCTGACTTCAATACGCCAACACGACCCACAGGCTACATAAACACAGTGAAAGCTGGATTGCACTGCACTCATCTAAAAACACATGGTTCATATCTTCTCCTCTAAATACCACTTAGGTGCGTCTCAAACAGAGTGCTTCAGTGCGGAAATCCCAGGTTAGATACACAGGGAGGCTCCTTCCGGAAGCCCTTGTCCCCTAGACAAACTCAGCTTCTTATTAAAGCATTAAGGACATGGGAGCAGTGGATGCATACTCACGCTGCTCTGGCTTTAAAATTAAAGTATACTTGAACAACAGAACAGAACTGAGGGGAAGTGTCACCTTTACTTTTTCTCAGAAAAAGATTGTGTGCAACTGTACAAGACAAATACTCAGTGATTTTCATGGTTCAGTCACATTGTGTCCTAACCAACCAATTTATTGGTCCAATAGAGAATAACAGTTTATCCATCTATCCAACAGTTTGGTGCAGTCTGGAAAATCTTCAAAACTGGATTTCATTAAATCTGGTATGTAAATATGTATGGACCCTCGATGACAGCTCATAATGATTTTGCCTGTTGAACAACACTTTGCTGTGATCAGACGATGAATAACAATGGTCCACTTTAACTCTAGCTGTAAATTTAGTAACACTAATAAGTCTAATTTTGCACATGTACACATATATACATGTATTCCAATACAACAAACATATTACCAGAAGATTTACTGAGGTTTACTGACATTCGTTCTCCCCAGAGAACAAAACATTTTCATTTAAAATACTCTATGAACTTCCCCCTAGTGCCACCCTTAAGACAAACTTTTAGCTTTGCATATGTATATACATATATGTGTATATCTTAATAGTAAGATTGTCATAACATTGAGCACATTTATAATCTCCACAGGATGTACCTTTAAATTATAACTATGCCTTGATTGTATGTCTGATTAAAGCTTTGGACTTGTGTTGGTGTGGTTTAGTGATTTTCAGAAGTAACAAGCTAACAGCTGCAGGAGCTCCTCAGTGATTCAGACTCTACTTCTTATGAACATTCTGACCTTGTATGACCCCTGAGTGTATCTGTACATAGTTGTTTTCCAATGTTGTTTTAGACTCTCTCCTTCACTGTCACCTGAGTTAGGTAATTTCCACATTAAGTACACAGAGAAAGCAGACACACATAGACAATATCAGGTGTGGAACTATAGAATGCATCACAACATGCAATAGTGTCATATAGCCGGTAGAGACACTTGTGTACTTTTACATTACATCATTCAACACTCATACTCATATTTGGAGATGAAAATCACTGCAACAGCCATAGTCACCATTCACTGTGTGTTGTAAATAACTGGATCAGTTCCTCAGATGTTGTTATTCTACTCACTGGCACAGAGCACACTCTTGTGGAGAAAATAAATGGAACTGTTTTCTTTCACATCTCAAGTTCTAGATATTACTCATCATGACATGCAAATACTGTCAATCAAGGTGCTGTCCTAAAACTATGGAATTGTTCCTAACGTATCCACCACAAGTTCCCCTAAATTCTCTGTAAAACTGTGTTGTCATTATGAGCTATGTGTGCCCAGATGCCTTTAATATTATTGTCATTATCATTATTTATCATTATTATTATAAGGGGTGGCACAGTGGTGGGGCGGTTAGGACTGTGGCCTCACAGCAAAAATGTTCCTGGTTTGAACCTCAGCTGGGGCCTTGTCTCCATCTTTTCAGGTACTCTGGTTACTTCCTCTCATAGAAGGTGTGACTGTGATTGTAAAAGTTTGTTTCTATGTGCCCTGTGAGGAACTGGTGACTTGTGACTGTGTGACTGGTGACTTGTGTCCCCCGCCTCTCGCCCAATGTTGAAATGTCTTTGAGCAAGATCCTGAACCAACCAACCAACCAACCAACATAATGACTTTCTCTAAATCAGTGGAAAGAAAAATGGAGACCCAGGCAAGCAGGTCAACTTTGAATTTTGAATCATGAACTGTGTAACCAGCAAAGCACCTCATCACACCTCCTATTCCATGTTTTACTGTGGGAACCACACATGCAGATACCATCCATTCACCCTCTCAGTGTCTCATAAAGACACCACTTTTGGAGCCAAAAATCATACATTTGGACTTTTTTTTTTTGGACAGTTGTGGTTTCTTCTAAAAAAAATGACCACAGAGGCCTGATACACACTCTCCTTTCAAATCAAATCATCAAATCAATTTTATTTGTATAGCCCAAAGTCACAAAGTACATTTGCCTCAGAGAGTTTTAAAATCTGTACAGGGAGTGAGACCCTCTGTCCTTAGACCTTGGTTCGAGTGAGGAAAACTTGCCCACAAAAACCTTTAACAGAAAAAAAAGTGGGAGAAACCTCAGGAAGATCCACAGAGGAGGGATCCCTCTGCCAGGACGGACAGACGTGCAATGGATGTCACGTGTACAGGACAAATCAACACAAACATATTGTACAATTACAATGAATGACAAAATGACAATGAATTACAATGAATGATAAAATGATTTCAGTAGCAGTGGAACCTGTGATAGAGATAGAGAGACACAGATGCACAGCAGCAGCAAGTCAGAGAGAGAGAGAGAGAGTTTTCAGTAAGGGAGATGTGACTGCATCTTCAACTGTGTCTGACTAGGCATAACCCTGAAGGAGACAAACACAGACAGACACAGACACAGAGAAAGAGACAGACAAAAGGAAAGAGAGGGGGAAGGGGACAGTTGATGTTGAGCTGAGTTTGCTCCTTATACTTTGCAATGAAAAAAAAATAAAATAAAATACATGCCATTAAATCAATTAAGTGTGCCCAAACCTTTGATTAGTAATGTATATATACACATCTGTGATCCAAATATTGCCATAATATAAGTCTGTGTAAACATTAGACCTCAACTGTATGTTTCCTGCAATAAAAAAACTGCCTTTATATGCCCTCTGTGTGTACAGTAGTGTGCAGGGACTGAAGCAACAAGCTGAGATTCCTCCTTTTTTGAGCATGGATCACACACACAAACCTAGGGATCTGGTGAGTAACATAGGAATATAGATGAAAAGATGTACTTATTCCAAACAGGTGGAAATGCTTTATTGTTTAATAAAAAGATGATTGGTTTGGGTTGTCTGTTCGGGATGTCTGTTAGGCTAAGTCATATGTGACAGAATCCTAGAGTGAAATGAAATAGCTACAGTGTATTTCTTGGACTGAGACACCTTTAGGAAACCCAGATGATAACTTTAAACCTAGCCATAAATATGACTAAACAGCTAAATTATGACTAGACATAGCCATAATTAAATATTGGATTAGTACAACAGCACACTGGTTACCACAGCAGACTTTCTGCTTACATTCCAAGCCCAAACAGAAGGAGAAGAGCATTTACCTTTGTAGCTTTTGCCAGTGAAGGATGTTTGAATATGCTTTCTGTAGGAGCCCTGAGCACAGAAGGAGCCTCAACTCCTGCCAGAAGCGCCTGCAGACACCCTGAGCTCCTGGATCACGCAAAGCTGCCACATATCCCAGCAGATGCTCTGACCGCCTGTAAACTCTATCCAGATGCTCAAGCTCTGAGCTTTCCTATCAAGATCCACACGGGAAGGACCAAAAGTTCAAACATCTACTGGTGTCTGGTCTTCTTTGTATCTTCACTATTCCACCATTTTTGAATCTCTTGAAAGTTTGACTATGGTTTTAATACAACAGAAAAAGTCAAATCAAATCAAATCATCAAATCAATTTTATTTGTATAGAACAAAGTCACAAAACACATTTGCCTCAGAGGGCTTTACAATCTGTACAGGGAGTGACACCCTCTGTTTTTAGACCCTCGGTTCGAGTGAGGAAAAACTTGCCACAAAAAAACTTTAACAGGGAAAAAGGTGGAAGAAACCTCAGGAAGAGAGACAGAGGAGGGATCCCTCTCCTAGGACGGACAGACGTGCAATGGATGTCACGTGTACAGAACAAATCAACACAAACATATTGTACAATTACAATAACTTACAAAATGACAATGAATGATAAAATGACCACAGTAGCAGATATGGTAGCAATAATGACAGTAATAATATGTGTAGTGTAGTAGAGAGAGAGAGAGAGAGAGAGAGAAAGGGTTCTCGGTAAGAGAGATGTGACTGCATCTTCAACAAATACCATGCCTGGCTAGGCATAACCTATGGCAGCATAACTAAGGGATGACCTGAGCCAGCCCTAACTATAAGCTTTATCAAAAAGGAAAGTCTTAAGTCTACTCTTAAAAGTGTTGACCGTGTCTGGCTCCTGAACCCAGAATAGTAGTTTGTTCCACAGAAGAGGAGCCTGATTTTGGAAACTATGGGAACCACAAGGAACCCAGCGTCCTGAGAGCGCAGTGTTCTAGAGGGGTAGTAAGGTACTACAAGCTAAATTATATTCTAGATTTAATAGGTAGCCAATGCAAGTAAGCCAAAATGGGAGAGATGTGATTTCTGATCTTGGTTCCTGTCAGAACACGTGCAGCAGCATTCTGAATTAACTGCAAAGTCCTAAGAGACTTATTGGAGCAGCCTGATAACAAAGAGTTACAATAGTCCAGCCTAGAAGTAACAAATGTGTGGACTAGTTTTTCTGCATCCGCTTGAGAGACAATGCGTCTGATTTTAGCGATGTTACGTAAGTGGAAGAATGCAGTCTTCGAAATGTGTTTTATGTGGACGTTAAAGGACAAATCCTGATCAAAAACAACTCCAAGATTCTTTACAGTGGAGCTGGAGGCCAGGGTGATCCCATCTAAAGTAACTAAGTCTCTAGAAAAAGAGTTTCTGAGGTGTTTGGGTCCAATTACAAGAACTTCAGGTTTGTCTGAATTTAACATCAAAAAATTGTAGGTCATCCAACTTTTCATATCCTTAAGGCATGCTTGGAGTTTAGTTAATTGATTGTTTGTGATGTGTGTAAGCAAAAGGAGCTTGTTGGTTTTGTACAAAAAACGGTTGTTATGATCAATTTCTAGCAAGTAGTGAGTTACTTGAGAGCAAACTGGGCCATAATGTATTATTAGGTAATGCTTAGCTTAAAAAAATCTGTGAATCTGAATATACTGTATGTTTTACTAATGCAGTCTATGAAGCTTGTCATGGACTCACCAGATAGGCCTGTTAATTGCCACTAATCACACTCACTCAGCACACCTGTTTTCCACACCTGTCCCTCGTTATCCTCTGCTCTCCCTGTGCATTTAAGCCCAGGTCTCTCCACAGTCAGTGTCAGTTCGTCTTCGAAGAAAGAGTTATTCCTGTTCGTTGGCTGAAGACTGATCCCCAGACCCTGAACCTGCATTGAACCTGACCACTCATTTCCTGCGGCTCCCGACGCCAGGATCCTGGATCTCCACCTGTCTCCGTGCCGGCGCTCTGTGGATTCTGAGACTCCAGTCCACTCCCTGCAGACCTCCAGACGCCAGTCAGCCCTCGACCCGCCAGCCCGTCTACCCACTCCTGCCACACCACCTGCCCCAGTCCACTCCCTGCGGACCCCCAGACGGTACAGTCTCCCCTCCGGCCCGTTCACCACCTCAGAGACTTTCTCCCCCTACCTTTTCCCCTGAACTCAATAAAACTTAACTTGTTCGCACACGCATTTGGGTCTCCTGTTCCGTACTCTAACAAAGCTGACATGTTTGCATGTAGAAAGTGTTAGTGTACAGTCCTTCCAGATGTATGGGCAGTATCTGAACACATGGTAACTAATGCTAGCAAGCCAATTAACATAATGGTAGCGCGTGGAAATGCATTAGTGCAACTACACTGTTGAATTGGTGACCTCCCCTAAAAGCAGCACTACTTGATGAAGAGGATTAATATGTATTTCAGAGTTTATATATATACTGTATATATGTTTGTTTGTTTTAGAGTTTTAAGTCTTTCTAAAATGATAATGACCCTAAAGTGAATTGGCAAGTGACATGATTAGGAGGACACAGACAGAGCTTGTTGGAACCAGTACCACTGTGTGGTAGGGTAAGACAAAAACTTGCAAGTAAACGGCTAAAAGTTGTGATAGCAGTTGAAGAGCAGCTTTGACAAATTGAGGCACTACTTGTCTTAGCTGCAGTCTAAAGACTAGTGGGCAAGCAAGAGAATGTGTTTGCTGCCTAGTGGACAGGTGTTCTGGAGCTGCAATATGTATAGTATGAACCTAATATTGAAAATATAATAACTGCAGCCCATAACATAGGAATCACAAGGAACCCAGCATCCTGAGAGCGCAGTGTCCTAAAGGGGTAGTAAGGTACTATGAGCTCCTTTAGATATGATGGAGCTTTTTTTTTTTTTTACATATTTTTACATTTGAAACCAAAACTCACAAAATAAGAAAGCATGTTTGCATGTTCTCCCCATGGGTTCTCCCACAGCCCAAAGATGTGCACCTAATAGATTATCTGGTGACCAGAAAAAAGTATTTGTCTTAGAACTGTTTCTATGTACAAAGCTCTGGTTGAGGAGCTGCTATTAGTTCTGCCCTGGTGCCTGTATCTAACAACATTCTTGCTGATTTCTTCAGTAACCATACCCTGGAACCTGACCAATTGGGAGTAGTCTTGAACATGGTAATCAAGTCAATGGTACAAGGCCACAGCCTGAGACTGCTGGGCATTTGTGGATTTTTCGGAAGGAGGTAGAAATTCTGTGATCCAGGAGCTGACTGTTTGTAAGTAGATTGGTTTGTCCAGTTGTTGATGGATTGTGTTCTGTAGTTGTTGTAGGGCTTCTTGGAGATAATCGAATCTAGTCATAATGACCACTGTCGAGCACTTGTCCACTGGTTTGAGGACAATGGTGGGTCATAAGGAACATCAACTCACTCTCACAATTCAAGTTTGCACTTAAAACCCACCTGTTTAAAATCGCCTTTTTCATCTGGTTTAATTGCATTGTCCTATTTGAACCTGTTTTTAATGTTGTATTCCTGTAATTTGATAAACTTTAATGGTTCTTTTTGTTTGCTTCTGTTATTTGCTGTCTACTCTCATTTATTGTAAGGTGTCCTTGGGTGACAGAAATGCGCCTATGAAATAAAAAGTATTATTATTATTATTATTATTAATATTATTATTATTATTATTATTATTATTATTATTAGTAGTAGTAGTAGTAGTAAGTAAAGCTTCCTCTTCTGCTTTGGATAGATTTGTTTTGAAGTGAGATATATCCTTTTTCCCTGTTCAGTCAAGGTCAAGAGTTCATCAGACAGGCACTCCTTTGGTTCCCACAAGGATTTAAGTTTTAAGAGTGGGGTGTCTGGTTTGTCTGAAGCTTCATAATATGTTGCTTGTTTCAGTCTCGGTGATATGTTGTTTGAAATTTTTGATTATGTAGTTATACATACAGTATTCTGTATGTGAGGGGAAAGTAGGTCTGAGTATATGGTAAGGTAGATTGTGTTCCTCCAAGGAGATGACTGATCTGTTTTTGTAGTGAGGGGGTGTTCTTTTTCCGATCATTGAGCCAAGAATGGATGGCTTTGGACCTAGGAGTTTTGTAGCTGTGGGTTGTTTGTGTAGGGAGTCAGTTGCTTGGAGTGGATTTTGTGACTCAGTTTATCTCTGGGAGTAGTTATGTTGTAGAACGCTCCAGAGTCCTCTCTGTGAGTTTTCCAATAGGACAGTCCAGAGAATCTGTGTGCCCCAATAGTAATCTAGTAGTGATCCCCTCTGAGGTTAGTTATGTCAATGTCATTTGTTCATTTTGTCTGCTGTAAGATCCTTTGAACCAGTCAGGAAGAGAAGTGGTTTCAGGGAGAAAGGTGCATTGTCTCCTTGTCACAGGGCTGTGCGGCAGACAGCTCTGGCTCTCTCTGCTGGTGGTGTGATGAGCAGCTTCATAGTCTGGGTACCTCAATCAAGTAATAGCAGGTTATATTATTCATAAGTGGTGAGTTAGGGTTAGACACGCCTTCTTAACTATGTTTTTTTCCCTTTATTTTATTATTAACATATATATATCACTATGAAATAACATATGGAGTTATGAGGTAAAGAAAAAGTCATGTGATGTAGCATTCCATCACTCTCTTTGTTGGTAGTTGTTAAATAGCTCTTACAGAGTGTAGAGGTGTGCTGTAGGTCATCTTCCTGTTGAAAAAAACAAATGATAACTGTTATGAAATTTTCTATCCTTAGGTTACACAAGGTCACGTGTGGGCCTTGATGTCCTCAGCAGTATTAGTTGTTTGGCTTTGATTGGGAACAGTAGGTGCCAGCCTATCTCAACACTGTGGTGGCCAGGGTCAAAAAGACCTATTACTGCTTTTCTAGAAATAATAGATAGCTGGCAGTTGACGCGCCAATCTGCGTAAACAGACATCTGTGTCTCCAGACTAGAATATGCTGACAGTAACACCTGCATGAATAAAAACATTATTTTTGACTAATTATGGGCGTGTAGTATTTGTGGTGTTATCTTGGGGTTTAAAGTCGATCCACCAGGATGAGTTGGGTAGAATGTGAGACCGACTTCTGATGAACTTCTGATGAACTTTGAGTGTCTCTAATTCTCCTTGATCAAGCGTCAATAAATAATACAGCATAAGACATCAGACGTCTTCCTTCCTGACCTCACCATTGACCTTTGACTTTAGCAATTTCTCCAATTTCTTGCAATTTCTTCTTCTTCTTCTTCTCGTCTTAGACTGCCCTTGAAGACATATTCAAAGTTCTTCAAAAAGTCCCAGACTGACTGATATTCATGTTTTAAAGTAATGATGGACTGATGAACTTTTTACTTAGCCTGGGCACTGCCGTGGTGCCCTTGAGCAAGGTACCAAAACTGCCCCAGGGGTCACTATGTGTGGCTTACAGTTTTTTCTGATGGCTTAAACACTTACATGGATTCTTATAGCACAATTTCTAAAACTATTAATATGTATCACAAAACCCTTCACCGAGTTTGCAAAACTGAAAGCACAAACATTGCTTTGCACTTAGTTTGCAACACACACTTTGTATATGTGAAAATACAATTCACTGCACAGGACTCCTTTTGCAAAACTGTAAACACAGCTCCACTGCTTTACACTCAATTTCCAGATGATCTACACACTCCTATCAAAACTATACATATTTATGGCTATTTTTTACACAATTCTGCCAACTGTCAGGCCACACTTTCACATGTAAAAACTATTATTTATAATTACTTCACTTTGCATGCGGAGACATTGACCAGGTGTCATGTCAGGCCTGGATACGACACTTCAGGAGATATTTTCCCCGGTGCCTCGCAATGGAAGACATTGCATGTGATGTGGACGAGATTTTGTGGCCAGACCCAGTAAGAAGACAAGACTGATTTTTTTTCCCTCAATGATTGTCATTTTATGTTTTGTTTTTTTTGTGCCTTGACCTGAAAAACACACTTCATGTTTACGTATTTGGATGTGTGTAAATAAATATCCATTCACTTTGACCCCTGTGTGTTACTGTAAAAGGTACTGAAAACCGATATGCCCTGCACACAGGATAAGCAAAAGCCAAATGAGTTTTTCATTGTTACTGTCAGTGTGCAGTGGCTGCTTTGTGTGCTTACTGATATTATGAGTTGTGTGCACCGTCGGATACAAAAATAACTATTTTTAAAAGAGTGTGAACAGTTTAGCAAAAAGTGCTTATGCAACAGTACAAAAACATGCTTTTGCAAGTGATCTACTGTGTTTTGCTATTTGGGTGAAAGGTTTTGCGATTTGTGTGTAGAGTGTTGCAAAAAAAGCCAAAAGTTTCAAAAATTGCGTCTTAGCTATCAGAAAAAACTGTAATAAAGGATCTATTGAAGTTGTTGAGTAGAGTAGTAGTTTACTGCATGAGAACACTACCTCTGAACAACACAAGTGATGGTCTCAAACACATTAAGAAGACAAGAAATTACACTAATTACCTTTTAATATTATTTTGAAATATTAATTGAAAATCATTCCAGGTGACAACCTTATAAAGCTGACTGAGAATGAAGAGAGTGCAGAGCTGTCATCAAAAAAAAAATCTAAAATATAAAACAGATTTGACTTTCTTTACATGTTTTTTGTTTACCACATGTCATAGTTCTGATGTTTTCAGTGTTACTCTACAATGTAGAAAAAGTTAAAGAAAAAATAATTAGAAAATATTTTACCACTTTCCTAGCATGACAAAATACCAAGTGAACTCAATACTTTCTAGAGTTTGTTCGACATTGACACTGACATGACACTTTAAAATTCATTTATAAACACCACTGCGCGTCACTTGGTGGACAGGAGAATATGAATGAAGCTCAGCTTCATTATCTTTATTGACTCTGTGGACATGCTCATTGGCTGGAGCTTTGGACGGGTCAGTAGCAGGTTCAGGACCACGGAGAGAGTCCCTCCTCCACAGGATGATGATGATCATGATGATGATGCTGTGATCAGTGCATCTGATCACTTCATTCCACTTCAGTCTGCAGATTAACACCCAGCATTCAAACTAACTGTGATTACAGGCCAATACACACTCTACAACGACAGCAAGAGAGTACAAGAAGTGGGACGCTCAGTGAAGCTGTGGGTATGATGTGATTCTATTTGTCATTTCATTGTCCTGATAGAGGCTCGATATTTATTTTCCCTTTGACCCAGATCGTTTTCTAATGCCCTGAACAGTTGTACCTTTTTCAGGTCCGTTTTGCAGAATGGAGTGCAGAGTTGATGCGGGTTTGGAGGAGCTGTGTCCTGTTTGTGGAGATAAAGTCTCCGGGTACCACTACGGTCTGCTCACCTGTGAGAGTTGTAAGGTACAGCTTGTGTTTAGTGTTATTGTTGTCTGCCGGGTACAAAAGTTTGCTTTTTCCCCTGTACTGTTAAACATATTCAGAAGAACTCTTTTCTGCCCCCCTCTTCTTCACCACTCGCAGGGTTTTTTCAAAAGAACGGTTCAAAACAACAAGAAGTACACCTGTGCAGAAAAGCAGGGCTGCAGAATCGATAAAACTCAGAGAAAGCGCTGTCCCTTCTGCAGGTTTCAGAAGTGTCTTCATGTCGGGATGCGACTGGAAGGTGTGGAACACTGAAGGTGCAGGGACTGTTGATGCGAGGGGGGAAACTTTTAAACTGTAACATACTTTACGGCATGGTTTATTTATTTGAATGTCTACATGGCATGAATAGACTTTTACAACCGACACATATGAGAGGAAACAGTATTTCTTGTTTTCAGTGTCTCGGGTTAGATTCCGACCCAAGTAATTAGAATCAGTATTTAAGGAGTTACGCCGCGGTTGCTCGTGCGTAAAAGCGCACAGCGACTCTCTAAGTCGTAGCTAATAACCTCCAAAAACCACGGAACATAAAACTTAAAACAGGCTCACACTTCAGAGAATCTAATTCATTTTATCTAAAGGACTGTCTTCCTAAACTGCGGCGCTCAGTCTCTTTTAGAAGTCCCTCTAGCACTACCATCCTCTCAGAGGAGGGGGTGTACTATTCTGATTATTTTCTAATAAGGTTAAAATATAAATAAATAAATAAATATATATATATATATATATATATATATATATATATATATATATATATATATATATTTTTTTTTTTTTTTTTAATTTAATAAAGATATATTTTGATGCCCTGAACACAACATGTACCCATGTGACGTTTGTGTGTGAATGTGTACTTTAGAAAGGAAGCTCTTGATGAGCAGTTGCAATGTATGAATGTGTGTGAATGGGTCAGTTTCAGTTGTTGTAATTGTTCCAAGTGGTCTTAGACCAAAGGTGCTGTATAAATACAGTCCAGTCCACTTTAACAATTGACCAATAAATGTACTTACTGGGTTCCAACTTGTAAATAGAGGTAGTAGAGGCTAACACATTTACATTTATTAAAAACCTAGAAATAAATAACACTGTACAAATTTATAAACCTGCATTTTAAATGCTTGTAAAAAATATTCCATGTTGATTTTGTCTGTGTGTGTGTGTGTGTGTGTGTGTGTGTGTGTGTGTGTGTGTGTGTGTGTGTGTGTGTGTGTGTGTGTGTGTGTGTGTGTGTGTGTGTGTGTGTGTGTGTGTACAGAAATGATCCCATAATCTCTGCATCCTGTTTTTACTGGTTGACCTGTTGGCAAGGATTATTCAGAGTTACAGGAAGAAACGGAGAAAACTCTGCTGTACATTCTACTTCCTGTTTTTGATATCTCTGTGAATAATGAGAGTTATATCTGTGAAAATCAGCTTGAAAGCTGTTCAAAACAAATAATCTTTTCTCACCAGCTGTTCGTGCAGATCGGATGCGAGGCGGCAGAAACAAGTTTGGCCCCATGTACAAGCGTGATCGTGCCCTCAAGCAGCAGAGAAAGGCTTTGAAACAAGCTGGTGGATTCAGGGCAGAGAGCAGTCCTCTTCTGGTCTCTTCAACTCACCAGAGAGAATTAAGCTTTCCTGGTGGCCTCCATCTTGTTCCCATCCTTCACAGCAACGATTGTATCAGCTACCAGCCTCCATCACTGTGTTCATTCCAGCCCTCCAACTCACCTGTTGCCACCCAGTACCAGTGCACCCCCTTCTCAAACTGGACCATCAAGTCAGAGCACACCAACAACTGTATGAGCTCACGTGGTTCTGCTGCAGGAACCAGCTCAGACAAGATGTATTCAAAACCTTTCTTTCCACATGGCCCCAGAATGCCTCAGCTCGTGATGGAGTTCCTGCGCTGTGAGCCAGACGAGTTACAGCTGCAGGATAAGATTGCTGTTCACCTCCTGCAGGAGCAGACAGGCTGGGAGGAACAAGGAAACCCCAGCACGTTGAGCCTGATGTGCCTCATGGCTGACCAGACACTCTTTTCAATCGTGGAGTGGGCTCGCACATCCATCTTCTTCAAAAAACTTAAGGTAAGATCCTGCCTGTTCATCCTGTTTTTTGTAAACTACAAGTCACACTGTGACACTAGTTATGCCATTGACCTAAACGTGAAGTTAAATGAGGAGGTATCATGTAGATATGTCCTTATTTCAACTTTAAAAACTTCTGAACTTTGAATGTGCTGAATGCTTATGTTGAACGCAGTGCTTCAGGAATAAATAGAAACAGAACAGCCAACAAAAGTTCAATTCAAAACTGTACTCCAATAGAAAACAATGTGTAGCACTTGTGTCACATTCAGTTAGAATACAGTGCACCAAATGTGCTGATTTGGAAACATTTGTAGCTAATTTCTTTTCTTTTCTTCCTCCCTCTCTTCGTTGGCACATTCCTGTTTCTTGGCACCATTTAACCACAACAATTATTATCACCTGCAGAACGATGGAATGGCCTGTAATTGTTGGCAGGACTGTGTATTGCATCATCTTCTTGCTTGTGCATGTGCATCTTCGTGCAGTTATGCTACAGTTGCTTAAAAACTCCCCAGGGTACGTTTAAAGCAGAACCACCAACTGTCATGAGAAAGACAGAGAGGACAGGACTTTAGTTTGCTAGTTTAGTGAGCTGTAAAATTTGTGAGATTATCTGTACGCCTTTTGAATGCTCTGTGATTGGATCATCTAGAGATACTGTAAACATTGTTCTCCATATGAATTAAAGGAATAGTTCAATATCAGTCTGTTAAATACAAATGCAAATACTACAGTCTTTTCATTTTCATTTTTTATAATGCCAAATCACCTAAGTTATCTCATGACTCTTTTCAGAACACGTCTAGACTGTACTCTTTATATTATTATCTAGAGAGACCCAACAATTCCACCATGAGCAAGCACATGGTGACGGTGAGAAAAACTAAGAAGCAGAAACGTTGAGTAGAACCCAGCTCATGTTGGACGAAAATCTGCCACAACATGTTGAATTTAGAGAGAGAGAAACAGACATCCACAACAGCAATAATAATAATTACTACATCTAAAGTTATGATTGACAGTGGATGCAGTACATGTCATCGGGAGCACAGCAGCAGGCAAACCACACTACCAACCACAATTCCCAGAAAAACTCTGGTGAAGAAGCTAAATTAGTGACATGCATTAATGGAACATGACATAGCAAAATACGAAGACCTGAAGCAGGGGAAGCAGCTATCTAAAGATTATAAACTGCCCCAAACACTCATATCACACTTCTGAAGTTCACTAATTAACACACTGCATGTTGCTTGTTTAATAAACATAAAAATAGAAGCAACATCTTTCTGACCAGAACTTTTTGTGGTTATACAACAATCTGCAACATGAAACAACCCTCATATCATTGTGACCACAGACGTACTCTTGAGTTTCAGATGTGAGTGTGGAAGTGTGGTAGACGTACACTTGCCCACACAAACACACACACACCCACACACACACACACACGCACGCACACACACACACACACACACACACACACACACACACACACACACACACACACACACACACACACACACAAACACACACACCACACACACACACACACACACACACACACACACACACACACACACACACACACACACACACACCCATACACATCAGAACAAGCACTCTAATGTTTGCATTGTGTTTCCAAGCTGAACCGTGCTGACAGTAATGAGCACATGCTGACAGGATGGATCACATAAAAGTGACTGAAATACTGTCTCAGCAGTTATTACACTCTGCTGACAGAAATAAGAGGATTGAGCTGTGACGATCAAGAAATGAATAAATGAATGCTTATTTTAGATAACAGAGCACACATGGTTTATATAGTTTATATATGATGATGTTTGATATGATAGGAAGTGGCCGTCAGCCAGCTGTGCACGTTTACCTGCCCATTTGAGCAATGTCAATGTGAGCATGTCAGCATACTCACCATCACAGCTGTCTAAGTTGGCGCGAGCTTAAAGGTGAAAGGGTCTTGAATGGTTTAACTGTCTTTGTGCACCAAGGTGAGTGACCAGATGAAGTTACTGCACAGCTGCTGGAGTGATCTGCTGCTCCTGGATGCCGTCTCCAGACAGGTCCTCTATGGCAGAGAGGGCAGACTGCTCCTGGTCACTGGGCAGGAGGTGAGTCATCTCAGATTTGTTCATGCAGCACTGATGTTTTAGCAGATCTTTTACAAACCAAAACATAAAGGATGGTGACCAAGTGGAGTATGCATTCACCATCTGCATAGCTACTTTATATTCTCATATTGTGCTTCGATTTATCCTGGTATGATATGATAGCATCACATGTAAATCCATAACTATGTCCATACGAAGTTTCAGTAGTGCAGCCAATCTTATATTAAAGGGGTACAAGTTACTTCTTATTAGTTTTTTGTTATCAGTCCAAAATGTCTCTGAAGGTTAAACATTTAATCCCAATATTTGTTCATCTTTCTACAAGACCAGAAGATTTAGGATATTTCCAACACAGTGCTAATATTTTATTTTTATTTACATAACAATCCATATCTTCTCCTGTGTAGTATCATAAAGTGCCATGGAGTAGGTTATCCACGACATCTATTCCTAATGTCAGTACTTGTTTTCTTTGGTTCAGATGGAGCTGTCAGAAGTAGCCTCTCATGGTGGTCCTATCTTAGCCAGCTTAGTCCAGAGAGGACAGGAGCTTGTTGAGAAGCTTCACATCCTGAAAGTGGATCGCCAAGAGTTTGCATGCATCAAGTTCCTCATCCTCTTTAATCCAGGTTAGTGAGACCTGATGCTTTTTATTTATAAAGCTTCATAAAAACAGATTTGATGGATTCTAATAATGTGGACATCTGTGCAATGATGCTTCTCCCTCTTACCAGAAGTTAAACATCTTGAAGAGCATCAGTTTGTGGAGAGCATGCAGGAGCAGGTTGAAGGAGCCCTGCAGGAGTACACACTGTGCACCTCTTCTCACCTTCTTGGACGCTTTGCTCATCTGCTGCTGTGTTTGTCTGAGTTACGCTCTCTCAGCACCCTCGCTGAAGACTACCTGCACTGCAAACACCTGAGCGGTGAGGTGCCCTGCAACAACCTTCTCATGGAGATGCTCCACGCCAAGTACAGCTTGGCAGAAGACTTGAGAAAGCATGAAGCTGTGATGAATGTCTGATACAGTGAGGTTATCCCGGATATGCTGTGTGCTGTAAGACTCGATTTTAGCCATGTGAGTTCTAGCTACTGAAACTGGTAACATTGTACTTAAAGGTCTGGTGAGTAGGATTTAGTGACACCTAGTGGCCCTGTCCAGAGCCAATGTTTGCACAAAGGTTCATTCTAAAGTAACAAAACCATAACATTTTTATTGTAAGCTGAGTATACACCAATGAAAAAAGGGTTATAAATGTTCTATTCCATTTCTGCTGTATTCTCTAAATCCAGCCCCCTAAATCACTAAACACTGGACCTGGAAAGGAGAAATCTGACATATTTGGCAAATATTTGTTTGTTTGCTGTTAAACCTGGCATCACATGATATCAATCTAATCTCTGTGCATCTGATTTAGTGACAGGAAGCTGCTCCATAACAGTGTACAATGGTTCCCACATATTAGACTAAATCAGTCATTCGTTGTGCTTCTTGTGCTGCAGTGGGTCGTGTTTTTAAGCAGCAGCAAAGCTGGACATCTCAAACTTTTGTGTACAGATGGCCCGAGTTCATATGAAACATGCAGAACAGGTTAAAACAATCTTTAAAAGAACTGGGATGATCATAGTGAAAATTAGTGCAGTGTGTCCATTTATCTCTGTGGACCTGGGTCATTGCACAGTGACTCATATTATCACCACGTGGCATCAATGTAAATAATATTCAGATCCTCCACAAAGAGGTTTTAAAGACCTGTACACCTGTACATGTCCATTCTCCATCCTACCCTGTTCAATAAAGGCATTTTAAAACTTGTGTTGATCTTTGTCTTAATATTTAATTTGTGTATTGTTCATAAGCTCCAGACAACATGGCATGCTTCATAGCCAATACGAGTCTGTTATGCATTACAGGCCTTAAAGACCCAGTCAGACAGTCATATGATGTCAGACAACAGTTGAGGCAGGCTGAGGGGAAGACATTGCAAATTCCATGATAGTGATTATCATTATTTACAGTGCTATGTCATTTTCATCATCATCATTTAACAAACTAATTCCAGGATTTTCACAACAGTCATCATCATCACCACAATCTGAATATGTCCTAATGATAAAGAAGATAAATAATATCAGAATTATAAAATCAATTCAGATTTTATTTGTATAGCCCGAAGTCACAAAGTACATTTGCCTCAGAGGGCTTTACAATCTGTACAGGGAGTGACACCCTCTGTCCTTAGACCCTCGGTTTGAGTGAGGGAAAACTTGCCACAAAAAAACTTCAACAGGGAAAAAAGGTGGAAGAAACCTCAGGAAGAGCCACAGAGGAGGGATCCCTCTCCCAGGACGGACAGACATGCAATGGATGTCACGTGTACAGGACAGATCAACACAAACATATTGTACAATTACAATCAGAAGTTCATATCAATTTATTTGAATTATTTTTTTGAATGTGAAATGGTCAATGGTGATCATAAATTTGAAGCTAATTCTACTAACTAGTTAACAGTTAATGCTGTTGCTTTACAATAGTAACTGTCAGGGCTCAGTATTACCAGGTTTGGAGTCAAAAGCATGACTCGAAGAGCAGACAGGTGAAAGATGAAAGTTCAGTTTGAATCATGCTGTAAAGGACTGGAAGACACCATGTGTTAGTCTTCATAATTAGAATTATTACCAATACAACCTGACCATTACCCATAAAATCCTCCCTGCTGGTGTCAGTGTGCACAGTGATACAGTCTTTAAGAGGCAGAAACATGATGGACCAGCTGAGATAGAGAGGGAGAGAGACAAAGAGCAGCAACAATAATAATTATACAATATTATTAATGTTAACTACAACTAGAATATACTGTATAGCTCTATAATATATATCAGTTGGTTAGTGACACATTTTGCAGACACAGAGCAACATGATGGCTACCTAAACAATAAATCTGACATTCACTCTCATTTGACTCGAGCTGCTAAATGCTCCAGGTTCACCAGTTAGTTACTAACTTTACAGTTTTATACAGTAAGAGTAATGAACCTTTCTCACTGGAAACCTGATTAAAGAGCTAATGAACTGAATCAAAACAATAACGTTACAAGCTGAAAAAATAAACAGAGGTATTTCTCTGTGTGTTCGTCATGCGATCCATTAACGATATAAAAATATTGATTAAAATTGCTTTTAAAAGCTTTAAGGTTATTAGATTTAGATCTGTGACCTGCAGTGTGCAGTGTCCTCTGCTTTTTACAACCTTAATTGTAATATAATGTTTTTATATACCATGCTTTCTATGGCAGCACGGTACATCATTACCTTACATGTCTAATTGTATCATTTGTCAAAAAGCTTGGACTGTGCTGCTGGTCAGTCCAGAAGGGATGAAGAAGTTAATGATGCTGAGGTCAATAGGTGCCACAAAACACAAACTTTAGTTTTTGGAAACAAGCTCTGGTTCTTTGCAAACATTCATAACACACCGTGTCACAATACACCTGCTGTGATCTGTGATGCTTGTGTGCTAGATAATGTTTCGGAACACGAAGGCAGTGGACGTAGGTTAAAGTTAGAGCATGTTGAACCTTTGTTATCAGTCACTGAGATCCCACCGATTACACCTTCAACCACCTGTTTTGCCCACCCTGCTTTAATAAAAGGCTTAATCAACATAATGCACTCATCTTGCTGTGTGGAGGCGCCCTATCTGATCTTATCCACCTCACTGAAGCCCATTTCCTACTCGACCTTGACATCCAGCTGGCATCAAATTGGCATCCGTTCTGTTCGAGGACAAAACATGGCAGCCTGATTAAATACACAATACATACACATAACATTATAAGGCCAGGGGCACAGTCTGATTTTCACTTACAAAAAATAAAACAGTTAAGTAATACTGCCATGAATTATTGAAAATCTTATGTTAAAAGTATCACAGTCTTTTTACGGATTTAGGATGGCCAAGCTTCATTGCATTGCAGAGGCCTCTGTCCCGGTCAGTTTGTGTAAACCTCCCACTGTTCAAACTATAATCTCATTCCTGTTCACATAGTGTTCTGTGAACTGAGGCATGACATATCCAATTTTCACAAGTGTATGGAGTAGTAAGAAATACTTCACGCAAAATGATCTATTTAGTGATGTCTTATATGTCACTGTTACACATGGTGTGTATCCTTTGCTAGATGGGCCCCTTGAATCAAGCATAAATAGGAGAAGAGTATACACACTTCTCCAGGCACCACTGAGTAGACGTCATAATGTGGAGCTGTAATAATGCATTACAGCCAGCAGGGGGCGCTCACATTTAAAGCCCACTACTGTGCTTTTGAGTTTACGTACCGCTTAAAGGACAATATTAAAATAACAAACGTTACTTCAGTAACTCATATCTCAGGATAACAGTATCTAAAGGGATTGACTCAGGACCGTTTCGGGGTCTAATTTGATGTAATGGTACAAAACAAACAAGCCCTTTGCTCAGCTATGGAACCCTAAAGTACAGGGTGTCCGCAAACGCAGCATTTCTAACGAGCCGCTTCCTTCACTTCCCGGAAACACAAAGCTTCATCCACCAAGATGGCGATGCTGACAGTGAGCCGGGCTCCGTTCGCGGGTTTCAGTTTCGAAAACTGTAAAAGGTGAGCGCTTCTGAGCGGACAGAGAGCAGAGCAGAGAGAGCACGGGGCTGAGGAGAACACGGCTGTGCCTCTGCTTTGTACACAGGTGTACAAGTGACGAGTTTGACGCGGTTTGTCTCATGATGCTAGCTCATGTTCACTTGGCTTCCATACAATGACTCAGGCGTTTCCACGCTGAATCACTGCTGGCGTTAAGCTTTACTTATCTCCTGACCTGCGTTTAAAAACACATGTATTGTTTTATTGTGTACGTTAGTATATTGTCAAATATCTACTTTGTGATGAAAACAATGCGGAACGTTTTTTCTCTCTCGCAGCTGAGCTCATTCATCCACTCTGCACACAGGAACACATGATGTCTGACTGTAGTATAGTCAGACATCATGTAGTACAGTACAGTAGTACTGGACCTGCGGTGATCAGAACAGTACATCACTGTACTGTTCTGATCACCGCAGGTCCAGTTAAATGTCTGAACAGTATAGATATGACTGTAATCAGATATTATTCCTCGGCTCTAACCCACTGTACTTTTTAGAAACAAATGCTAAATGAACTTAAAATATAGATTTAAGAAAGTTTAAAACGTTAAAAAATCATCAGGGTATAAAGTTTCTGTTTCTACATTTTAATCTGTAACACCAATTTCACTTTTTTAATTTGGTTAGTATGAATTTGTCGTTGTGTGTATATTTATGTCATAACCTTTATTTTTTAGCTGTCTGTATATAATATATTATACTTTTATCTATTTAACTGTTTTACCATTCTGCATTTGAATGGGTTTTAGTTTGTTTTTTAAGCTGCTTTTTAATCACATCCTTGTCGCCTAATATGTCATGGAGAAAACTCCCCAAACAACAGACAGACAGCTGCGTGTGTGCGCGTTCGTGCGTGCGCGTACGTCTACCACACTTCCACACTCACAATTGAAACTCAAGAGTACGTCTGTGGTCACAATGATATGAGAGTTGTTTCATGTTGCAGATTGTTGTATAACCACAAAAAGTTCTGGTCAGGAAAATGTTGCTTCTATTTTTATGTTTATTAAACAAGCAACATGTTACATGTCTGTATGATTGATTGAAGGACATAATTTGTCAAAGACGTCCATATGTCTGAAACATTGATCTGTTTTTATTTTTGCACTGTCATGGTCTGACTGCACTGATTGGATTTAGGTTGATTAGCGTTTGTACTGTCATATTTATGTATGAAGTGCTTTCTTATTATTTATTTTCAGAAACGCAGTGTTGGAAGCTGAGGCCAACAAAGTGGGATGTAGCCTGCCTGCTGCTCACAAAACAGGAACTACCATCTGTGGCGTGGTGTTCAAGGTGAGTGACAAGACCAGCGAGCTGTTCAAGCATACAGAAGTTACGGCGTGTGAGCTGCAACAATCAGCTGGCAGCTGATACAATACTTTTTTTAATGATTTCAGTCTGATCTCAGCTTCTCGTGTGAATGTTGTCTTTGTTCCTCTGTGACAGCAAACAGAATGTCTGAGTTTTGACACACATGTTTCATCATTTTCTTACATTATTTCTAATAAATAACTTGTCAATGGATCAATAAAATGACGACTGTGGAATTGGGAAATTGATAATTAACTTTCATCTCCTAATAAGTTAAACTGTGGCAAGTCACATGACTGCAGTAGAGCAGGTCATCCAGTTATCAGAGGCTCACTGGTTAAATTCCTAACTTTCGAACTGACCATGAACAGCATGAAATGGATCAAATATGAAACAGAGAGACACTTGATGTGATTCACACACGTTGTAGCTGTAGACCAGACCACACCCTAACAGACATCATGTCACACGTGAAAGCAGCAGTGAGGACTAACAGTGATGCTTTGTGTTCCCTGTGAAGGATGGTGTCATCCTTGGAGCTGACACTAGAGCCACTGAGGGCATGGTCGTGGCAGACAAGAACTGCTCCAAGATCCACTACATCTCCCCCAACATTTAGTGAGTAATCCACTGCAGACCTGAGACCAGCTGTTTGCTCGGGATACATTACTTTCATGTCGCTTGCAAACCAAGATGAAGACATGTGTTCCAGTCTCATCCTTTTGAACCTTCATGTGAAAGAACGGATTGGAGCTGATGTCTAACCGATGTGTCATTGTGTTGTCGTCCAGCTGTTGCGGAGCAGGAACAGCTGCAGACACAGAGATGACCACTCAGATCATCTCCTCCAACCTGGAGCTGCATGCCCTCTCCACAGGCAGGGTGCCACGCGTGGCCACCGCCAACCGCATGCTCAAACAAATGCTCTTCAGGTACGTTCATCACGCTGGGCCAAACACACACAACACAGAGGTATGAAACCGGAAGTGTGTGATGTGAATGTGTTGCTGTGTGTGTTTGTAGGTATCAGGGCTACATCGGGGCTGCTCTGGTCCTGGGTGGAATGGACTGTAACGGACCTCACCTCTACAGCATCTACCCTCACGGCTCCACTGACAAGCTGCCCTACGTCACCATGGGTCAGTCTCCAACACGTTCCTCTTCTTTCAGTTCCAGCTCCATGTCTTCATGGAGGATCATCAGCACACACTGACCTTCATGCTGTTCTTTTCATTCAGAAAAAAACGCAAACTTCACATTTGTGATCAGTTGTGTGAAGAGTGGGTCTAAATCAGTGGTTGGCGACCTCTCGTGGGGTTCACTGGGGCTACAAGGACTTCTTGACTTTCTCTAAGTGGTGTAAGAGAAGTTTTTAGAAATGTGCAGTTGGCTGATGACTCAGCATTTCATTCATCTCTGTGAAGAAAACTAAATGTAACTGGGGGAGTTGATCTGTACACATCTCGCCTCTCAGTGTAGAACAGTAGAAGTCGGATCTGGTCCAGTCTTCAGATCCACTGAACCATCTCCTGTCTCTTCTACAGGCTCTGGGTCTCTGGCTGCCATGGCTGTGTTTGAGGACCGCTACAAGCCTGACATGGGGGTGAGCACAGCACCAAACACACAGTCCTGTGTGGAGGCTGACACTTCCAAACAACCTGCTGAGCATCGATGTTGTTTGTGTGTTCACAGGAGGAGGACGCTAAGCGGCTGGTGAGAGACGCCATTGCTGCAGGTATCTTTAATGACCTGGGCTCTGGCAGCAACATCGACCTGTGCGTTATCACCAAGGGCAAGGTGGACTACATCCGGCCCCACGATGAGGCCAACAAGAAGGGGGTTAGGTGAGAACTGCACCAGTGATCCTTGAAAAAGTTGAACTTCATCCTGGATATGTTTTGATTCCTGACACATTGAAGAACATTGGAGTTTAAGGACCAAAGTCAGTTTCTTTTGTCAGGTCTTAGTCAGGCTCAGACTGTCCTTGACATGTTGGAATCATACATTCAGTGAACACACAGTACGAGCCAGTGATGTAGAATGAACAAACATCTAAACATGTTGCATGTTTGCAAAGGCTTTTCTGATGGGACGTTATGAATCCAAGATGAGCGCTGGCAGCTGTTGACAGCTGTACAGGATGGAGTGCTGTTGTGTCTCAGATTGTTACAGAGCATGTTGGCCTTGTCATGATCTTGAATCATAAACTTGCGTATCATAACCTGAAGAATTTTAGTTGACTTGTTGTCTTCTTGCTTGTTCTGCTTGAAGAGTGACTGAGCATGAAGCCATGCAGCTGTGAGTACAGATGCAGAGTGATGTGGTAGAGTGCAGACATAACAGCTGCCGCCGCCACCGCCGCCTCTCCCACTCATCTGAATTTGCCACTAACACCCTTTTTAAAAAAATCTGTAGCTAAAGTGCATGTGTGTGTGTTTGATGTGCTGAAGTCTCAGGTGTGTGAGCCACATTAAACAAGCAAAGACTTGCTTAATGTTGAAACTGTTCAGCCCGAGGTTTGATTGAAACTTCTTTTTCCATGTGTCTTATCTCCTCACGTAGAACTGGTGACTACAAGTACAAAAGAGGAACCACCGTTGTGCTGACGAAGGTGGTGACCCCGCTGGCCCTGGAGGTTGTGGAGGAATCCGTACAGACTATGGATACTTCCTAAAATACCTGTACTGTGTGTTTCTTGATGTAACCATCTACCCTCAGAAGTTCTAATAACAATAGCATGTTTTTTCCATGATTTACAATAAATGTGTTCGAGTTGGCTTGTGTTTTGTTCATGACATCTTAAAGATGAGAGAATCTGACATGAAAAACCTTTTATATTAACAGAGTGAGGACTGCAGACTTTACATTGGATCTTTTGGAGCACATGGCTGCACAATGAAACGCCCATCACACAACACAAGAAAAACTTTTATGCTACAGGGGGTACAAAGAGTTGCTAACTTGTTTAGTTTCTTCATGATTTACTCACATTACTTCCATAATAACTACCTCTGTATTATTATCTTTGTACACTACCATAAACTAAGTCTCAGTCTGAAGAAAGAAGCTGCTCTGCACTCTGGTGGTTCAGCAGCAGATACTTCTGTATGGCTTGTCAGACAGCAGCAGGGTGAACAGCCTGTGGCTGGAAGTGTTTCTTTAATATCCTCTGGGCTCTGTCCTGCTCTGTGTAGTGTTGTTTGGGTGGTGTACAAACCATGTCAGTCAGCAGTGTTTCCAGTCAGGATCCTTTCTATCAGCCCTCTGTACACGATAAGAACTTGGGACTGCAATTTCATACTGTACTTGTACTGTTACAATGACAAATAAAGCCCCTATTCATTCATTCATTCAAAGTTTCTTTAAACTGTACAGAGCTTGAGTGATGTCCACGAGGGCTTCTTTATGATTCTGATTCCCATACATCTAAAACTTCATCTTCTCCACCTCAGCTGATGTAGAGAGAGATGTGTGGTCACTTAATGGTTAATATGAATAGGAGGACTGATTACTGTTTAAATGTTCAATGCTCTTGATTATTATTTTAAGACAAATGTGAACCTGTTGACAACAGAAAAAAGGGATCTGTCATCAACATCTCATCAAATTGAAGAAAATATACCAAAATCTGTTTTTACTTTGTCTCCCATGTCACACTCATCCTCCAGGAGGTGTAGCTCGTCTACAGGATAGTTGTTGAAAATATACCCCATGTCAATATTAAGAAGCCGTTTTCTGAAGGATGAAATAGTCAGCTTCAAAATAAAAGTCTTGTGGATGACTGCATGAGGACTCCATAGAGCTTTGCAGGCTGTTTTGTTTGTCACATGTTGGCATGTCTGTCAGATTAACAAACAGCATCTGACATGAGAACAGCAGTCTGTGTGTTTGTGTGTGTGTATGGGTTGAAAAACAGGTGAAAGACACAGTTCTTGTAATAAGAGACTCTCCTGCATCTACAATGTTTTCATTTTTTATTTTTTACAAAAGCAAAAGAGGAAGCATGTGACAGTGACTCCACAGAGCTGGACTGAACTCATGCTCCACAGAAAAGTAGTTGGTAAAAACAAAATGGCACAATTCAGTAAGTACAGTAGATGGAGGATGAAGATAGTTGTCTAAAACATGAGAATTCTAAACGTTTCCTCTTCCTGTGTGTAACATTCACTTTATTAGCAGAGAATACAAGTTGTCATTAAGAAATGAATAAAATAAGGTATCACAGCATCTCACTCACCGTGTGTTTATCTCTTCACAGTAACAATGGTCAACATTTGCACAATTAAACACTTTGAGCAAGATCAACTGCACTCTGGTGCTGTGCATCACATTACACTGCAATCATATGCAACATCTTTGGAACACTACACCCAGCAACACCCACCACCACGTTATTCTACAACAACTCCTCTGTGTGTGTGTGCGTGTGCGTGCGTGCGTGTGATGAACAGATTGAGCAGAGAACGCTCTTTCTTCAGTTACCCAGTGACGACGATGATGTTTTAAGTTGATTACACGACTGTCCTTTACTTTCCTTTTTTATTCCACTATCGACAGTGACAATGATATGCATAATATAAACGTTTTAGGAAATATGAAAGTCACAAATCACAAATTCAAAATATAGTAACTAAGGAGCTAAAGGAAGAAACTCAGAGATTGGCACAGTTTGCATTTGAGTATTACATCCAGGAGCAAGGACACAGAGACTTGGCAATAGGAAACGTACAGGAAGCCAAGACGGGCTGTGGTGAAGGTGATGGTGGTTGTAAATGATGACTGATGGTGAGAAGTGAAGCAGAGGCTGAGGGATTGTAATTTCTAGTCCTCAATTTCCCATAATACAACTTAACTGAATCTCCCTGCCTGTTTTAAAACTCCATAACTCTTTTGGTTAGAATTTGTCATGTATGAGCCCAAACTGAGATAATTTAGATTTGATAAAGTTCCTCCAGAAGGCCATGAGACGTGAGATGCTGTCTAAATATGTTCTTTATTAAAAACACTTGTGTCATGGTCAGATGATTGTCTTTCACAGTTATCAGAATGATGATAAGTAATTGATCCTACTCATTATTTGATGTGAAAATAAAATCAGCATGTGCCTGTATCTGCATGAAGGCCTCATGAACCAGCTGTGCTCTCTGCAGTCTTGGGCAGCTACTGGAAATCCATCACCCAAGTATGCACTTCACTTCCTGTAAATATAAGTTGTCGTTTGGACCATTCAATGTTCGATTCCCATGCATTGCAGTCTCTGTAATGAGGCCCTGCTGGTGAACAGAGCAGAGCATTGAGAGATTTGTCTCAGGAGTTGTTGAACACCAAAGCAGAGCTAAAAGAGAGTCTATGAATATTTGACTGGTGGTCACAAACTCAACTCCAAATAAATGCTAACGTTGTCTTGTGTCTGCATATGTGTAAACAGGAAACTGTTTGCTGACGTGTTCACCACTATAATATATCAGTGTTGTGTTTGCAGCTTGTTGTGCTGCCTCCAAGCGCCCAAAAAGATCAATGAAATAATGAAACGATTATGTTGAGATATCAAACATTTCTAAATCACCAGCCACTCTGGCTTTCACAGGGAAACTTCCTTCTTTCTCCTAGAAATAAATACAAGTTTCACATGTGGAGTTTCCCAGCTTCTTCATCATAGTTAGACTCAATGCAAGCTGCTTTCTGTCAGAAATCATCTCAAATGACTTAGTAATTCTTGATAAGGCTTTACTGACTGTCCATTTCGACCCCTATGTGCTTAAATTGACAAGATAAAAATGGATATGATTACAATAAAATGATGATGACAATAAATGATAGATATTCAAATTGCCAGCTCTACTGCACACACTCCACCTGACACAAAGGGTGTGAACTTGGAATGAAGCTCCTGTGGAGTGATACAAAGAAAGCTTAGACACCTGCTGTCAGTGAGACACACTCTCCATCTTTAAAGAAAAGCACAGAAATGCAGTCGGCTCTGTGGTGGTTTCAGTGTGGTTTCATAAACTCCATTTTCCACGAGTGCCACACCGCTAATGCACCTCTTCACATCCTCCATGACACAGAAAAAAGCAGGTGCCTGGATGACAAAACATCACGGCCCATTTGTGCAAGTTTTCACGGTTTCCTCCTGTCGAGATGAGGGCAGGCAAACACCAGGCAGAGCTTCCTTCCAGTGGTTTGACATCCTCACACTGAGCAGAGAGGAGGGGGTGGAGGCCTTGGAGCAGAAATGGTGCTCAGGTGCTGGAAGTCCACATGTGCATCTGTTTGGAGAACTGCAGCACAAAGACAATGTCCGGTCGCTGATCAGGGTCTGGGCTGATGCACATGCTAACCAGGTCCCGCAGCTGTGAAAAGTTAGTTTGATTAGCTTCAAGGATAATGATGTGAATTTTTCACAATGTCAACAAATCCTGTGTTTGTTAATGCTGGGAAGTGTTGAGAATCAGAACATAATCATGTATCAACCTATATATAAATATAACTGAATTGAAAATGCTTGGCAAATACATAGTTTTCATTTTATTTGATAGACTAATTTCCTAAAACAGCTGCTCACTGTAGTTTTGAAATCATGTGACAAAGAAGAAAGAAGAAAAAGATGAATCCACATCACAATAACTAAAAATAAGAAACAGGGAAACTCTAGAGTTACTCTAGCTAAACAGCCTGTTTTTCCACCTTTAATTGTGTTACCTTCTCAGAGTAATGGTCGGGTGGGAGTGGAGGGTAGTCACACTGCTCAATCTTCTGACAGAGGGAGAGGAGGTTCATTTTGTCACCATAAAACGGACTTTGCAGCGCCGCCATCTGGAGAAAGAGGACAATCTGTTTTCAACACGTTGTAGGCATGGCCGATTGATACTTCCCTCATTGAGTACAGTATAAGTCTAGTTCTAAGCAACATACTGCTGTGGACAGAGGAGCAGCAAAATGTAAAATCAAGATCATTGTATTAATGTATTCAAGATTATTGTATTAATGTATTAATGTAAGTGTACTCTATATCTAGAATATTTTCTTTACTTTGCAATCAGACAGCTCTTTATGATGAGGAACTGAAGTGGGGTGTGTACCCCCTTTTTACAGCCTCGTGGAGCTTGTAAGAAGAAGTGAACTTGTGTCCCTTCCAAAACTGAGCAAATTATCGATTAAACAATGACAAAATGTTAATTATAAGCAAAATAACACAAAATATGCTGTCAGTCTGTGCCAACCAAGACTACACATCTTTTCCAGGTTCTATCCCAGTGATTACACTTATTATTATGTTAATAATTTACAAGGAAAGCTAACTTTTTTTTTAGTTAAGGCAGATAAAACGTGTTTGCAAAGTTAGACTATATATCCTTTTTAATCTACATTTTGCACTGCATGGAGGACAATGAAGCGATCTAATCATGCTCTGGGCATGTTTAAACAAGTTAAACGGCAGCACACATTTGATGAGTGTGATGCTCATGCATTAGAGCTATATATAGGGAAACACAGAAGAGCAACTCTTTCTCGGGTGACTGAGAATGTCAGCGAAGGATGTGATCGGCAGTCCTGATAATCATACAGAGAGTATATGATATTATAGTCTGCCTGCAGTTCCTCATTACAAAGTTGAACACATTCGAGAGTTGGGCAGTGTAAAAACCCAGACTGTGGAACAAAGTGGTCACATGAGTCATCCTTCACCAGTGGGTGAGTGAATGCTGCATGCCCACAGTGAGGAGATCCAATGGCTCTGTTATGCTGTGAGCAGTGATGCCTGAAAAAAGTAGTCAGACTACAGTAACGCGTTACTAAGTAGCGCGTTACTGTAGTCTGACTACTTTTTTCAGTAACAAGTAGTCTAACGCAACTACTATTTCAAAACCAGTAGTCAGACTACAGTTACGTATCTAATATTAGATGCGTTACTTTTTCGCATGTTTCGCGGACTGTCCTCAGTGGGCCCCGACCGCGTCGCGTCGCCCAGGGCGGGGACCGGCCCACGTACAAGGAGGCGCCAGGGGTCTGCGGCGATGTCGGCAACCCACCCGACCCGTCTTGAAACACGGACCAAGGAGTCTAACGCGCGCGCGAGTCAGAGGGTGCGGTGGAAACCCCGTGGCGCAATGAAAGTGAGGGCCGGCGCGCGCCGGCTGATCGCCATGATCACGTCTGCCTCTCGTTTGTTTTTGTGCAGTGGGAACTAAATTCTCACTTGAGTACTTAACTGTCTGGGAATAAAACAGCAGGCACTCCGGCTACATGCTGACATAATTTATATTGTCCTATTGTTTGCTCTTCTCCTTCCTTGTTTTCTATCTATCTATCTATCTATCTATCTATCTATCTATCTATCTATCTATCTATCTATCTATCTATCTATCTATCTATCTATCTATCTATCTATCTATCTATCTATCTATCTATCTATCTATCTATCTTATTTTTTATTATATAAAAAATTGTAGGTGAAAGCCTTTTTCAGGAAGTAGTTTTCAAATGTCCCTGTCAGTTTTGTTTGTTCCAGATGTTTTTGACATTTTGTTGTTTTTGATGTCAATAAAAGTGAGTATTGGCATAACTGGTAGTAATTTTTATGTTGAGGGGGTGGGGGATCAGCCTCTGCTGTAAGTAGGGTGGCCAGATGTCCATCTTTTAGGCCGGACCGTCTATCTTGTCAATGTCTTGCCCAGCCTCAGGGGCAGCATCAAGCCAGACATCTAATTCAGTAAAATGCAGGAATTTGCATCTAAAGGTTACAAAATGTATGCTATGACCTTCACGGTCACCACATCTCATCACATCAACCATCTCTACCACCATCACCAAAACACTACATTTTAGGAGAATGGTTCTAACCCTCCAGTAGAGTTCAGAGGCCTGTAGGATCAATGTTAAGGGTGTACTGAGGCAGTATGTTGTGGCCAAGCACATGACACTTTATGTTGATTTGTCCTGTAATGTATCATCTGTCTGTATATTGCAAAGGTAATTCATTTGCCATTTTACATTGTTTTTATTTATACATTTGTATATATTTATGCAATAAGCCATGCTTTCCCAGTGTGGAGTACCAGTAACATACATACACTAGAGTTCAATGTCCCTGACAGTCATCCTGCTACTTTTACAAGTCAGTAGAAAACACTGAAAGTAGAAGAGGTAAAGTATGTGTCACATTTTATGGCTTGTGCATGGACAGTTTGCACAAGCTGTGCAATAAAAAGTAAAAAAAAAAAACAGTAAAAAAAGAGTAAAAAAGAAGAAACAATGTTGAAAAAATGTGAAAGATGTCAGGAACAAAGTGAGAAAGTGTATTTCATGCCTGATGAGGTGATGCAGCCAGACACATAATAACGCTCATTCAGCCTCTCTGAGCATGTGGAAACCTCTCACATGCTCAGAGAATCTTCAGAACACAGAGGACTGTGAGAGCATTGTTTCTGGAGATGACTACCTCAACAATGGCTCAGCATTCCAATTAAATACTAGAAAATATGACGAGGGGTTATTATGTTCCGCTGGTGGCCAGCTGAAATAAATTAAATTCTTTTGTCTGCTGCAGCATACATTTGTGCTCTGTGAATCACTCACCCCATCTTCTCCTTTAGGAAAAATCCAAACCATTTTTTCTCATGATGGTGTTGGCTAGTTTCACATTATTTAAGCAGAATACCGTTAGGTCTCAACGTTCATAGATGGAGAACATGTTTCCATCAGAAGGCTTTATTTTAAATTATATTTGCATAAAGCAATAATATTAGTAGTAAATATGAACACCTGTCATCTATCTATCTATCTATCTATCTATCTATCTATCTATCTATCTATCTATCTATCTATCTATCTATCTATCTATCTATCTATCTATCTATCTATCTATCTATCTATCTATCTATCTATCTATCTATATCTACATATATCTACATATATATATATATATATAAAGCACATGATTCCAATCTGTACAAGTCAGTGTTATGGTGGTCATTTGTAAACTAAAGATATCAAGCTTTTGCAATGTTACATGGTTTGTTTTCTTTAAAAATATTTTTTCCATTCCATCCCTTAACTTCCTGCCAGAGAGGATGTTGCCCCACCCCTTTTGATTTCCTTTCTCTATTATTATTAAAGACCAAACCAGCTGATGGCCTCTGATAACAGCCAATATGTATTCTGACCACTTCTGTTATAACAGTCTGACGATGAGTGCATTGCTCATTAAATGAAAGCATAAATGTTGCCTGACAGAATAACAATAAAGACATGTCAACAACACTGATATGTTAAGGTGCTCTAAGTAAGGCTCTTCAACTACAGCTGCTTCAGTGGAGCAGTCTGTGGTTGTACTTTAGTCCTTCACTGTTCTTTCCATACTTATCTGTGTAAGACGCATAAACAATGATCTCAGCTAACTGTGAAGCCTCAACTAAAATCTTGTCTTCTGTTGTTCATGCAAACTGTCATCTGGGATAATACACCTAAAAATGAATATATATATACAAATAGTATGATGAGAACTGTTCATAAAGTTCTAGAACTGTATAGAGCTTCTTTCATTTTCTTCACTAAAACAAAAATGTTGAGACTTTTTTGTTTTTGCTCTTTCGATTCCTTTGGTTTGATTTTTCATGCTGTGTGTTGGTGACTTCTTGTTTCTGTTTTCATTATCAGTTACTGTTACTTATTCTTTCATGTGTAGAGGCATTTCATTGATTCATATTTGGCTTATATTGCAGCTTCTTGTCTTATTGATATTGTGTGATTTAAATAATTGTCTCATTATTGTTGCTGTTCTTGTGTGGAAGCCAGGAAAGACCAGTGTCCACTTTAGTGGAGGATCCAAATAAAGAATAGACTGAAGAATACTGAGCTGCTGTTACATGTGAGTGTTTTTGTCCAAGGTGTGTTCATTTGTAATTGTCTGGTGTCAGAGTATTCTAACACACAGTTCAAGAATTTAGCTTTGCTGCTATACAGAAACAGCAGGAATAATGAGAATGTTGACTTATCGTGGAAAGGGAAGCACAAATGCAGTGTTGACATTAATGATGCCTCCATTCCATTTAAAAGGATAGGTCCACAATCCTTTAGGTCTGTCTTAAAACATATAGGGTTTCTGTGTGCTGTAATAATTCTTACTGTTCATACTGACTATGGAGAGATCCCTTCCTCCAGTCCACTAAGTAACTTCCAACAGTGTATGAAGGCAAAATCCACAGTCCTTGTTCTGTGTAAAATTACATTCCAAATTTAATCCAAATTCCCTCTTTGTGTTTTCACAGACTGTCTCTGTGCTGAGCTTCAGTGGAGATGGTAGCATTAAACTGCTGAACCTCAGAGTATGAAACTTTTCTTTACCGGGAATGCAGCCTCATGTGCTTCACGGAGACGTGGCTGACTGAACTTTCTCCGAACTCGCACGTAAACCTGGACGGATTCCAGCTCGTCCGGGCGGACCGGAAAGCACCGGAGAGCGGTAAGAAGAAGGGAGGGGGGATCGCTGTGTTTGTGAACGATAGATGGTGCCACCAGGGACACATCAGGGTGAAGGAGCAACTCTGCACCAGAGACCTGGAGCTGTTAGCGGTCAGCATGCGGCCATACTACCTCCCGAGGGAGTTCTCACAGGTCATTGCCATGACTGTGTACATCCCCCCCTCGGCAGTCGCTGCTGCAGCTACAGACCAGATCCACACTGTCGTCTCGCAGCTCCTAAACCAGCACCCCCAATCCCTCCTCCTCATCTCCGGTGACTTCAATCATGCCTCTCTGTCCTCGACTCTCCCCACCTTCACCCAGTACGTGAACTGCCACACCAGAGACAATAAAACGTTGGACTTACTGTATGCAAACATCAAGGATGCATACACCTCATCCCCCCTCCCCCCGCTGGGTTGCTCTGATCACAACCTTGTTCACCTCGTCACAGACTACACCCCTGTGGTGAATAAACAGCGACCTGTGAAGAGGCGTGTGAAGCAGTGGTCTGAGGAGACCAGTGCCAGGCTCAGAGACTGCTTCGAGACAACGGACTGGGAAGCACTCTGCAGCCCCCACGGCAGGGACATCGACAGCATGACCGACTGCATCACGGATTACATTAACTTCTGTGTGGAGAACACTGTGCCCTCCAAGTTGGTACGGTGTTTTTCCAACAATATACCCTGGGTGACCTCCGAGATTAAGGCCATGCTGAACGAGAAGAAGAGGGTCTTCAGATCGGGGGACAAAGAGGAACTGCGGAGAGTCCAGAGGGAACTCCGGCTGAGGATCAGGAAGGGGAAGGACAGCTACAGGAGGAAGCTGGAGAAGCGTCTGGAGCAGAACAACGCCAGGGACGTCTGGAGAGGACTGCAGACCATCGCAGGCCACGGAAGAGGAGTGGGGAGGAACCCAGTAAGCGGGGACAAGGACTGGACAGATGAACTGAATCTGTTCTTCAACAGATTTGACTCTGCCCCCCCTCCCTCTCTCACTCCCCTTTACCCCTATTCACACCTCCCCTGGCGGGCTCCCCCTTCTCCTGCCCCTCCACTCCTTAGCCCGACACCTTTAACACCTTCAACACCTAATCGCCACCCACTCACCAGTTCACCCCCCCCCCCAAGACTCTCACAACTTATCACCCCCACACCCCCACCCCAGTCATCCTCCTCCCCCCTCTCCATAACTGATGATCATGTGAGGAGTCAACTAAAAAAGATCAAGGCAAGGAAGGCCCCAGGCCCGGATGGCATCAGCCCCAGGCTACTTAAGGACTGTGCTGACCAGCTCTGTGGTGTCGTCAGGCGCTTATTCAACCTGAGCCTGAGCCTGGAGAAGGTCCCGGCCCTGTGGAAGACCTCCTGTGTGGTCCCGGTACCAAAGACGCCGCGCCCCAAGGAGCCTAACCACTTCAGGCCTGTTGCCCTGACTTCTCACCTGATGAAGACTATGGAGAGGATCATCCTGGGACATTTAAGACTGCTTGTGGGCGCACAGCTGGACCCCCTGCAGTTTGCTTACCAGCCTGGGATCGGGGTGGAGGACGCAGTGATCTACCTGCTGCACAGATCACTGCTCCACCTGGAGGACAGCAGGAGCGCTGTGAGGGTCATGTTTTTTGACTTCTCCAGTGCTTTTAACACCATCCAGCCTTCACTGCTTAGAGTGAAGATGGAAAGGGTGGGAGTAGACCAACACCTGGCTGCATGGACGACAGACTACCTCACCAACAGACCACAGTTTGTGAAGCTTCAGCACTGTGTGTCTGACATGGTGCTCTGCAGCACAGGTGCCCCTCAGGGTACGGTGCTCTCCCCCTTCCTCTTCACCCTCTACACGTCGGACTTCACCCACAACACCGCCCACTGCCACATCCAGAAGTTCTCCGATGATACAGCCGTCGTTGGACGTGTTTCAGAGGGGGACGATCTGGAGTACAGGACCATCATCAGGGACTTTGTCAGCTGGTGTGAGCTAAACCAGCTTCAGCTCAACACCAGCAAGACGAAGGAGATGATCGTAAACTTCCAGAGGAAATCATCACACCTCACACCGGTGAACATCCAGGGATCAGACATAGAGGTGGTGCAGAGCTACAGATTCCTGGGTGTTCACCTCAACAATAAACTGGACTGGACTGATAACACCCATGCTCTCTACAAGAAGGGCCAAAGTCGTCTCCACCTGCTGAGAAGGCTGAGGTCCTTCGGAGTATGCAGAGCTCTCCTCAGAACTTTTTATGACTCTGTGGTGGCCTCAGCCATCTTTTATGCTGTGGTCTGCTGGAGAGGGGGCAGCACGGACAGGGACAGGAGCAGACTCAACAGACTTATTAGAAGAGCGAGCTCTGTCCTGGAATGTCCTCTGGACTCCACAGAGGAGGTGGGTGAGAGGAGGATGTTAGCTAAGCTGACATCCATCATGGACAACCCCTCTCACCCCCTACACGACACTGTGGGGTCTCTGAGCAGCTCCTTCAGCAGCAGACTGATACACCCACGGTGTAAGAAGGAGAGGTTCCGCAGGTCCTTCATCCCTGCTGCTGTGAGACTGTACAACACCTGCACCTGATAATGTTGTAGTCTCTGTACATGCCTGATTCTGTTCTGCTCTGTAACGCTTATGTTACACATTCCTAGAACTGCACACTACACTCACTGCACATTATATTATATCCATAGTACTTTTGTAAATTTGTAAATATTTGTACACACTGTGTTTTTCCCCCCTTTCCCTCCTTCCGCTGCTGTAACAAGTGAATTTCCCCGCTGTGGGATCAATAAAGTATTATCTTATCTTATCTTATCTTATCTTAAATGTCCAAAGCGTCGGGAGCCAGCATGCACAACACCAAGGCCTGGCAACCGTGGAAAATAACTGTAACTTCTGACCATGATTACTGCAATATTTTCCAAAATTCATCTGCTTTCTTGCTACTGGGGCTCCCTCTCCTCATTCATCCTCTGTCACTTAACCACGACTCTCTCTCTCTCAAACAACCTGCCTACCTGGAAAGTATCACTGTTTGTCATTAAACTCCACCTGTGGAGCAGTTTGATAAGTGTTATCACCTGATCGCCCACTGAGGATGGCAGGTTTCTCCATGAGTTGATTTGTTCTAACGTCCTTCGCCGCAATGCTTGATGTGGTCTAAACCAGCCCAAACAGTCCAGTAAAATCTGATGACTACTTACCAGATTGCCAAGAAGGCTTTCTTAAAATGCCACCCTCAGAACAAATTCTATTTTTACACAATGTGCACATTGGCTATGTAGCAATATATGTATTGCAATAGCAATACACAATCACGTGTGCATAGTAAAGCGCTGCGTAAAAACCTAAACCATCATGTGGCCTGTGATGAAAACGGTTTTAAATTAAAAACGAGACAGGTGACTGATTATCACAGCCAAAGTACCGTTCCAGTTTGTTTGGAGTGTAATAAACTTTGCAGTTTTCAGGAGCCACCAGCAAGGCTTTTTTCATGCAGGCTGAGGAAGTTATTTATCCATAAAGGTGCATGTGCATGTGAGCTTACTTCATACAGAAGACATCCCAGGGACCAGATGTCTGACTTGAAATTGTATCCGTTCTCGTGGATCCTCTCCGGTGACATGTAGTAAGGTGTCCCCACTAAAGACAAAAAGCAACAAATAAAGTGATACTTTTCTTCAAGAAAGTGAATAACTATGAGTGTTGTACCTAACTGTAGCAAAGAAGTACATATTAACCATCATCGGAATTTATATACCTTTAGTTTCAAATAGTTATTTTCTGTTGTTTCTCATGAACAACACATCTCCATTAAGAGTTAGTACATATGAAAAACATGTGTTTTCTGTGTGTATGTGCTTTACCTAAGGAGTGTGCTGCCGTCGTTTTAGAGCTGAAGAAGCGGCCTAATCCCAGATCACCGAGCTTTACCTCCCCTGTGGCTGTTATGAACACGTTGGCTGGCTTGATATCTAGTTCACACACAAAGACACATATTTAAACCTGGCAATATTCATACCATTTGTCATAATTTTATATGCCTTAGTCATCTCTTGGCAGAGGAGCAGGGAATACGGTCCATAATCGACTCCTTCCAATCAGAAGATGAGCACAGGGACATTTTCTTTATTTCAAGTGCAGATGACCAAAGATGGTCTTTCAAATTTGTTTAATTGTACTTTAATTTCCTCACCTCTAGTCTTTAGAATGCGTATGTTTCTTGGAGCTTTGCTGATATTCTTCATGTTAGTGAGTTTTTTTTAAATTTAATATGTATCTGATCCTTCACATATCATGGGTCGTACATTAGACGTTTTTACGCTTGTTTACAGCTTAGATGTTGGATGGTATAGTGACTGTAATGACATGATGATATCCCCTGATATACTGTATGCTCTGTAGGTTCTGTTTGGTGCTGCTGGATCTTTGTGCAGCTCCTGACTGAAAGGCTTAGGGGGTGGGTAAGTGTTTCTGGGATCACCCAGGACTGGTTCTCTTCCTGTTGTTTGGATCAAAGTTTTTCTGTGTCGTTTGGTCCCAACATGTCACATACTGCTGCCCTTTGCTGTGGGGTGCCTCAGGGTTCTGCCTTGGGTCCTAATATTTGGCTTATATATACTTCCCTTCCACATTATTAACAAGTTAAAGGTATTTCTTTTCACTGTTGTGCTGATAATATCCCACTGCCATTAAGGGCTGAGACCCAGAGGCCCTCACAGTTGCTTAAGATTCTGTAGTTTCAAACGCTTGCTCAGTGTATTGGATCCCTCTCTTCAGTCTTAGTCTAAGTCTAGTCTCAGAAATTTTGGTTTGTCTGATCAGTCTACGGACTTCAATCAGCACATAAAATCACAACCTGCAGGGTCAGGGGCCAGCATACATCTCTGATCTGTTCTGCTCATGTTTTCATGTTCTGCTGTTGCTTATGTTTGCTTATTTTTACTGTTCTATTGTTGTTTTTCTCATAATTATCGTTATGGTTGTTTGGGCAGAATTTATGAGAACATTGTTGGCTGTAGAGTAAGATGGAGACAGCTCTGGTCACACACATTATGGACTGGACTCTACATTAAATAAATACATACTGTATTGCCTTCCTGTCTTTTAATTTTGACTCTGAATAACAACAAAAGTAAGAATGTGGTTGAAATTAAAAATATGAGCGCGAAACAGATCAGATGAGAGGCTGGTTTAGGTGGAGCATAAGGATGGAAAAAATATATCAGTAGAAAGAGACTTGGAGACGAAAAAGTGTGCATTGTGTTAATGAGGACAGAGTAAATCTGGAAGTAGTTGTTTACCACGGTGCATTACTCTGCGTGAGTGCATGTGCTCCAGGGCGCTGCAGAGCTGCACAAAATATTTCCATATAGTCCTCTCTGGAATTAGCCTCCTCTTCTTTTTGAAGTACTAAAAAGATAGAAGGAAGGATTGTTAGTCCATTAAAAGGCACAGTGCTCCTGTGTTATGCGCTACATGTGGCATATTTATGTGAAATCCAGAAACACTGATTCTAGAAGTGTTTCCAGACTAAGGATTTCTCTTATCTCATCTTACATTAGGATTAGTATCCAAAGGATGGATCTTGGTAAAATAGAGTATGTTTTGGATAGAATTCCTGGGTAATACCTCTTTAATCTAGGGCAGTGTTTCTCAAACTTTTTCAGACCAAGGACCACTTTGTCAAAAAAAATTTTTTCAGGGACCACCTGACCCCGTCTTCAGCCACCTATCCATCATTGTTTCCCATCCTCTCCGTGCCTTGTTTTAGTTAAAGTTCACAGCTTTTGCTGCTCTTTTCCTTGCTTTCTTTTCCTTACTTACTGACGTGACAGCGGAATGATTTTGTCTATAGGAGACGCCGTGGTTGCTTAGGCAACAATTTGGGCACTGCTAATTCAGATTTATCTTCATATATCCATTATACATATTTAAAAAAATATTTGTCTGCATTTTTGTTCAGAGAACAAATTCGCTTTACACTTCAAATAATGTTAGGTAGGACTAGGGCTGATATGGCCTGTAACCAATATCTCGATATTTTTAAGCTATAACGCGATACACGATATATATTTCGATATTTTTGTTCTTGTTGTTTTGTATTGTTTATTTCTAATAAATATTGTCATTATTTCCATGATAGCATTGTAATTGCTCAAAATCAACGTAGAACAGTAGATTTACACTTGCTGTGAGACACACCTCTTTTATAGCATTTTAACACTTGTCATATTTTTTATAAATTTTTAATTCATTTCATGATGTAAATATGAGCTTTAAAGCTCAATAGCTTCCAGGTCCTGTGACCTATTGGCTCAAAATCAGTGTAGAACAGTCGAGCTACACCTGCTATACGACACACACTCTTTTTTATAGCATTTTAACACTTGTCATATTTTTTATGAATTTTTAATATATTTCATAATGTACATATGAGCATTGAAGCAGTGCAGAATAATACTTGGCATATGAGACACTTTTTTAAATCAAATTTTAACCATTCTTCATATTTTATAAATAAACGTTTAATACATTTAACACCCACGTTTTATTTTGAAAACCGAAAGTGTCCACACGCTGCAGTAAGCTAGCGCTGACTTTCCAGTTTTTTAAAAGTGTTTGCCATAAAGTCGGCAGTAAGGGCGCACTTGAAAATATTGGAGCAGCTGACGTGACCACGCGAAAACGAGAGACGGCGTGACCGCAGCTGTTTTTCTTCAGAACCAAGTCGTCCGTCTCCATCTTCAATTACCTCACTTGGACTCTTGGCTTCACCTCTCCTCACTTGATACAGAAAGTACGCATGCGCGCAGGGGATGTTTCTGGGTGGGCGGGGCAGTGTGCTGCGTGCTGTGAGCAGCAGGAGTGAGTGACAGGCGAATCCCCGGAGAATTAAATGCCGACGGCTTAAAACATTTACGTGACAAGTACTCGATGGTCGCGATATAGTCATTTCATACATCTCACGTAGAACAAGCCGCGATATATCTTGAGTATCCCTAGGTAGGACTCCACAAACTTGTGTGGGAAATTCGAATATTTTAAGAGATCCTCTCACGGACCACTTGAGGTCGCTCGCGGACCACTAGTGGTCCGCGGACCACACTTTGAGTAACACTGATCTAGGGTAAGTGAGGTAAGTGAGTTTTAGAGCACTTTGTAGTTATTCCTGACCTTTATCATCTGGGAGAGATCTCCAGCATCTGCCAGCTCCAGAACAATGTTGAGCTCATTGTCTTCAATAAAGGAGTCTAGGTATTTGATTATATTGGGGTGATTCAGCTGCTGCAGTGGACAAACGGGAAAAAAAAACAGTTGCTCCCAGACACAGCTTCAACAGTCAAGATACATACAAAGTATTATTTTTTTTATTCTTGTTGTCACATTTTCCTCTAAAACAATGCAGAGAAACCTATCAATCATTTCCCTTTCTCACAAACTCACAGAGCACAATGACTGTGGTTGATCAACTTTACCTTCAGTAGATCTATCTCTTTGACGCAGTCCTGACGAGCCTTGGCATCCATCATCTCAAAGATCTGCAGTGATAAAGATGTGAGTAAATATCAATCTTTAACATAAAAACGATCTAGGTTCAAAGTCCTTCTGGAGGTCAAAACTGACATCAAGATGGTTGCCCCAAATTATCTGAACCAACCAGAAAATCAGCACAGCCAACAGATAGGCCACTAGCTCATCGCACTGATATCGGTATCTGCGTTGTGTCAGCTGATAAGTCAGAAGAAATATTGATGTGAAAAAAGATGTCTGATTTAATTTAAAAACAGCGACATAGTTTGTCCACAAGAGAGCAGTGACAAATTAATGTTCAACACTAATTGTATTTTATTTACACAGCGCCAAATCATAAAAAGAAGTCATCACATGACACATTTATATAAAGAAGGTCCAGACTGCACTCTGTCTAATATTTGAGACTTCTTAAATTATTATCATTTTGCTTTAATGTTATGTATTTATGTAACAAAAAAAATAATCTATCAGATAAGCAGATGTTATTAGACTTTTTTTTCAGAAACATCAAAACTATGAAAATGAAAATTTATGTTTACACCCTTTCATATTTGAAATGGATTTACATGGATTGTAGGACTGTTTTTATAAATGGTTCTAATGATGTGCAGGCGGTTCTGAGCCTTGACTCTGCAGTTGGTAAACAATATCAAGGCTGTCCTACATGTTTCCACAGAGCACACTGGTTTAATCAAAGCTTTTTATAAGAATCTAAATATAAGCTTGTTACATATAATATTTTTAACATGCAATCAGTCATTTGGTAAAACCAAGTGATTCTGTATGAACTATTCAAACCAGTGTCAGACACACTCCTGAGTGTGTGTGTACCTGGACTTTTTTGAGTGCAACCAGCTGTCCCTCCAGCAGGTATGTAGCTTTGTAGACTTCACTGAACTGGCCCCGACCAATCTTCTTTTCAATCCGGAAGTTTGCCAGAGTGCAGCAGTACTTACAACTTGGCACATTTTTCTGTGCAACAAAACCACATTAAAAGGTTCAAACGATGCTATGGATTATTTTAGACATAACTGCAAGACACAGTTACACTGTTATGGAAAATATGATACCACATGTTTGAGAACATCATTGGACATGTTCTTTATTAGAGGTACTTTGAACCTGTCTATTAACACAGTGGTAAGACGTCCTACCTGATCCTCTTGACCAGGTATCTTGTAGAGATTGTTTTGGTTGTCTAAGGTGGGCTGGTTGTTGTTCTGCACCTCCATAGTGGCATCACACCCACCCACAACAACACTGCAACAAAGAAGGGAAATCTTTATTTATTCAGCACATTTTACGTCACAGATCATAACATTTTCTACTACTCTACAACTCAGCTGACAGACAAAGATTAACAACAAAAACAAAAAGGACATGAGAAATATAACACAAGTTTAATCCTGTTTCCTGCTTGAAATATCAACTCTTAAGTCACAACTTCGTTGTTGATTTTAAGATTTAACATTCAGTGTTTGTATTTTGGCATTTTTAAACATCAAACTGTAAATAATTGGGACGGTTGAAGCAACAAAAGCAGGAAAAAAACATGTTTCTATGAATTGAAATTCAGGAGTTGGACTGAAGAAGACCTAAAGTCTTTATAGATGAGCACATGGCGATCTTCCTCAGCACACGACCAAACTTTCTACCTCCACATTTAACTAAAATCTGTTATTTAACAAACAAAAAGAACAGACTTCTGGGTGTCTCCTCTTTCTACTTTACTGCTTGTAAATATATTTAAAAGACAGACAAGCATTGTTTACAGCAGGCCATGTAACTACTGATGTGTCAACATTTGTGGATTTGACCTCACAGGATAATTCTTTATAGAAAGACTCTCTGATCCATCACAGAGAGTGGGGTGACTGACTGGAGGTTTAACACCAGTTAAAGCAGAGTTCTATTGTTCAGATGTCCCTGTGTGGACAGAGAAGTAAAAGACCTGGCTGGCCTAAATGTTTCACCCACCTACATTAAACAGCAAATTTCAAGTTTCCAACATACTCACAGCAATCAGAACCATCCTGGCTGAGAGAGAAATGCTGACCAAGACACGTAATGAGCAGGACTTTAAAAATCAGTTTCTACACCACTTCAAACACCTTTGACATTTCTACCTTGAATAACTCTGCTGAGCACCTTCACATTATCAGAGGACAAACAACCTTTGAATTTAATAATTCCACAACATGTTCTGTAGGGCCATTCTGAGATCAAACTATACTTTATTTTACCCCCTCCTCCCAGAAGAGCAAGCAAAAACTGTGTGTATACATTAAACAGAAAAGAAATTGTGGACGGGGGCATGGTGCATCAGCTGCAGGAGAGAGGTGTGGGGAGGGCTCAGGAGAGCAGCGTCAGGTGAGAGTGATTGGCACACCGGTACCCAACTGGCTAATCACTCTCGCCCTCTTTTCCCAACACAGTAGCGTGCTGGAGCAGAGGAGGAGGCAGGACGGACAGATGAGGACGCGGCAGACGGCAGCAAGACGAACGGCTGCAGTGGAACACTGATTCGTATCTCAATAAAAGAATCCCTTATAAATAAGCTTTGGTCTCTGACTGGTCTGTGCGGAGAACCCACAGTGGCAGCAAGCCTGTCACAGAAATCAATAATTATCATTATATGAATGCATGGCTATGAGCAGCAATTACAAAACAAGAAAACAGACAAGCAACAAAATGCTGTAAGCTGCCTCAGTTTCAGCTTCTTGTACTGTGAACTAACTAACTAATTTAGACACGAGTACTCTGTTCCAACAGTGCAGTTAAAGCTTGCTGGGCGCCTGTGGTCATGACTCATGATGATAGAGACCTTGCTCTAGTCTAAACTGGAAATGAAAAAGAGACATTTCCAAACAAGTGGATCACTGAAAGTAAGTCACAGAGTTAGCTGGTGGTGTCCTCTTGGCTTTTCTTGTGACTAGCTGAGTCATCAGAGCATGATCTTGCGCCTCCTCTCTCCAACACCCCTTTGGTGAAGAGCCAACCTCCGTAACAACTGTGACTCTCACTGCCAAGTCCTGAAGTATTGATGACTTGTTTTGACCACAATAGCTGTTAAACTGTCTAAGCTGGGTCATGTTCAAACCTGCTCCCTATCCTAAAACATTACGCCCCGCCCCACAACCCCAACCCCCAAAGCAACCCCCCAGTGTTTAGTTAGCTGTGTGTACGTGTAGTAACTTGCGCTCACCTTAACGGACCCAGCTCTACTAACCATTAAAATGTGAGTAATACCAATTGGGCCTAGTGCCATGACTTAGGTTACACCAGAAGAACAGATATGTGCTACATACATACTGCATGTCTGGCTGCTCTTAATTGTCATTATGAGGACTGTGCTGTTGTTGGCATTCAAGGCTAAGAAATCTCTCAACATAGGTCTATGGTATGTTGCCTGGCCCCATGGGCCTCCATCCGCAGGCTTTTCCACTAAAACACACTGAAATACAGAGGCAGGGTGGAGATCCCCTGCAGAGAAAAAAAATCAACTCTCCTGGGAACAAATGTCTCAGATTTATTTTTTTCTAATCCAGTGATTCAGTGGTCCACGAGCCTCCCTGTTCTCATAACAGGCCTGCTGGCTCTTACACAATGTCTCAGCCAGAAAGCTGTCAGATATATTTTAGAGCAGGGCTCTGTTTCAATCACTCCCAGTGAACATAGGTTTCAAACTAGCCTGAGCAATAGCAGAGAAAGGTCAAGTAAAGATCCTAAAAAAACAGAGCCTGTATGTGGATGCAGGTGTGGGAGGATGGCTTGATTAATAGGGATGTAACGACGCATCATGGCGCGATTGAAAATCGGTACAAATCGGTGCCGATCCATGCCAGTTGACACAAAAAATTAATCTCGATTCTTCGCGAATACGAGAGAAGTAGGATATGTTCTTTCTCTTTTCCCATAACAACGCAAGAGCGCAAGAAATTACCAGGGCAATTTTATTGGAAAAGATTTTCCGTCATTGAGAATGAGGGCTTTCGGCTTTCTGCTGTTGTTTTTTAAGATACTGAATTACAGCAGTTAACACCAGTTTACTTGTGAGATTATATATTTTTCATGTATTTTGTTGTTTATGATGACCATGTAAGTTGCACTTTTTATAAGAGAACACAAGAGTTTCTATAAAGAAAGCACCTAAGATTTTTTTCCTATAAATAAAAAGAAAATTTTATTTGGTCATAATTTGTCTGTAGCTTATTTTGATTTCATTGAAGTCTCAGACTCAACAAGAAATCCTGTTTGAAACTGAAATTTGCATTTTCATTTTAGAAACAAGCCTCGCTTTCCGTTATAACTAGGCTTGTTTTTACTATGACTCCTGGCAAAGTTCATCTGTCAATGCATCTGTCAATGCATGCATCTTGTCAAAGTCACAGTATCATAGAGGCCTGAGGTGTATCTCTTCATAAAGACCTTGCTCATTGAATCATCTTCCTCAACTTCCATCCCACTGAAGCAGTGACACATTTTCAACTTTTCAACTAAGCAACCACGAGGAACCAAAAGTCCCTTCAACATTCAGACCAAAAACAGTCCTAAGTTAGAACAGTGCAGGGGGCTGCATAGGCAGGTGTGCTATGGTGTTTGAGGTACCATTGCCAATCCAAAAAGTCCAGTTTGAGGACAAAAGGACAAATTAAACATTCGACCTGATGGTGGCACTAGATGAAAAGTCAATGATCACCAACGTTATTAAAAACTGTTTTGAGTGGGACTTGAATGTGTGTGTGTGTGTAAAGAGATATTTCACTCTGTAAACCTCATAAACGGTTCATCCTCTGGGAACCGGCAATGTTTGTATTAAATCTTTCTGTTTCATTTGGTATATCAGTGCCGTTACCCATGATAGTTCCTGGGCCATAAGAACTACCCCTAAAGCAGAATATTTAGTCACTAGGAATGTTGGCAAAGGAATTTAATTTAGACCCCGGTCGCAACAAAGGAATGGTTCATGAGTTCCTGAAATGGCTCCTGGTCCCTTGGAAATATTCCTGCTGTGGAAACAAGTTTTTAGTGAAATTAAAGCATCTGTACTCTTCAAGTTCTTGTCAGAGGGTCTAACAGTGCCTGAAATCTAATCTGACATTTCTCTAACTTGTGCAAGGGTGTAAACAGAGTACACAGTAGAGGGTGCGGATAAAGCCTATTTTTGGAATAACAATATTTTTGACAATATAAATATCATTACAAGTCAATTTACAATCATCTAATTTCAGCGGGTGTTGATCTTCAGCTCAGTGCAGACATAGAGTAACTGTACATCTAACAAACAAATTATCTTCAACCTGCTGTTTGCATGGCAGCTCAGTAGCCTCCACTCTTCCTAGAATGTCAAAAAAAGGTTTATTTTTGCACAATGTTGCGGCACACTGCTCTGACTAATCGCAAGAATGTAAATGTGGAGAGTCATGATAAAGCATTGTCCTCATTGTGCTCCTGTGTAGCTGTAACGTAAACACCAGACCAATCAGTGTGGTTAGGGTTAAGCAATTCAATTCAATTTTATTTGTATAGCCCAAAGTCACAAAGTACATTTGCCTCGGAGGGCTTTACAATCTGTACAGGGAATGACACCCTCTGTCCTTAGACCCTCGGTTCGAGTGAGGAAAAACTTGCCCACAAAAAACCTTTTAACAGGGAAAAAATGTGGAAGAAGAGAGAGAGAGAAACACAGACAGACAGACAGACAGACAGACAGACAGACAGACAGACAGACAGACAGACAGACAGACAGACAGACAGACAGACAGAGTAGGAGGGAGGGTTTTCGGTAAGGGAGATGTGACTACATCTTTAACCAATACCGTGCTTGGCTAGGCATAACCCTGGGGAGTCCCCCGGCAGTCTAATCCTATAGCAGCATAACTAAGGGATGGCCTGAGCCAGCCCTAACTATAAGCTTTATCAAAAAGGAAAGTTTTAAGTCTACTCTTAAAAGTGTTGACAGTGTCTGCCTCCCGAACCCAGATTGGTAGTTTGTTCCACAGAAGAGAAGCCTGATAGCTGAAAGCTCTGGCTCCCAATCTACTTTTGGAGACTATAGGAACCACAAGGAACCCAGCATCCTGAGAGCGTAGTGTTCTAGAGGGATAGTAAGGTACTATGAGCTCTTTTAGATAGGATGGTGCCTGACCATGAAGAGCTTTGTAAGTAAGGAGGATAATTTTAAATTCTATTCTAGATTTAACAGGGAGCCAATGCAAGGAAGCAAAAATGGGAGAGATGTGATCTCTGATCTTGGTTCCTGTCAGAACACGTGCAGCAGCATTCTGAATTAACTGTAAAGTCCTAAGAGACTTATTAGAGCAGTGGTTCTCAAACTTTTCCCATCATCGGGGCGGCTGTGGCTCACAGGCAGAGCGGGTCGTCCACTAATCAGATGATCGGCGGTTCGATCCCCGGCTCCTGCGGTCTGCATGTCGAAGTGTCCTTGGGCAAGACACTGAACCCCAAATTGCTCCCGAAGGCTGTGCTATCGGCGTGTGAATGTGTATGAATGGTTAGATCCACAAACTGATGAGCAGTTGGCACCTTGCATGGTAGCCAATGCCATCAGTGTATGAATGTGTGTGAATGTAGTGTAGAGCGCTTTGAGTGGTCGGAAGACTAGAAAGGCGCTATATAAGTACAGTCCATTTACCATTTACCATTCCCCACCTGAGAAGGTCTGGATGTTGCCGCGCCCCACCTTGCACGCACCGATAAATGGTCATGAAAAAACAAACACATAGCCTACACACAAATATATACTTTTCAAATTTATTAAAGCGACATCAGTGTGTGTGAGGGGTGTGAGGTCTCCAGGTGTCTCCGCAATTTGTTCGGCCTCATACTTTTCAGCTGCCAGTTCCCGGAGACAAAGAACACAGAGAGGTCGTTGCTCATCACCCACCTCCACTGCCGTGAATCCCAACGCAAGATAGGCCTCATCATATTTTCGTTTGGGGCATCTCGTCTTCTCTTTCTCGATTGCTTTAGAATCGCTAACTTTTGTTGTGGCCCGTATAATAAACTTGTCCATTTTTTAACGCAGCTTTTAGGGCTGCCTGTGACGATAGAAATAACAGCTAACTGTGAACTAGCTAACTGCTGTCTGAGGTAAGATAACAAACGAATCGAACGTTAAGATTTCTGCGCAGACTCAAACGAAATTTCCTGCGCAGACTCAAAGGTTGATTTCCTTTCTGACAGGCTTTTCAAAATTATTAATTAACTGTGGATGAATGTTTTAAACTTGACTCGTAGGCAAAACAGAAAAGTATTCCCATGCATGGGGGAAAAAAATCCGCATGGGAAAAAAAAAAATCCGATGTCACGCGCCCCACCTGCAATACCTCTGCGCCCCACCAGTGGGGCACCTGCCCCACTTTGAGTAACAATGTATTAGAGCAACCTGATAACAAAGTTACAATAGTCCAGCCTAGAAGTAACAAATGCGTGGACTAGTTTTTCTGCATCTGCTTGAGAGACAGTGCGTCTGATTTTAGCAATGTTACGTAAGTGGAAGAATGCAGTCCTCGAAATTTGTTTTATTTGGACATTAAAGGACAGATCCTGATCAAAAACAACTCCAAGATTCTTTACAGTGGAGCTGGAGGCCAGGGTGATCCCATCTAAAGTAACTAAGTCTCTAGAAAGAGAGTTTCTGAGGTGTTTGGGTCCAATTACAAGAACTTCAATTTTGTCTGAATTTACCATTAGAAAATTATATGTCATCCAATTTTTTAAATCCTTAAGGCATGCTTGGAGTTTAGTTAACTGATTGGTTGCATCAGGCTTGATCGATAAATATAATTGGGTGTCGTCAGCATAAGAGTGAAAATTGATAGAGTGATTCCTAATAATGTTCCCTAAAGGAAGCATATATAAACTAAATAAAAGTGGTCCTAGTACAGAACCTTGTGGGACTCCATGACAAACTTTGGTATGCATGGAGGATTCATCATTGACGTGAACAAACTGAGATCGATCTAAAAAATACGATTTAAACCAGCTTAGGGCGGTTCCTTTGATGCCAATTTGATGTTCCATTCTCTGTAAAAGAATTTGATGGTCAATGGTGTCAAATGCAGCACTAAGATCTAACAGGACAAGTACAGAGATTAGTCCTTTGTCTGATGCCATTAGGAGGTCATTTGTAACCTTGACTAATGCGGTCTCTGTGCTATGATGCACTCTAAATCCTGACTGAAAATCCTCAAATAGGCTATTGTTATGGAGAAAGTCACACAGTTGATTAGCTATAGCTTTCTCAAGTATCTTAGACACAAAGGGAAGGTTTGATATCGGTCTATAGTTGGCTAAAACCTCTGGGTCTAGAGTGGGCTTTTTAAGAAGAGGTTTAATTACAGCTACCTCAAAGGACTTAGGTACATGTCCTGATAATAAAGACAGATTAATTGTATCCAACTACTTAGCTTTGAGTTTGTTTGGGTCAAGTTAAGTACAGTAGGGGGCGGTAATGCCAGGCACACAGGGAAATGTTGTATAAAGCGCGAAAAGGTCCATGTAAAGGGAAGATCTTCATGCACAAGGCTGGAGTTCCATTTCCATTTGAAAACTATGGTCAATGTTAATTCCATTCAGTAGCTATTTAACATCTCATTTCTGTCACAGGAAACTGAAATACAAATCTATTTTGTGTATAACAAATTACAGTAAGCTCTTAGCATATAAATTCAATAGAGACCAAGTTTTCTGGGTATACTATTTTCAAATTCAGAGTAATACCCAGAAATATTAGCAGATGAAGCCAGAACCTGAGAGGTGCTTTCCAGAGATACTGATGACCCTGTGTTATTGACCCTAATGAGAAACACTGTGTGTGCTCGAACCCACACAGCTGTTTCTTTGTCTTTTCTCTCAATGAAAAACAGCTTGAAACCGTTTCAGAATTCTACAGAAAATTCCAAAGAATTTGCATTACAAAGGGTCAGACATAACAACAAACCCGAAAATGTAACTGTGAGCGTTATAATGTTGATGCATATGGATGTTAATACTTTGACTGGCAGCTGGTTAAGGGTGCACCCTGCCTTGTGCCCAAAGCATGCTGGGATACACTTCAATGGCCCGCATTGGACAGTTAGTCACAAGTCCAGCGCAGTTAGAGAGATAACACCCACAATCGACATTCCAGTCAAAGGAACTTTATTCAGACATTTTACTGGAAGACTATCAGCCAATGCAAAGAGTTCCCAGGTGTTTCTGTGGGGGTTTGTTTACATGGAGCAACACATGCATCATGGAAAGGGCCGCCAGCCAGCTCAATGATAAGAAAGATTAAGTTCAACCGTGAACTAAATCAATCAACTGGACAGAAAATATCTAAAAAAAAATAGGAATAACAAGGAAATATGCATGATAACCAGTTATTACACACATGCATTAGCCACCAGACAAAACAGACTGGGTGTTTACTTCAGCTTCCTGCCTACTGAATTCTGGATTCGCCTCCAAAATAAACTGAATGTTCTCTGCTCTGCTATGTCAGGACTCTTTTTCTGTCACTATTTATTCTAGCCAACTGATAAACCAGAGCAAAACCTTCCTGTGGTTTACACACTCTTCACAGTAACACTCAGGTTTGTTTGAGAATCAAAGCTAATAAAAGACTGATGAATGCTTTTTGATGCACAGGAACTACATCAGCCGTTTCCACCACATCTAAAGAACTGTGAAAATTAGGCAAATTATATTGATGAAAGATTAAAAACATGATGCCACCCTTTGAGATGCAATTTTAACACGAAAAGAAACAACAGAACAGTTCTGTGTTTTATGTATTTACTGTAAAGGGACTTCAATGTATGAGTGAGATAAATGAATGAAAAAGAGCCTGAAAACACCAGAACCAGAGGAACTAATCCCAAGAACTAAACTAGGAACAAAAAGTTCCCTATTTGTGTTTCCACCACTTCTGGAGAGCCGTGAAGTTTAGGCAAATTACACCCCGGGCAGATTGAAAAACAACACAGAAGAAGAAACAACCTCAGCTTCCTCTCTTCGTACTCTTTGCTCCCTTCTGTCACTTTTCTTAACTAGTCGGTAAGCTGACAACAAAACGTATTATACATTTAAGAAATGTCCACACTTGTCAAAAAAAATCCACACAGTTTTAACTTGTTCTGTGAATAAAGCTGAAGGTGCAGCAGTGTCTCAACTCAAAAGTTCCTGAAAGCTTTCACAGATTTAATTAGTTCCTCTCTCTATCAGTCCTCACTACCTTGCTACCGTAAGAGAAAGTCTTAAATATTTTAATGAATCGTTGGAATCACCAGTGTTGTCATCTTACTTCTAACTTTAAAATTACTTCTGCCAAAAAGTAATTGCGTTAGTAACTCAGTTACCACACTGTAAAAGTAATTTCGTTACTCAGCAAAGTAACTGACAAATTATTTTTTATGTTCTACAATTAGGGATGCACCGAAATGAAAATTTTCGTCAGAAACCGAATAAAAATTAAATGGTTGGCTAAATACCGAAACCGAACATGAAATGCGGTTTTTAAATTTTTTACATTTTTTTTACTATTGTATAAATAGCCTAGCATAAATTTGTAGACATGTTTTTTCAAAGAAAGTAAATGTTTATTTAATATCCTTCAAATATCCCAGTAGAATTTCCAGTTAGTATAATTTTTATTTTATTTATATTGTTAGAAAGCCCATGTTGTTTTAATGACTGTTAATTTGTTCTTGAAAGAAATACTAGTTTTATTATATTTCCAGTAAATTTCCATTTTTCCCACGTTCATGAAGGCATCAAAGTCATTCCGACCATAGACATATATACAGAGACGCCGCATTGAGCGGGTTGGTCGTTGGTCGCGATACGTAAATGGCGCCACCATATTGGACATGGCAGGTCTGCCGGTAAACTAATACACAGAAATGGACTGAACTTCATAAAGCGCCTTTCTACAAAGTTCTTTAAGTTCATGCCTCTTATACACCCATTCACACACACACACTAATATATCTGGGAAATAAACAGGCACCAAAAAAACAACGTATGTAACTTTTAAAGTGATGATTATAAATGTTTACTCCTTATGTAAGCACCAAACCAACGTATGTATTTTTCTAATGCTGAATATTTACAGCTATTAATGTGTGTAACACTGTTACTGTGATGATAAATATTAAAATATTTATATTTAACATTTAATCTGTGTCTATAATAACCAGATACTGAAATGTAGATGTGACATGAGGGTTTTCTGAATAAAGAGCACTAACGTTTAGATTTAACTGATTTTGATTAATCGTTTTATTTACATTGATGAACATATATATTGATGAACACACACACACACACATACATACACACACACATTATATACACACACATATTATATATGTATACACACACATATTATATATGTATACACACATACACACACATATGAGAGAAGGATTTTTTTTAGACAATTTTTTATTACTTCTCTCATTATTCTGGCATTTAGCGAATAGAAATAATTTTGGTAATCGTAACGGAGCTAAAACAGGAAAAGTTATTGTCTGATTTCATGTCAGACAGTGAGGAAAAAAATGTCTTTTTATACAATGTATGTAAACTTTTGGTTTCAACTGTATGTATCCCATAGTCATATTTATATCTGCACTATATATATATATATATATATATATATATATATATATATATATATATATATATATATATATATATATATATATATATATATATATCCTGTTCATTTGTACACACTCTGCACTTCTGGTTAGATGCTAAACTGTATTTTGTTGTCTATGTACTAGGGGTGGGCGGTATAAAAGGTATAAACGGTATGCAGTATAAATTTGACCAACGGTAGAGATTTTGGGTTATACCTTCCTATCGCGATAGTTTATTGCGTCACCACAACAAGAAAGGAAGAAAAATGGCTGCGAGCAGTGAGCGCATGGAGGAGGAGGAGCTCGTAAAAAAGACCGGCTCAACGTCTGTGATATGGACATGGTTTGGCTACAAGGTGTCAGATAGTGCTCAGGAGAACATATTCTGCAGGATATGCCGAGCGACAGTGGTCGCTAAACATGGAAACACGAGTAACCTGTTTTATCATTTAAAAGCCAAACACGTTCTGGAATACGAAGAAAGCCAACGTATGCGTGGTGACGCGCAAAAGCCAAGCCCGTCTTTAAGTGGAAGGAAAAAAGTTGGCACTACACAACAGCAGTCTATCACCCAGGCATTTTCAAAAGGCGTAGCGTATGATAAAAAAAGCCAGCGGTGGACTGACATAACGAAGTCCATCGCAATATTTTTGTGCAAAGACATGGTCCCTTTCCAAACCGTAGAGAGAAGAGGCTTTTTAGGCATGGTGAAGACGCTTGATCAACGTTACGTGGTACCAAGCCGCAAATATTTTAGCCAGGTGGAAGTGGCCAGACTGCATGACGAGGTTCGCAATGAAGTGTTAAAAGAGCTTCGTGACATAAAAAACTATGCAACCACCACGGACTTGTGGTCGAGTCGCACTATGGACCCGTATATCAGCCTGACAATCCACTTCATTAACGACGACTGGAAGTTGTGCGGCAAATGTCTGCAAACATCGTATTTCCCTGACGACCACACAGGGGAGTTGATTGCCCAGGGACTCAGAGAAGCGCTCGAGTCATGGGAACTTGACGAAGAGTTGCAGGTATGCATCACCACTGACAACGGCGCTAATGTCGTTAAAGCAGTGGGACTCAATGATTGGACACGACTCCAGTGCTTCGGCCACAGCCTTCACCTGGCCATTGGTAAGTTTATATTTTTTGTTGGATAATGGCAAGCATAGCCAGTTCTTTGCTTGATACAATGCTGCCCTACAAAGGCAAAGTGCAGTGCTATAGAAGTTTATTCGTCTTAAAGGGCCAGAAGACAATTTCACTACACGCCTACAGTGAATACACTGGCAAGTGGAACCATTCGCAATCCCGTTACAATAGTGGTGATGTTTTATGTACTTATGTAATAGGAAATGAGATATAGTTACAAGACAAAGCAGGTGTTACAAAAATCAGCTATCACCACAAATAATTAATTAACAATAAATTAACTTCTAAACTCAATTTGAAAAATATGTAGTTGTTGCATTTTGGCTTTGTAGGGCACAATGGGCACTGGTCACAATGGACACAAGTTTAACTGTCATTAAAAAACAGAGAAATTCTGTCCTGCAGATTTAACACAACATGAGTATCAACTGCCATGTCCTTAATATTGTACAGATAGCCTACCTGTTTTTCTGGAAATGTAGATGTGTCAAAAAACATCATGGAATCATGGAATTGAACAGATATTGTTTTGTATTGTAATCTGGTATTAGATTGTGCTTGTATTTAGACCCATATCTTGATGTACTCTAGTATTATGTGTTTTGTTACTGGAGCTGGACCAATAATCTCTCACAATTTTGTCAACAGAAGCGAGTGTGAAGGAGCCCCGGATTGACCGTGCAGTTGGAGTGTGTAAGAAAATTGTGAGTGCATTTTCTTACACAAATAAGAGGAGAAAAGCATTGGCCAAAGCCCAGGCTGAGCTACACCTGCCTCATCACCGCCTCATCACAGAGACTCCAACAAGATGGGGGTCACGGCAGCAAATGATTGAGAGGGTGCTAGAGCAGGAGAAAGCGATCACACAGGTCCTGAAAGAGGACAAAAAAAACAGGCACCTGGTACCTACTTGGCAGGACATTGATGTCTTGGAGTCAGTAAACAAGGCCCTCAGTCCACTGATGGAGTTCACAGATGCACTTTCTGGCGAGGACTATGTTAGTGTGTCCTATCTTAAACCTGTGCTCCATGTCCTTAACAACACGGTTCTGGCTCCAGGTGATGATGACACAGAACTAACAAAGCATATGAAGAGGGCCATTCTCCAATACTTAAATGAAAAGTATGCTGATCCTGCCACTGATGACCTGCTGGATATGGCCTCCTTTGTTGATCCAAGGTTCAAAATATCATACATAGCAGACAACCGAAAAGATTACATCAAGACAAAAGCAGTGGCAGAAATTCAGGCCCTGTTGGAAAAGCACTTGTCAGCTGCATCATCCACACATTCACCACCACATACCAGCACAGCAGCTGCTGAAGCTGGACAGACCAAGAAGCGCAGACTGGGCAGCTTTTTCAAAAAGGCATCCATTCCTGGCCCAGCTGCTCTCGCTGACAGAGATGCCATTGAGGTAGAGCTACAAAGCTACCTGCAGGCACTGGATGTGGATGGAGAGGCCGACCCATTAGAGTGGTGGAAGCTGCACCAGGCAAATTTTCCTAGAGTGGCACGCCTGGCCCGGAAGTACTTGTGTATTCCGGCAACCAGTGCACCATCAGAAAGGGCATTTAGTACAGGTGGCAATATTGTTACGTGCCACCGAGCTGCACTAAAGCCAGAGAATGTGGACAGGCTTGTGTTCTTGGCTAAAAATTTGCCGTAAATGTGTAAAAATGATGTTCAGTGTTTGCTTGCATGTATGAGAGAAGCACAAAAACAAACACAAAATTTTGTTTACAGAAACGAAACCAAAGGAAGCTATTGGAGTTGAAGTACTGTAGCATAACTACCTCTAAAGTTTCTTAAGTTTATTGATTTTGCACTCCATTTGATAATTTTGTGTCTATATGTTTGTTTACAGGCTTGAGTTTACCTTTAAAGTTGATTGTTTTGCACATTCAAGTCATTTTCAATTTTGTGTTTCCTATATATGTTTGGGTATGTTTGTTTACAGGCTTGAGTTTACCTCTAAAGTTGATTGTTGTTTTGCACATTCAAGTCATTTTCAATTTCAAAGTTACCCATTTTACCTTGTTGTACTATTTTTTTATTATTTAAATATCATGCATGTTTATATTCCATGTTAAGAAACTTGAAAGTGAAGTTACTTGTTTTACGTTTTGTACAATTACAGTTTTGCACAATAAATTTTCTTGGCATATTCTTGACTTATGTTATTTAATAGTTTAAAAAACAGCTTCCTGCTTGAATGCTTTTACCATGGGCTCTGGTGCCTATTAAGAAGCTGTTAATACTGTTAACAGTTAGTACTGTAACATACCAAAGTATACCGTGATATATACCGTCTACCGTCTATGGTTCAAATTATACCGTGATATAAATTTTAGGCTATATCGCCCACCCCTACTATGTACTTTGTTTAATGAGAATAAAGTTGAATCTAATCTAAAATAAAATAAAGTGCAGCCTAGTACAGCATAGTGATCACCTACCCTGTGGAGATGAGCTGGGAAACAGAAGACTGAAGGAACAGCTCCAGCTCTGATCCTGACTGTCTGACCTGTCCTGTCAAAATCCTCCGGTCTGAAATGCTCACTGCAGAGCACGGATGATGGACTGGCAGAAAAGCCTTCCCTTCTGACAGCTGTTTCCCATTTCTTTCTCAGCTCTTTATCTTTGGGAAACCTACATAGAATCAGATCAATCGATCAGAGTAGTTACTTCGGCCCAATTTAGTTAAATAGGAAAGAGTTCTTGCTTGTTTGGTTTCACCGCGGGCATTCACAATATTATGCGCATGACTTCATAGTATCAGACACAAAGTCAGCAAATTCTGTTTGTAAAATGCCGTTATAATGGCCAAATACATTTAAAAGCAATCTTTCATTCTTACCTGTGAAAGGTAATACCAAGAGATCTGTTTTGTACTGTAAACCGCTTGGTACAATTCCACGCAGCGCATGAAATAGGCATCTTCTCCGTTTGCTTCTATTCTCCGACTGCTCGACTCAGCCAGGACCAATATGGCGGCGCCGTTTACGTACCATTCAGCGCTCAATGCGGCGTCTATGTATATATGTCTATGATTCCGACGGTGAATGCACCTAGCATGTGTGAGACCATCGACATACACATGTATATATGTCTATGTGTGAGACGCCGTAATGTAGAGAGAAGTATATAGCTCTGTAGTGCACCTCGCGCTTCATTCAACCAAATTGTTATAACGCGCCACGTTACATTTTCAGTAACGATAACGGCGTTGCAAGTATGAGAAAAGTAATTAATTAGATTACTCCGTTACTGAAAAAAGTTAGTAACACCGTTATACTTAAACGCTGTTACTCCAAACACTGGGAATCACATTTAAAAAGGGAGAGAGAAGATTGTGTCATTAATCAATCTTAAGTGTCAGAGCAGCAAACTTCCAGTTCTTTAACTGCACTCAGCAGCTATTTGAGCAGCCCAATGGTCATGTTGTTATGCCTTCTCATTCAGTGAATACTTGACATTTCTTGGCCAAACATATAACTGTGAGTCCCACGGTCCAGCTAAAAGTCTTGAATCTGCTCTTTGTCTTCTGTGTTGAGTCACTTATATGGAAGAATTGTCCTATCTTTATTTAAGAGCGCACATTTTTAGTTTGAGAGCATGATTTCTCCTTCTCGTGCTCAGATTTTTTGTCCTCGTGCTCACATTTTATGCTCACACTCAAATCTAATGTGCTTCTTTAATCACGTAGCCTAGCCTATTCACCCACCACCTCTTGTTGAACGTTACAATAAGAGAATTACACGGATTATATTACGGTAGCAGTCATCAGTTAATTTCAATTTAAAATCATAATATGACATGCAGCAAGAGTGCAAAGGCCGGGATGCGAACCTGCGTCCCATGGTTCAAAATACAACAGGTGGCGGTGTACTTAACCCCTCGGCTACCATAACACAGGTATGCTTTCAGGTGTATTTATAGTATATAAAACACCCCGCTGATATAAAATTAAAAACAGTCTACGATAAATGGAATCATGCGGTGTCTAAACGACGATAACTCTTTTCAGGATTATTTAAGATTAATTATACATAAATAAACTGGCGTCTTAAATAGGTGACGATTCAAATAGCTGGCTAGTATGGTAAATTGGTGTATTTTTAAGAAAGGCAGTTTTACAAAAAGACCATATACCCGCCCCTGCGAAGTGCCCAAAAAGCAAGGAACACACCCAAGATTGGGCCAGACTCTCGCTGTCTCCCTATTGGCTGGTGAAACACACTAATTTAAGTGCAGGGCGGGACATCCTTCAGTCTGTGCAGACACTTCAACCTGAGAGGACGTGCTGTTTTTGAGAGCGCACAGGACATGTTTTGAGCGCAAGCAGAAAAAATCTGAGCGCACAGGACATGTTTTGAGCGCAAGCACATTAGATCTGAGCGTGAGCATAAAAAGTGAGCACGAGGACAATAAATCTGAGCACGAGAAGGAGAAATCATGCTCTCAAACTGAAAATGTGCGCTCTTGAATAAAGATAGGATAATTCATCCATAGACTTACAATTTGTTATCCCCACTGTAGAAGAAATAATCTCCATCTGATGCAAAATGTTGATTTGAAATAGTTTTACTGTGACTAAATAAAAAACGTTGTTGTCTCTGAGTGAATTTCAATTGCTTATACAGTAATGGCACATGTCTATTCACATGCAGGGCAGGGCCTGGTTTGGGGATTTGGATTGAGTAACATTAGTGCAGAAATCTAAAGCAATAATTCTCTGTGAGAAAATCAAGTTTTAAAAAGCCTTCAGGGAGCCGGGTGATGTACTATCTATAGCAAAAAAGTCAGTAGAATCATAGTGGATGGATGGATCATATACCAGGGCTTGTGTCCCATGTGAAACATTAAGTTCACTTCTGAGACTTAGTTGACTTTTGATTTTCATTTTTTAAATTAATATTATTATTTTCAGTTTTCAGTCGCAGGTTGGTTAGATTAATACATCAACTACTTGGTTAGATTAAGGGGAAAAATCATGGTTTAGGCAGAGCTTTAGGCCTTCATATATAAGCTGCCTAAAATATAATCACTTAAGAATAGTGTCCACTGATTGGGTTTAAGTTTAAATCATGTCTTTTACATTACATTACATTGCATTTAGCAGACGCTTTTATCCAAAGCGACTTATAGGGGAGGACATAAGCTAAAAGAGGTGTAAGGAGCGCAGAGAAGTTGTTAGTTTTGTTAGGCAGGGAAGCATTCTTGAAAGAGAAAGGTTTTTACAAGTTTTTTTAAAAGGTAGAACTGGATGTTGCAGTTCTTGTAGCCATTTGGTAGGTCATTTCACCATTTAGGGACAACCACAGAAAAGAGTTTGGAGTGACCTCGCTTTGCAAGAGGCGATGGTACAACTAGACGGTTTGAATGAGCGGAGCGTAACACCCTGGTCGGGACGTGAGCCTTTAGTAAGAAGTTGAGATAGGCAGGGGCAGATCCTGAGATGGTTTTGTAGGCTAGCGTCAGAGCTCTGTGTTTAACTCTGGCTGCTATAGGCAGCCAGTGCAGGTCGCTAAAGAGTGGGGTGACATATGACCTTTTGGGTTGGTTAAAAACCAGTCGTGCTGCAGCATTCTGGACCATTTGCAAAGATTTGATTGCACAAGTAGGTAGGCCGGACAGGAGCGAATTGCAATAATCGAGGAGAGATTATTGCAATTACAAGTCTGACACACCTTCTTTCTAAAAAATGTTAAAATACACATCATGACAGCACAAGGCTGACTGCCAAATAAAATGATTTGGAAAAAATATTATTATAGAGCATAACACCAAACATACAGGTGGAAAACATTCTATAAATCCCTTTTGGAGCTGGATTCATGTACTGCCAAATCTAACTACACTCAGCTTGTTCACATTCTTCCAACCTCAGAGAATAGCACTAACTGATCAGCAGCATGTAAAAATATTCAGTGAGGACATGTGAAGACATGGCTTCCTGCTGGGTGGATACTAACCAGCCCTCCCAGTCACACAGGACACTGGCTCCCTGTCATTGCTGACATGTGACTAATTTTAGCCAGTTATTTGACCTTGGGTGCCCAGGCATCTTTATAACCACCAACCAGCCACCCCGTTGACACCGCCCCCTGCCCGCCCTGCTGCTGCCATTTCATGTGATGCATTTCATGTTCATTTATATACCCACAAACATGCTTCTGTTTTGACACTACAAGTAAAACGTGTCACGTTAACATGCTGTTATCCCTCACGCTGTCCACATGCTGTTTCTCATTGGATATTGTTACATTTTTCATCACAGGACAGAAGAGGGATTTTAGTTAGTGCTATTCCAAAATGTGGTGTAAATGAAAAATGTGAACTGAAATTAAATTTCATTCTTAATATTGTGATGTTTTGTTCGACTTTATTAGTTTTACATAGCGCGCCCCCCCCCCCCCCCCACACACACACACACACACACACACACGCGCTCAGTTTAAAGACAAGAACTCGTTCAAACCAGATAATACAATCAATGCCGCCTCGTTTCCGTCCGCGGCGGGTAAATATCATTTCCATATGGTCGCGCGGAGCAGCGGGCTAACGTTGTTGCTAGTTAGATAGGCGCCTGGTACGTTTTGCAGCTCTCCAACATGAGTAAACACTCCGTGTCCTGGTCTGAGAGGCGATACGAGCACACACACGTACATGTCAACAAAGCTGGCTCACACATAAACTCAATACGCCGTTCTAAACGCGTCAAAGATGGGCTGGAGACAGAAGGAGCGCTTCGTGTCTTACCTGAGAGAGGAGTCAGTAATGTCCTGCCTGAAAGAAAGCTTTGAACACTTTCCACAAGTTACATTTATCCGGGTTGTTGTGCAACTCCTCACACCGACAAACAGACTCTCTCTCTCTCTCTCTCTCTCTCTCTCTCTCTCTCTCTCTCTCTCTCTCTCTCTCTCTCTCTCTCTCTCTCTCTCTCTCTCTGTGTGTGTGTGTGTGTGTGTGTGTGTGTGTGTGTGTGTGTGTGTGTGTGGTTTGTGTCGCTGCTGCCATGCAGGCTGCTCAACACGACACGCTGCTAACTCACGAATGAGTCGAGGGATACTTCAAAGACCCAGAAGCTGTGCGTAGTAACGCGGTGGTAAGGTCATGACAAGTGTTTGTTGAAAAGTAGGTCAAACGTCACGGATCCTACTCTCCTGACGTACCCCATGTGTGATGGGACCTCTGTTTGATGATATATGATATGAGAGTATTTACACACGTGACACAGTACAAGTACACAAGTACACAGTAAGCACTGAAATCGGGGACTCCCCCATGTTTAATTCATTCAGCTGTTGTAGTCTTTTTCTTACATTATATGTATAACATTTGTTTAATTACACACACACCAATTCATCTGCACATCACTGCTCTCTACTGTTCCTATTGCACATAGTGAGATTTTTCTGTTTATATATTATATAATGTTAATTTGTATTATACGGGTCATGTACATAGTTGTAAATATATTAACATAGTGGTGTATATCTTTTTTCTAGTTTATTTATTTTTCTAGTTTTGCTATTTCTATCTTACATTTTATTTATTCTTCTTTTCTATCTTATTTTCTTTTTATCCTTTTGAGTGTTTTTTTGCACAGTCGCGACAGTCACCTTCATTTCACTGCCACTGTACCTGTACTTTTAGGCATGTGACAAATAAAAACTTGAATCTTGAATCTTGAATCTAATTGTTGTATTATTCATTCATAGAGAGAATTACTAAATTCCATCTGACTACCTTCTGTGTGTTGCACTTCTGATCAGTGTTGTAGTGGAAGTGATGTCACACCCTGCAGTACACTTCCACATCACTGTGGTTATGATTTTCAACTGTTGATCTTTCATATAATCTTTCTATAATCAAAATATAGATTTTGACACTACATGTAACTATATAGCTCAGAGTAGCACCTTGAAAAGCTACAGTGTTGAAGTTTAGGAGTCCATGTTAAAGTTCTTGTTGATGTCAGTACTGCTTACATTTTACTACCTGCTGTGTAACAGTGGGTAACAGTAAGATGCATGCACTACCTGTTATTGGTGTTCTTCCCTGAATGTGTTTTATATGTTAAAAAGACTCTTAATTTGAATGTTGAAATATTTTTATTTTTGCGGAGCTTTTATTTTGAAATCCGCTTAGACAGGAAGTAGGTAGTAAGATCGTAAGCGGTGAGAAAAACGCGACAGTGTGCAATGATAGTTTGATGACTGTTTCTCAGTGATATTTTGTCTGCATCCTTCAGAAAGCAATGGCTGTAAGTGTTTCATGTTAACATTAAGAAGTTAATACTTACCTGTTGTTCACATAACAGTTTATTAAGTCGTCTTTTTATCTTTCTTTTATAGTTTCACTTCAATTCAATGTTGTCAACCTGACTTACCTGCTGTGAGCAAAGTCATTAAAGGAGCAAGCAGGCTCACTTCCTGGCTCTTGAAAAGGAGTTTGGCTGGCTGTTTATTTATGTTAACACTCGAGGAGTACAACACATAAAGAGAGCAGTACAGTGAAAAGCCATACTGTCAGAAGGATTGCTGCAGTTATGGAAGCCCAGACAAAACTAAAGGATGAAAAGGCATCATCAAAGTCCAGCTCCAGGTGCACGTCTTCTTCCAAGTTTTCAGTGGTTAGCGCCGCTGCGAAGGCCAGAGCTACAGCTGAAGCCGCACATGCAAGAGTCACGTTCGCACAAAAGGAGTTGGAATTGAAGAAGCAGAAAGCAAAATTAGATTTGGAATAAGCTACACTGGAAGCAGACTTGGAAGCGTTAGAACTTGAAAAGGCAGCTGCTAATGCAGAGGCTGAAGTTTTAGAGGCTGCAGCAAGAAGTGCCCCCCCAGGGACAAGCACTGCCCCCCTGAGAATTGCCCTGACCATCCAAAGAAAACTGTCCAGAAAAAGGCCACGATTTATGACCTCGGTTTGTGTCTTGTATTGATAGAATAAATGCTGGTGGTGATTTTAAAATATAGGCTAGTATATATCTGCAAAGTGTACTTAATTTATTTTTTGTTGTTATCATGCCCCTCTGTAATCTGTTAGGAATTTCTAACCAGAATGCGTCAAGATAGCGAAGTCTGCGTGCGTGATACCCCTACTGCTACTGCACTATCACGAACGTGGCCACTGCTTTCCAGTTGGTTCGTTTGAATAGGGGGCGTGTCAGTGCTCCCCTCGTAGGAAGCACAACAAAGTAGTGGTTGTAGTGTTTTTCCACCGATTTTTCAGGTAAGAATTATTGGCCCCCAGGGCCGGTCTTAGCTATGGGCAATGTGGGCGGCCGCCCAGGGCGCCGTCTCCGTGGGGGGCGCACGAGCGGCCTAAAATGAAAAAAACCTCGCAAATTTTCGATACCGCTCATTAAGTTAGCGGAGCGGTCGCCCCCCGGAGCGAGGGGTTGACGAGGCAGAGGGGGGCGCCGGACAGCACGCCGGCACAGCGCATCCAGGGGCGGCTGTGAGGGCGCACGAGAAAATCTTCGTCTCGGGGGGACCCACCGGTTGAGTTAACTGCCCACCCACACATGCCATTCTGCCAATACACACACAGCAAAGAGAATGCATATCAACACCGCACCTGCCTCAGCACTTAAGTCCACAACCTCACTCCTCACTCTTACAAGACGTTTCAGGAGCAACCCACCTCTCCACTCAGGCATGTGAGTTATTCAGATCGTTTTCCTAGGAAGGACACACAGGACTCTGCTATTACTCCAGGTGCTAACATGATAGACTTGGCTAAATATCTGGCTCGCAGGGAGTTAGTAACCACAGGTCTTACTAAATTTGATGATCAGCCTGAGAGCTTCAGAGCATGGCAGTCCTCCTTCATTAACGCAGTTCAGGACTTAGACCTAACAGCTAGTGAAGAGTTAGATCTATTGGTAAAATGGCTAGTAAGAGAATCATCAGAACAAGTTAAAAGGATTCGAGCAGTCCATGTCACTAACCCTCAAGCCCATAGACTCAGAGAGTGCTATGCCGCACCCAATGTGATAGAGAGCGCTTTATTTAAGCGGCTGGATAACTTTCCCCGTCTCACTTCAAGGGAGAACATTAAACTAAGAGAACTTAGTGACCTGCTCATGGAGCGGCTCTCAGCTAAAGAGGATGGGTACTTACCTGGACTGAGTTACCTCGACACCCCCCGGGGCATCAACCCTATTGTTGAAAAGTTACCTCCAAACCTGCAAGAAAACTGGCTGTCGATTGGGTCAAGATATAAAGAACAATATGTTGTTTTTTATCCCCCATTCTCTTTCTTCGCTGATTTTTTCAGTAACGAGGCAAAGGCCAGAAATGATCCCAGTTTTGTCTTGATGAACAGCAGCCGCACTCTTTACCGTAATGAAAGGCCCATGGGAAAGCATGATGGTATGAAGCCAGCTATATCTGTCCATAAGACAGATGTATCAGCAACAGCAGGCTCAAGCGCGACATATAGAGCGGAGATGGAGAAGAAAAACAGAGGTGATCCAGCTAAATACTGTCCACTTCACAACAAATCTCATCCTCTAGAAAAATGCAGAGCCTTTCAAATGAAGTCGCTGACAGAACGCAAGAAGTTACTAAAAGATCACAGACGATGTTTTAGGTGCTGCTCTGCTTCTCACATGGCCAGAGAATGTCCTGTGGAGCTAAAATGTAATGAGTGTGAGAGTGACCGACACTGCACAGCTATGCATCCAGATGCCAGCTTCTTACAAGCAGTGTCATCTGCAACTGAGCCAGACACAGTGCAGCAATATAACCCACCTCCAGAGATATTGTCAAGGTGTACTGAAGTCTGTGGAGAAGGCCCCCTTGCACGTTCATGTGCAAAGATATGCTTGGTGCAAGTTTTCCCGCAAGGACAAAAAGAACGCTCAGTCAAGATGTATGCTATCCTTGATGACCAAAGCAATCGCTCACTGGCTAGAGCCGAGTTTTTTCAGCTCTTTGGTATCCGGAGCACCCCTTCACCCTACCTGATTAGAACCTGTGGCGGCACTATTGAAATGACTGGAAGAAAGGCTGTTGGTTTCCAGATAGAAGCCATGAATGGTGAAGTGTGTTTAGACTTACCACCACTCATTGAATGTAATGAGATCATGAGCGATCGATCAGAAATCCCTTTACCAGAGGTTGCTTTTTCCCATACTCACCTGAGGCCTGTAGCGCCTTACATCCCAGAGCCAGATCCTGAGGCGCAGATCTTGATCTTACTGGGGAGAGACCTCATACGTGTTCACAAGGTGAGACAACAAATCAATGGGCCCCACAATGCACCTTTTGCCCAGAGTTTAGATTTAGGCTGGGTGATAGTGGGGGAGGTCTGCATTGACAATGCTCACAAACCTACAGTAGCCGTCTTTAAGACCAACGTCCTGCAGAATGGACGTCCATCTTATCTAACGCCATGTCAGACACACATCCGCGTTAAAGAAAAGGTGAGCTACGGCGGGGAGCACAGACATGCCATTTCCACCCATCAGTCCAGCTGTCTTGCTGTCAATATGCCTGCTGAAGAAAAACTAGGGCACGGCGTGTTCATGAGAACAAAGAATGATGAAAAACCTGCTTTGTCTTTCCAAGATGAAACTTTTCTGGAGCTTATGCAGAAGGAGCTCTGCAGATATGAAAAGAACAGCTGGATCGGCCCACTACTATTCCGGTCACCCAGACCACGCCTCCCAAATAATCGTACTCAAGCCCTCTCCCGCCTCCACTCTTTGCAACGTACACTGAACAAAAATCCTGAAATGAAAGAACAGTTTGTTGCCTTTATGGAGAAGCTCTTTAAAAATGGACATGCTGAGGAAGCCCCACTCCTCCCCGAGAATGCAGAGTGCTGGTACTTACCCATTTTTGGAGTGTATCACCCCCAAAAGCCGGGTCAGATACGGGTTGTATTTGACTCGAGTGCACAAGAAGGTGGCATCTCTCTCAACAGCGTCTTACTCTCAGGCCCTGACTTGAACAACTCCCTCCTTGGAGTACTGCTTAGGTTCAGAAAGGAGCTTGTCACAGTAACGGCCGACATCCAACAAATGTTCTATGGATTTTTAGTGAGAGAAGATCACAGAAACTACTTAAGGTTCTCCTGGCACAAGGATAATGATCTGACTAAGGAGGTAGCAGAATACAGAATGTGTGTACATGTGTTCGGGAACAGCCCCTCACCTGCAGTGGCTATGTATGGCCTCCGAAGAGCCGCCCAAGTAGGTGAACAAAAGCATGGCTCAGAAACTCGTCACTTTGTTGAGCGACACTTTTATGTGGATGATGGGCTTATCTCCCTCCCAACTGAAACCGAAGCCATTGATCTGCTCAAGCGCACACAAGCTTCACTGGCAGAGTCAAATCTGAAACTGCATAAAATCGCCTCTAACAATGTTGCAGTGATGCAAGCTTTCACACCTGGAGACCTAGCTGCAAGCCTGAAAGACTTAGGCCTTGACGATGCAGAGCTTCCAGTGCAAAGAAGCCTTGGTCTGTGTTGGGACATAGACTCTGACACTTTCACGTTCAGAGTTGCAGTCAATGACAAGCCATTCACTCGCCGTGGAGTGCTGTCCATCGTCAATAGCATCTTCGACCCATTGGGCATTGTTGCGCCTGTGACCATTAGGGGACGAGCATTGCTCAGAGAACTTTCTGCTGACATTCATGAATGGGATACTGAGCTTCCTACAGACAAGTTAAATAAGTGGGAAACATGGAGAGAATCATTTAAGGATTTGAGTAACTTCCATATTACGCGCTCTTACATTCAGCTCTCTCTCCACTGCCACCTACACAGAGTTGTGTGTCTTTGCTGATGCTTCTAACTGGGCTATAGGGGCAGTAGCTTACCTGAGAGTTGTCATGACGGATGGGCAGTGTAGAGTCGGCTTTGTGCTTGGAAAGGCAAAGTTAGCTCCTCAACCGGAGCCCACCATCCCTCGCCTCGAACTATGTGGAGCCGTGCTGGCAGCTGAGATGGCTGAACTGATTCTCGACGAGCTTGACCACAAGCCAGATGCAGTGAGATTCTACTGTGACAGCAAAGTTGTCCTCGGCTACATACATAATGACAGTAAGCGATTCTTTGTATATGTACATAATCGTGTTCACCGTTTACGCAGGACAACTTTACCTCAACAGTGGTCTGTGCCAGTATCACAGCTCACCAACAGCATGTGGTTTACTGGACCAGAGTTCCTCCACAAACCACGTCTGGCTGAAGTGCATGAGTCCTTTAAACTTGTGGATCCTGAAACAGACGCAGATCTGAGACCTCAGCTTAGCACCCTTGCTACTCACATAACTGAATATAAACTTACCTCTGGACGTTTCCAACGCTTCTCCACTTGGGAGTCTTTGCTGAGGGCAGTTTCATTCTTGATCCACCAATCTCACTCATACAGGTCTGACTCGCAGACTACCTGCAAAGGATGGCATCAGTGCAACAAACCTCGGACCCCAGAGGAGCTGGCAGCAGCCAAGCTGGCCATACTCAAGTCTGTCCAAAGGGATGCTTATCCAGAAGAGTACGCTGCACTACAAGAGAGTAGAGCAATTTCAAGATCAAGTGCAATCCTGAACCTTGATCCTTTCCTGTGTGATGGTCTCTTACGGATTGGGGGACGGCTGAGACATGCCTCAATCAATCCAGAGGAGAAAAACCCAATCATTCTCCCAAAACAAAGTCATGTTACAACATTACTGGTGAATCATTACCACATAAAAGTGGAACACCAAGGGCGACAATTCACTGAAGGGGCAGTCAGGGCTGCAGGCCTGTGGATTGTTGCTGGCAAGAGGCTGATAAGTTCAGTCCTTCATCAGTGTGTCACCTGCCGCAAGCTGAGGGGAAAACTTGAGGTACAAAAGATGGCTGATCTCCCTCCGGAGCATCTAAGCTTGTCACCACCATTTTTGGACCCTGGAATGTGGTCACCCAACGCACCAGAGGTGGTGCAGCTCAGAGCAAGCAGTGGGCCATACTTTTCACATGCATGAGCACGAGAGCTGTGCATGTGGAGGTCATAGAGTCTATGGATTCAGCCAGTTGCATCAATGTCCTGCGAAGGTTTTTTGCTTTGAGAGGGCCAGCAAAACAGCTGAGGTCGGATAGAGGCACAAACTTTGTTGGAGCCAGTTCTGAACTGGGAATGAGACCAGATAATACAAGTCAAACCAGCACGTTAAGGTACCTACATGAGAACGGTTGTACATGGAAATTCAACCCCCCACATGCATCGCACTGGGGAGGAGTGTGGGAGCGGATGATCGGCGTAACATGGAGGATACTTGACTCCATGTTGCTACAAGCAAAACACGCTCACCTGACTCACAAAGTGCTTTGCACTCTGATGGCCGAAGTCTCTGCCATAATCAATGCTAGACCATTAGTCCCTGTCTCCTCCGATCCTTCTTCACCAATGCTGCTGACTCCTGCTATGTTCTTGACCCAGAAATCAGGTGTGCGTCCTCCAGTTTCAATGAGAAAGATCTCTTCAAGTAAAAGTGGAGGCAAGTGCAGGCACTTGCAAATGAGTTTTGGAACCGGTGGAGAAATGAGTACCTTCACACACTTCAACCAAGGCGTAAGTGGCACACAGCATGTCGAAACCTAGAAGTTGGAGACGTTGTGCTACTTAAAGTGAGCCAATCACCCCGAAATGAGTGGCCAATGGGTCTGGTCACCTCTACCAGTCCAAGCAGTGATGGGAAGGTCCGCAAAGTTGAGGTCAGGACAACATCACAAGACAAAGTAAAGACATTCTTAAGGCCTGTCTCTGAAGTGGTCTTACTCCTGACAAAGGAAGGGCGAAGCTCATGTTAGTTCTTAAGTGGCATCAATAAATGCCAGACGGGGAGTGTTCTGCCCTGAATGTGTTTTATATGTTAAAAAGACTCTTAATTTGAATGTTGAAATATTTTTTATTGTTGCGGAGCTTTTATTTTGAAATCCGCTTAGACAGGAAGTAGGTAGTAAGATCGTAAGCGGTGAGAAAAACGCGACAGTGTGCAATGATAGTTTGATGACTGTTTCTCAGTGATATTTTGTCTGCATCCTTCAGAAAGCAATGGCTGTAAGTGTTTCATGTTAACATTAAGAAGTTAATACTTACCTGTTGTTCACATAACAGTTTATTAAGTCGTCTTTTTATCTTTCTTTTATAGTTTCACTCCAATTCAATGTTGTCAACCTGACTTACCTGCTGTGAGCAAAGTCATTAAAGGAGCAAGCAGGCTCACTTCCTGGCTCTTAAAAAGGAGTTTGGCTGGCTGTTTATTTATGTTAACACTCAAGGAGTACAACACATAAAGAGAGCAGTACAATTGGCAACACCTGAATGAATTCAATCTGTCAGTAACTATATGTAAAACCTAAAATCCAATAAAAAGATATAAAAAGAAAATAAAAAAAGAAGAGCTACAATGTTAAAATGCTGCATACACATTAGTGCACTGTATATGTACATATATGTTATGTCATTTTACTGAGGCCTTTTATTGGTTGATGACTTTGAATTTTTTGTTATGGTGCATATGTTCAGTTGCTGTGCGTAAACAGGAGCAGGACTAGGAGCACTGACGCTGTTCTGAATGCACTTTTGTGTTGGCTTCATTAAATTTGTCACCCATTTATATTGTGATAGATTGTGTCGTAAAGTAATTGTTATTGTGAGTTAAGTCTGTTGAAAATATTTCTGTGCCACAGGGCCAAGGACACTGACGTCATGTCTTCTGTATTTTGGAGGAAGTGTAATTTCTCACTTCAGTGGAAGTGTGGAAAAAGTCTTGAGTATGTCGTATTCTGTGGTACAGAACAAGACAATAGAGGTCTGTTTATTGAGTGACTGGTTTGAAAGAAATAGATCACAGATGGGAAGCATATAATACTCTATTATTAATGTTGGAAATAATAATTGTTTGTTTTTGTTACCTGGTGAGTCTTTTATATCTATTCATGCTAGAGATTTTAATAGCCTTGCATATATAAATATACTAGTTAATTAAACATGCTCTGAGGTTACAAAGCCATAGAAAGCGTATACGACAACCACTCACGTCTCCATCGTAATAATGATTGTAACAACAACTTGTAATGGATCATCTTATAAAAGACTAGCCGCTCACATGCAGCGGCTAGTGCAGACACACAGCTTTCTTCATAAGCCTGTGTTGGATGTGGTCCAATATAGCCAGGACTTGTTGACATTGAAAATTATTTTGCTGTTTGGAAGGTTTGCTGAATGCATAAATAATTGCAGTGGAATGATAATGTATTGTGTGCCAGTGTGAATATCAATATCCCTTCCATGCCTTGACTTTAGAGATGCAACTATCAGTCAATCAAAAGGAAACTGATAATTGTTACATGTTTCAGTTATTTCAATGTCTTTGGGTGTTGGTTGGTTGACAGCTCTGCTACTCCCTTCACCTGGATGTCCAAGACACTTAGCCTAAGGTGTTCAAGTACACTTATGAATGACCTTATGTTTGAACATGGTGTTTGTTATTCCATGGCTAGTACAGAAGCCCAATAACAAAAATACACTCTGGCTCCTGGTCAGAATTGCAGATGGTTGCCGACCCACAGCGCCGGTCCTGGCCACATTTGCGCCCTCACGGCCGCCCGTGTGCCCCTGGATGCGCCGTGCGCCCCGATCAGTCTGTCCGCCGCCCCCCTCTGCCTTGTCAACCCCCCGCTCCCGGGGGCGCCCGCTTTGCTAACTTAATGAGCGGTATCGAAAATTCGCGAGGTTTTTTCTTTTTTCTTTTTCGGCCGCTCGTGCGCCCCCCACGGAGACGCCCACATTTCCCATAGCTAAGACCGGCCCTGCCGACCCACCAGGTTTGGGTCTGACCTTTTCCTTACCACTGCCACTTGAATTCTCATGTCTTATCATGCGTGGTAAGTGAGTGGGAAAGACTAACTATTTAAAGTGCTTAAAAACACGTTTTACTTTTTGAGCAAACTTAGTGCTGTTTTCATCTTAACAAATACAATAGAATAAATAACAGTACAATACAATCCAGGTTTCAGTTTTGGTCCTCCAAAGGAAAAAGTTTGCCCACCCGTGGCGTCCACATATAACTGTCTATAACGAATCTATATCTTGTCACGGGACCCAATCGTCGTCTGTAACATGTATTATGGAAGCTGTAGTTTTTTGGTCTTGTTTCGTCCGTATTACAGATATACGTGAGTTTTTACAACTAAACTACAAGTCCCAGAGTTCCGCGCGGGGCAGAGCGTGACCTACGCGTGTAGTCAGCCCATGGCGCTGTGTAGCTCTGTGTGACAGGTTAGCATCGGAAAAACAGCTCCGGACAGACGCGTCTGCGCACTGTTAACCGCTGCCGACAGCGACGGCGGGCTGAGAGGCAAGGATGGGGTCCCGAATCAAGTAAGAACGTCCACTCGCTGCTTTACCCGGGGCTGTTAGCTGGGTTAGCGTTGTTCCTGTGAGTCATTGGGAAAAATAGAGAACAGTGCTAGGCCCTGACTTGTTGCGACACAGGCTAAAAACAGTGGACGGATTCCACTCACAGGAGCAGGACAACAAAGCATTCAAGTGTCTCTGAATGGTCTGAGGCTTCTACTCGTTCACAGGCTGATAAAACACGTTAGCACAAGGCTCACCGGGCATCAGCAGTGACAGACATAAGCAGCAGTGAGTTAGAAACGTGTGTGTGTGTGTGTGTGTGTGTGTGTGTGTGTGTGTGTGTGTGTGTGTGTGTGTGTGTGTATAGCTGGTGGAGGCATGGGAACTGGGTCAGATTTTCTCCGTGAACCGGATGCTGCTTATCGCGACTAAAGTGCAGAACAGACACGGTGGGATTTGACAGAAATCCCGGTGCTTTGTGTAGCCAGATGTCACTTCTCTGACATAATGTCAACACTGTAAGGCTGCGACTGATCTGTCATTGTGTGTAGGTAAACAAAGAGAACTACTAATCCGTTATTTTTCATGGTGTGTTTTGGTCGAATGGGCTGGTGAGTTATTAGAATTGCAGGCACGTGATTGTCACATCTGTATTTTTACAGAGGTTCTACGTGAACTAACAGTAAGCAATCTGCATGTTTGTAGAATGAGCAGGTTTAAATAAAGGTCCTGCTGTGACAGCATTGTGTTGATCATTCACATGTGTTTCATCAAACCTGTTCAAGATAATGTCTTAATTATCAACGTCAACGTCCAAACCATTGGATCGGTCTGAGACATCCTTGGATTCACTGTCACTCTGAATGCAGCTACCTTGTGTTGTCTAAGAATTTCTTAAGTCAATTGACTGCAATTCTAAAACACAGCAGTAGCCACCACTGCAGACTTAAAGGGTCAAGTCCTCGGGATTGTTAAAAAGCCAAGAAACAGTCTACACTCTGTAATTACACATGAAGGGTTTTAGAATTCACTCTGACATTTCTAGACTGAAAAGACTTAAATCTGACTGTTTGTAGACAAAACATAATTCTAAATGTGAAGCGTGTGATATAACATATTATTCTATACACACTCTGCTCTATGGTCCATATCCTAAACGTTTGTATTATTTAGATGAATAAATAAATAAGTTGTGAAATGTTTCTCAAATGTATTCTCCAGTCTTTATTTTTCATCACAGCTGGATATGACCCACCAGTATTTTATTAAAAGACAGCTCAGCCTGTAACAGTATTCCTCATGATGTCAGTGTTCACCACATACTGATCTTATAGCATTAGGCCTGGTCGGTCTAGATAGTTCGTCCTGCAGCTGTCTGTTAAACAGAGCTGTGGTGGGCCAGTCATGTACAAATAAACATAGAAAATAAGTACTATATCTACAGTAATTCTTATTTGTTAAATAAATAAATACAGATGTAATGGAACTTGCTGACACCAGAAATAAACCCTCCTGCTATATGACCTTTTCATACAGTAGGTACATACCCACATGTCCACAAAAAGATGACTGCTACTGTTTGTTGTGGAGAAATTGCTGAAGTCAAAGGTCAATGGTGAGGTGAGGAAGTAAGAAAGTGTTCAGGAGCCTCTGATGTCTTATGCTGTATTATTTATTGACGCTTGATCAAGGAGAATTAGAGACACTCTCAGAGTTCATCAGATGTGCCTGAGTCGGTCTCACATTCTGCCAAACTCATCCTGGTGGATCGACTTTAAACCCCAAGATAACACCACAAATACTACACGCCAGAATTAGTCAACGATAATGTTTTTATTCATGCAGGTGTTATTGTCAGCATATTCTAGTCTGGAGACACAGATGTCTGTTTACGCAGATTGGAGCGTCAACTGCCAGCTATCTATTATGTCTAGGAAAGCAGTAATACGTCTCTTTGACCCTGCCAACACAGTGTTGAGATAGACCGGCACCTACTGTTCCGAATCCCCCATCCACACCACGTTTTAAGAAACACTTCTGCTACACTGCCTTTTCATACAGTCAATAATGTTAACTATTTTTCTATCATGGAAAAGACAACTTATACCCAAAGATATGGGTCAGACAGAAAGCATGGAGGAAATGTGATTGTTAGAATTTTCAGGGGGGAAAAGGAGTTTATTGTTCTAGTTTATCTTATTTCCCTAATTAGCTATATGACTTAGGTCTGAATGTGTGTAGACAGCAGTTTAATGAACTCTAACTGGGTATGTCATTGACCCCATTCTAGTACTGTTTAAAATGAATGTGTGTAGAGGAGTAAAAACCCTCTCCCTTTGTTTGACTGGGCATTAGTGATGGCAGCGCGACACTGAAGCTTCGATACGTGCTTCAAACCCTGGACTACAATTCCATAGAAGCACTGCTTCGAAGCTTGCTTTGGTGCGAAAAAAAACACGTGACATATGACGTCCGAAGCAAAAACTGCTTCGTTGCCAGAATGAATCACCTGACTGGTTCGCGGTCCGATCAGGTGAATGAATGGCACTGCCTCGTCTCCGCTCTGACAGGTGACAGATCGAGACAGTTTTAAATTTGAGTGCCTTCAACACTTTATAACAATTTTTATGCACACCTGCCTCATCAGTTCCTTGTGAACGAGTGTTTTCAAAATGTGGAGAAATTGTCAGCATAAAAAGAAACCGACTCAATCCAAAAAGTGTTGAAAAAATAATGTATCTCAATAAAAATCTTTGACTGCCCCCCCATCCTACATAATCACCCTCTTTATTTGTGAATAGGACAATCAGTGTGCGTGTGTAATTTAAAAACTTCCTGTCCACCAACTAACCTAATTTGACTGCAGCCTGGCACTTCGCCAGGAGAGGTCACCATAACTGAAGCTTCGAGTAATGAACCCATTTTCGAAACAATTGGCTCAAGTGGTTCGGTGCTTCATAAAAGCTTCATTTACCCATCACTACTGGGCATCCAGTCAGTGAATTTGTAGCTGATGTGTGAGACAGTTGCACAATCTGATTTATTGAATGTACACTCCTCTCCCAAGTTATCATTGAATCAAGACAAATTTGTCTTGGTTCTGATCACTTCTAAAGAAAAATGCAGATACAGTAAACTTTGTGGTTCAAATGTTTCATACTCAAATGGAAAGAAATGTTGTGTAGCTGCTGTTCTGTGTTGCTGGAGCGGATGTTCCATCCTTAAGGCTTCCAAAAGGCCTGTTAAGCCAGTTAAGCACACATACCGACTGCATCATGTGTTGGGATGGAATTTGGCTGAAATGTCTCAGGACTCAGTCAGCAGTCTAACAACTGTTCTTATTCACATGCAATCTGAGGATAAACCCATAGACATTTCAAATGAATAAGAAATAAAAAACTATTGTGTTACAGTAAACACTTAGAGAGAGTTGCAGTAGTCTCTTTGTTGTTTAGGAGATCAATTGTAAAGTTTGCCTGATTTCTCTCACTGTTCTGTTCCAGGGAGAGCCCTGAGTCCACGTTTGAGGTGTATCTGGAGGTGGCTCATCCAGGCAGACACAGCTCTGGTAAGTCCCTGAAGGATGGAGAACATACATCAAATCATTTTTTATTATTCACACTGAATACATGGATTTGTCAAATAGGCCTTGAACAGACTTGATTAATAGACTTGTATAGCTTCTATGAAACAATTAGATTCTTGGATTGGTCGCTGCGGCATGATGTCAGGTTACATTTCTCTATAAATTTAATCCACCTCAGCTTCTCTGTTTGCTGGGCCTGCATTTAAATGAATGGAAAACCTGCCACAGCACCAGATCTTAAATAGGGCTACGCAAAATGCCAACTGCTCATCAGAAGCAATACATCGCTTCCTATTCAAAGCTTTCACACCAATACTAAGCACACACACACGCACGCTCACTGGGATAGTTTGAGTGCTCTTGCTCAATGAATCAGTGTTGAATCAATGACTCTTTTGTATATGTCAGTGCAAAATTATCACTCTTCACGATTTCTTCATCATCATCATCATCATCATCATCATCGTGGCTTGTCACTTAAATGAGAGGTGTTTTAGACTTCTGTCTAACGACATCTGCTGGTTTTGAATGTGGAATCTTTTCTTTGCATTTTGTTTCAGCCTGCCTTACAGTAAAGCTTCACGCTTCACTTTAAACCACCATTTAAGTCTGAATTCATGTGCAGGATCATTTGTTTCTGTAACAACAAAACAAGTATATGTCATTTAAATATTATATTTCTCTCAAACAATGAGGATTACAATCCAGTTTTGATGTGTAGAGGTGATCTGCACCATTCCGTGCACTTCTAACACTATTCTGCAGCCTCTTCGTGTTATATACCAACACTTGTTCTGAACAATGTGACACTTGAATGATCCAGTGAAGCCTTCAGTCCACCTGCTGGACAGAACATGTAACCACAACGAGAGCAGTCTTTTAAATAAATAATCTCTACTGGTGGAAAATCGAAACAAATATAAAGAAAAAGTCTTCTGTAGTATTTCTATGTGCATTGAACCACCGTTTTTTTTTTTATGTGCAGATGATATTACGATGTGCTATCAGCTGAGCAATATTTTTAAACCCAAACACATTAACAAATAATATTCATACGGATTTCTTAGAATATTATTTTATCAAGATGCATACAGAGTGACATATTTTACGGTGTGATGTTGACAGCTTTTCTAAATGAAAAGTAAGATAATGTATAGGTAGGGCAGTTGTATCATACATATATAGTTGGTGTATATGTCCTCTTAACTATGAATATATAAACTTTAAAAAATAATTTTTTTACAGGACATAATGAAGATAAATATTATTGCAGTCATCTTTTAATCTTTCAACTAATAAATGATATTGTATACTATCAAAAGTGAAGTTTACTGTTTTAATTAATCACATAGTCACACACATATCGTACATCATCATACAGTTACAATCATGAAGTGTATTTTTGTAAGCTCTAATTTGTTCACTGAAAAACAGTGTAGTGTAGGTTAGTAATAAGAATAGAAGACATAATAAATATTATAAAATATAAAATATATGTAAATATAAAGTAATGCTAGTAAATCAGTAAAAATAATAAACTGCTAAGGAAGAAAAGTATTTTAACGGTGCAGTTCCAGGTACTCTAGTGCACTGATGTCATTAAGACAATACATTTTGTTGTTAAACTGTAAAATATTGTGCCTTCTTTCCATAACTTTGCCTTGCTAGAACTGGAGTTCCACTGTAGTCTCTCTTGTCCTCTGCTTTTTAATGGTCTGTGTTACAGACCTGATTTGCAGGCTGCAGTGTGTGAGTTCATGGCATCCCGCATGGTTCTGATGATCCATGATTTCTAGTTGTGGAATGGTTTAACTTTTTTGATTACGTTTGCTTCTGTTGTTGTACAAATGATTTGGGGGCATGTGTCATAGTTGTTGATGTACCTTGATCTCTATCAGATGGTCATTCTTCCTGAACATGGCTAGTGCTTTTTCTCTGTAGCAGTGATTAAGAGTGTTTAACCTTCTTAGCCCGATGTAGGATGTACACTGTGATGAGGATTGATGTCAATTCCCTTGGCAGAAAGAGCAGTCTGATTTCATTGTTAATAACTCCACATCAGGTCATATTTTAATGTTCCTGCTGTTACACTAATCCTTAGTTGTTAGTGGTGTGTTGACTATTTGTCTATCCTTTCAATCCAGAATCATTAATACCACTGGAATCATGGGAAACTTTATAGAGCTTATAGGGTTTCTACACAGAGGCATTGTCAGATTAAAACAGACATCAACAAACTGTTGGCAGAACATTGTTGTCTAACTTTCTTAGTGCTGAACAGTCCACACAGACGGGATTTGAACCAGGAACCTTCTTGCTGTGCGGCAATACTCCTCACCACTATCTTTTTATACATTTTCTTTACAGAGCGCCAAATCATAACTTGAGTTATCTCATGACTCTTTCCGTAGAGTCTAGACCATACTCTTTATAATATTATTTACAGAGACCCAACAATTCCTACCATGAGCAAGCACTTGGCGGCAGTGGTGAGAAAAAACTTCCTTGTAAGAGGCAGAAACCTCGAACAGAACCCGGCTCATGTTAGGCCACGACTGGTTGATGTAATCAATGCTAGACTTCCCTTATTTGGAACAAAGGGGCCCAAACCAGGAAAAACCACATGGTCCACATGAATTTGAAATCAATAAATACATAATAAAAACACCAGAGACTGATTTACTGACAAGAAGTTTTATATATCAATCTATAAAAATGGATAGCTTTGAATTGTAACTCATCTTAAGTCAGAAGTTATTTCATGCCTGTCCATTTCTAACAGGGCCAGAGGTGCGAAGGCAGTTCCCTGAAGACTACACAGACCAGGTTTGAACACACATGTATATATGCTGTAGTCCATTTACACTGTGTGTGTTACAAATACACAGCATACGAATCATCTGTGTTCCACAGGAAACTCTCAAGACTGTGCCCAAGTTCTGCTTTCCTTTCAGCATGGACAGGTACACACGCACGCACACGCGTGCACAAAGTAAATCGACCTCTCTCTCTGCTTATTCAGTATTTATGTTTTTCATTACACTTACATAATACTGTGTTTTGTATAGCAGAGCTCATTGATGGTACCCCTCAGGGCTGTGATAAATGATTGTGTTCTTGATTTCTGTGTTCTTCATCTCCTCTCTCTCTCTCTCTCTCTCTCTCTCTCTCTCTCTCTCTCTCTCTCTCTCTCTCTCTCTCTCTCTCTCCTCTCCCTCTCCCTCTCCCTCTCCCTCTCCCTCTCCCTCTCTCTCTCTCTCTCTCTCTCTCTCTCTCTCTCTCTCTCTCTGCCTTCTGAACCTCTCTCACCGTGCAGCCAGACAGTCAACCAGATTGGCCAGAACTTCACATTTGTCTTGACTGACATTGAGAGCAAACAGAGATTTGGCTTTTGTCGCCTCTCCTCGGGTGCCCACAACTGCTACTGCATTCTCAGGTGAGTCTGTGTGTGTGTGTGTCACTGTTTGCCCCAAGCTTCAGCAACTACTCAGCAGGTCGTCTGCTTGTAGCATTGATTAACGTCTTTCCAGAAGAAAGATATGTAAAAAACTAACAATCCTTTTGTTAAAAAAACACCTTTGGTATTAAGTATGACTTCTGATGCAGTTTAGCCAAAAATGAACCAGGATGAGGATTCATTATAACAAACATGTAGAGTAGCAGCATTCCATTTCAGTGTTTATGGCAAAACTTCAGAGTGCGTAGAAATGTACAGCATAAGGATGTTACTATTAGATTGTCAAAGCCCAATAAAAATCACTGTTTTAATAACCAGATATATTTCACAGACTGTGAAGCTGCCTTTCTGCCAACTGAGTGGAGTCTGAAAGTGTTAGCCTCAAACAGTAAAGAGTTGAGCTTTGTAAAAAATACAAACACATTTGTTCTTTTGATGTTCTCTCAGCTACCTGCCCTGGTTTGAAGTCTTCTATAAGCTGCTGAATATCCTTGCAGATTACACCATCAAAGGCCAGGTGAGATATGGATAGGTGACTCAACAACATATGAAGACTGAACATGTGGTTGGATGTCAGCTCTCAATAGTGTTTTGCTTTTGAACATTGCACATAGCACACTGCTTACTGCAGGGCTACTGAGGCCACGCCCCCTACCTGCACAGGTGATTTCTGTACCTGGACCACACTTTGGAGCCCAGAGCACACAGAGACTGTTGAAGACACACATTAGAGCTGGTGGACGCCATAATATTGTTTATTAAAATAATTCAAACTCGATAAAGTTCTACTTACAAATAAATCTGTTGAAATGTTTTTTAATTGTTTTATTTTGCATGTCTGCTTATGACAAAACTAAATGTTTAGATTTATGTTTGGATATGATACTTGCTTGCTCATGCTGGAACTGTTGAGTCTCTCTAAATAATATTATAGAGTACAGTCTCTGCATAAAAAGTGTCATGAGATAACTTTGTTATGATCTGGCGCTATATAAATAAAATTGAATTTAATTGATACAGTTTGTTTAAATTACCCCAATTTCTATGTAATTCCCATACATTTCTGTAATTCCCATGGAGTTTCCGATTATTTCCAAAATTCTCACGCTTATCTAAAAGGTTTCTAGAAAGTTAACAGAAATTTATAGAAAACTTTCTTCCCCTTTGCAACCCTACTAGAAAGAGACTGCTGTTTATTTGTAACGCTGACTAAACTGTACATCAGAGAGATAATTAACTGACAGCAGTGTAATCAGCTATGTTGTTTGATGACACAGAGTTTTAAGACAAATATGAAGTGTCACTGTCTTGTATGTATGATTATTCTGTGCACCTATCTTCCAACTGATTCATGAGACTCTAAATTTCTCTTTGTGTTTTTTACATAAGATTATATATATTTAAATTCATTGCATTGCATTTGTTTCAGGAAAGCCATCGGCAGGAACTCCTGGTGTCACTACATACACTCCCTGTCCCTGAGTCTGGAGTCCCTGTTCATCTCGGTGTGGTGAGTCTGACTTCACAAGATCACATTCAGCTGAGCTCAGTTTAAACAGGAAAGACTGCAAGAGGTTTTTCTCTCAGAGGAAGATAATGTCAAGTCACTCTGTCACTTTGCAACTATGAACTTCTACACCAACTGTTATTAGACATCACCATACATGTCTGTTTCATCGAAGTAGAAGAGAGATGAGTTGACATAATTCTACCACACTGATAGATTCAAACTCTAACTGATCCTCTGCTTTCTGTTTTCTCCAGCATTCCTTCTTCACTGTGCCCGACACAGGGGAACTCCCCAGCATACCTGAGAATGTGAGTGTTGTCATTCCACCCATGACATTACCAGTCAAACTTCTAAACTCCATTACATTTGGCTAAGCAGAAACACACTGCCTGTGTGACGTAAACAGGGGTGTGTGCACGTGTGTGTCAGGAGGAGATCATCATGAGAAGTTGTTTTTGTGCCTTAAAACTGCACGAAATTAAAATGCTCATTTTAAGAATGTTTATGTCCTTCAGTCCCGAAATGACTCTTGACTCTTGCCGTTTTGGTCAGTGTGGTCACCTCTCTGGACCTGTGCCTGCTGCAGTGGGTTTTTCCTCTTCATTGTGTTCTTGCTATATTCACTTGGAGTGCACAGAAAAAATAGAACAGATGGGAAGAATAGATTGCGAGCGTTTCACTCTGTCTGAACAGTCCAATTGGTTAACATGGGCGACAGAAAGGAAGCACTTCATCGGAACTTCTGCCTCCTATGAAGTACAAAAATACAGATTAAAGGTGAATTAAATGTAGAACTACTGAGATTAGATGACATTATGTAGTACAATTACAGACTTGAACAAATACCCATGTACATCCATGATTAGAAACATTTGTGAGTGAACCTTTTTTCCTTCAAACAAACTCTGAGGTTCTTGAAGCGGTTCTGTTCAGGATTCATCAACACTTGACAATATATGATCTTATGAGAAATAGATTTGCCTCCTGCGTAAACTGTCTGCAGCTAAATAGGATCGGCCTACTCCACTGTATTTTTATCAATTGCATTTTATTATATATATTTTTCAAATTGGATTTTATTGTGCTACTTGCGGAGTCTGTGGTGGTACATGGTGTAAAACATTTGCTGCAGGATACTATCCATTCAACTTGTCTATTTATAATGAGAGCTTTTGCTTGTCAACTGAATCATCCAGACATTAATAAATAATTGTAATAAAAGCTACTAAGAGAGAAAAAACTGGAGTAAATAGCAGCCTGTCTCAAAGATTTTTTTATACACTAGGTTCGTTTCCCTACCAGTGGAATCTGATGGTTCACTTCCTTCCTTGTTTTAGAGACAGATCATTGTATGTAGTGTACATAAAGACATTTTCAAATTTTAATGATTAAAGTATGACTGAAAACATCCAACAGAACACATTCTGCAGACCACTGTCACATCAACACCTAACTCATCAGTCAGTTGTGGCTGTGTACACACTGTTGACTTTGAGAGGAATGCTATATCCACATTGTAATTAAAGGTAACGATGAAATAGGAAGTCACAACTATGAATTCTGAGAACTGTCATTATGGAAGTATTTCTGTGCCATCAGAGTTTGAATATGAATTTCTAATACTGAATTTTTTCCGCATCAAAATCAGTCTTCAGTATCAGAAAAAGAAAAAAACAATGTCTCAAAATATTTAGTTTTTAAAACTTGCCGTAAAAAATTCAGCATCTCAAAAAATTCAGTGTAAAAAGAAGGGTGCGTGGTATCAGTCTAACACTCTGCAAGAAAGTGAATAAGCATATTTACTATTGTCGATGTCACATGACCAACTTGATTGGCTGAACGTTGGATGAATTGAGACAGGGATCAATTGCTTCTCCCCGGATGTTGAGTGTGGTTCTTTTTACACTACATTTTTTGACATTGAATTTTTTATTTTTTTTTACATTGAATTTTTTGAGATGTTTAATTTTTTTACACGGTGAATTTCAAAAACTGAATATTTTGAGACGTTGAATTTTTTTTTTTACACTGAATTTATTTTAACATTGAAAAAAACTCAGAGCCAAAAAACACTCAGTGCTAAAAATTCAACGTTTTTTAAAATTCAAAGTCTGAAATTGATGCTGAAAAAATTCAGTATTAGAACTTCATATTCAAACTCAGATGGCACAGAAATACTTCCATATGCCTTCAGTATTCCAGATTTCATAGAATGCATTGCTGCTGGACACTTTGTATGTGATTTTGAGTTTTATGACTTGAAGTTTATGATTGAAGTTGAAATGACGTCTCTACATTCACAACTAACTCTCGTGTTTTTCTCTTCTTGTTTTTGACCTTTGCAGAGAAACCTAACAGAGTACTTTGTAGCAGTAGATGTCAATAACATGCTTCATCTGTACGCTAGTATGCTTTTTGAACGTCGAATCCTCATCTGCTGTAGCAAACTAAGCACTGTAAGTAGAGTCCACTTCCTGTTTCTTCTCTCACCTACCGCTCTCCCCTTTGAAATGTTTCAGTAATGAGCAGGTCTGTCAGTATCTTGAGTTTACAATCACAGCATTTCCCCTGTAAGATCTCTAAAAAGAAAATGTTTACTTCAAGATGTCATTGTGAAACTTTAGACTGAGATGTTGTCTAGCAGTATTTTTTGAGATTGAAATATTATTACATTACATTGCATTTAGCAGACACTTTTATCCAAAGCGACTTACAGAGGAGGACATAAGCTGAAAGAGGTGTAAAGTAGCACAGAGTAGTTAGTTTTGTTAGGCAGGGAAGCATTCTTGAAAGAGAGGTTTTTACAAGTTTTTTTAAAGGTAGAATTGGATGTTGCAGTTCTTGTAGCCGTTGGTAGGTCATTTCACCATTTGGGGACAACCACAGAGAAGAGTTTAGAGTGACCTCGCTTTGCGAGAGGCGATGGTACTGTTACGGCCGCTGCCATTTTACCCCATTAGATCTGCTGTGTCTAACCCATTATGTAAATACAGGTGTGCCGGGGCCATTACCGGATTGGTTCTTGGAAACCCAGAGAACTGGGATTGGTGCGACGCCCTCTGCATCCTCTCCCGGCCTAGCCAATCCGATGTGTACAATTGTCCTGGCCCGGGACATTTAAACTGCAGCCGCTTGAGCATCGTGGCGGCTTTGTGTGTGTATGTGTTCTGAAAGCTCGCCTCGTATTTTGTGGTTTGAGAAGGTTGGTGCCGGAGGTTCTGGGATTGGGCAGGGTTTAGGTTTTGATTTGCACTGATTATTCATGAAGATATTTTCTGTTAAATTCACTAGATAAAAGGGGTGCTGTTTTTGATGTTTTTTGTTAATAACGACAGGTTAAATAGTGAGGTTTTTGTTTATGGTTTTCATCTGTGATTTAGTAAGTTATACGCTCTGGTAGAGTTCTTTTTTTTTGTTATATTTGTTTGTTTCTTTAAACAGTACTCGTGTGCCCTTTTAGTTCCCTTTTCCCTCACCACCTTTTGTTAAATTGAAAAAAAAAAACGGACAAACCTAGAGCTAGTGTCAATTTTCTCATTATTTCTTATCTCATTTAATGTTACGGCTCACCTACCGTGCCGGGTCGTAACAGTACAACTAGACGGTTTGAATGAACGGAGCGTAACTCCCTGGTCGGGACGTGAGCCTTTAGTAAGCCGTTTAGATAGCCAGGGGCAGATCCTGAGATGGTTTTGTAGGCTAGCGTCAGAGCTTTGTGTTTAACTCTGGCTGCTATAGGCAGCCAGTGCAGGTCGCTAAAGAGTGGGGGTTACGTGTGTCCTTTTGGGTTGGTTGAAAACCAGTCGCGCTGCAGCATTCTGGACCATTTGCAAAGATTTGATTGCACAAGCAGGTAGGCCGGACAGAAGCGAGTTGCAATAATCGAGGCGGGAGGTGACTGTAGCCTGTACCCGTCCTCGGAGAGGGATCCCTCCTCTGTGGCTCTTCCTGAGGTTTCTTCCACATTTTTCCCTGTTAAAAGGGTTTTTTCTGGGCAAGTTTTTCCTCACTCGAACCAAGGGTCTAAGGACAGAGGGTGTCACTCCCTGTAAAGATTGTAAAGCCCTCCGAGGCAAATGTACTTTGTGACTTTGGGCTATACAAATAAAATTGATTTGATTTGTATCAGGAGCTGAGCGGAATATTGGGTAAGGTATGGTCTGATTTTTTTTTTTTTAATATTGTACAATGCATAGCGACATGACCTCGCTACGGAGGAAATGTGCTCAGAGAAAGTAAGACGATCATCTAGTACAGTGTTACTCAAAGTGTGGTCCGCGGACCACTAATGGTCCGCGAGCGACCTCAAGTGGTCCGTGAGAGGATCTCTTAAAATATTCGAATTTCCCACACAAGTTTGTGGAGTCCTACCTAGGGATACTCAAGATATATCGCGGCTTGTTCTACGTGAGATGTATGAAATGACTATATCGCGACCATCGAGTACTTGTCACGTAAATGTTTTAAGCCGTCGGCATTTAATTCTCTGGGGATTCGCCTGTCACTCACTCCTGCTGCTCACAGCACGCAGCACACTGCCCCGCCCACCCAGAAACATCCCCTGCGCGCATGCGTACTTTCTGTATCAAGTGAGGAGAGGTGAAGCCAAGAGTCCAAGTGAGGTAATTGAAGATGGAGACGGACGACTTGGTTCTGAAGAAAAACAGCTGCGGTCACGCCGTCTCTCGTTTTCGCGTGGTCACGTCAGCTGCTCCAATATTTTCAAGTGCGCCCTTACTGCCGACTTTATGGCAAACACTTTTAAAAAACTGGAAAGTCAGCGCTAGCTTACTGCAGCGTGTGGACACTTTCGGTTTTCAAAATAAAACGTGGGTGTTAAATGTATTAAACGTTTATTTATAAAATATGAAGAATGGTTAAAATTTGATTTAAAAAAGTGTCTCATATGCCAAGTATTATTCTGCACTGCTTCAATGCTCATATGTACATTATGAAATATATTAAAAATTCATAAAAAATATGACAAGTGTTAAAATGCTATAAAAAAAGAGTGTGTGTCGTATAGCAGGTGTAGCTCGACTGTTCTACACTGATTTTGAGCCAATAGGTCACAGGACCTGGAAGCTATTGAGCTTTAAAGCTCATATTTACATCATGAAATGAATTAAAAATTTATAAAAAATATGACAAGTGTTAAAATGCTATAAAAGAGGTGTGTCTCACAGCAAGTGTAAATCTACTGTTCTACGTTGATTTTGAGCAATTACAATGCTATCATGGAAATAATGACAATATTTATTAGAAATAAACAATACAAAACAACAAGAACAAAAATATCGAAATATATATCGTGTATCGCGTTATAGCTTAAAAATATCGAGATATTGGTTACAGGCCATATCAGCCCTAGTCCTACCTAACATTATTTGAAGTGTAAAGCGAATTTGTTCTCTGAACAAAAATGCAGACAAATATTTTTTTAAATATGTATAATGGATATATGAAGATAAATCTGAATTAGCAGTGCCCAAATTGTTGCCTAAGCAACCACGGCGTCTCCTATAGACAAAATCATTCCGCTGTCACGTCAGTAAGTAAGGAAAAGAAAGCAAGGAAAAGAGCAGCAAAAGCTGTGAACTTTAACTAAAACAAGGCACGGAGAGGATGGGAAACAATGATGGATAGGTGGCTGAAGACGGGGTCAGGTGGTCCCTGAAAAAATTTTTTTTGACAAAGTGGTCCTTGGTCTGAAAAAGTTTGAGAAACACTGATCTAGTACCACGCCCAGGTTTTTAGCAGCATGGTTAGGGGTAATAGTGACAGTGCCAATTTTCAAGTTGATGTCATGGCGGATTGACTCATGGCCAGGGATGACCAGGAGTTCGTTTTTTGACAGATTAAGCTGTAGATGGTGGTCTTTCATTCAGGTTGACAGATCAAAGAGACAGGCGAAGATGCGTGCGGAGACCGTGGTGTCGTCCGGCAGGAATGACAGATATAGCTGTGTGTCATCGGCATAGCAGTGGTAGGAGAAGCCGTGTGAGCGGATAACATGGGACAACGAGGTGGTGTAGATGGCAAACAGAAGGGGGCCCAGCACAGACCCCTGCGCCACCCCTGTGGAGAGGTTAGTCGATGACAGACGACCTTGCCAAGACACATTAAAGGAGCGTCCAGCAAGGTAGGTCTCGAGCCAGGAGTGGGCAGTGCCTGTGATGCCCATGTTGGTGAGTGTGGCTAGGAGTATGTCACGATTGACTGTATTGAAGGCAGCCGATAAGTCAAGAAGGATGAGTACAGATGATTGCCCTCGTGTTCTGGCTGTTTTTAGGGCTTCTGTGACAGATAGTAAAGCTGTCTCAGTGGAGTGACCACTTCTGAAACCTGACTGATTTGGGTCAAGTAGGTGGTGATGGGCGAGGAAGGCAGTGATTTGTTTAGAGACCGCCCTCTCAATGGTTTTTGAGAGGAAGGGAAGCAGTGACACCGGCCGATAATTTTCAACCAAGGCGGGGTTAAGCATAGTCTTTTTCAGCAGTGGCAGTGCAGTGATTTGAAGGTGGAGAAGAGTTTTTGTGATACAGTTGTGCTGATGATTTTCTTGTTGTAATACTCCATTTTAGCAGTTATTATAGTTATATTATTCAGACAAAACAGAGTTAACCAATCTGTCTATCAATAAACCAATGCCAGACAATCACCACAAGTCTGCCATACACCAACTATAAAGAGTTCTATGTACTATGAAGAGGTCTCCTCCATCCTACACATTGGTTCATCATTATCACCTCCTTCTTTACTGTCAATGGGCTGTTTGTCCACTGAACTCTACTAGAGGGAGTCATGGAGAAAGAAATGCTACCACAGAAACATGGCATGACCTTAACTGTTGATCCAACCATTAAAAAATCTCTGTCCATCCAATTCTATAGATTTGTCAGTGTTGGGAACACACCAAACACACATTTATGAAACCACCACATCCACCTCAGATGTTAGATTAAAAAGACTTACTGTGTGTTGCAGCAGCACATTAGCTTGATCATGCTGCTTTTATTTTGTTGGTCAGATGTCTCATTTATAAATATTAATTCAAACAAACCCTTTCACCAAACTGTGTACATAAAATATACTACATCAATACTTTTGAATAATAAGCTTGTTATACATGTCTAAATCTATGCCATAACTGTCAGGCAGCTGGAGAAGAAAGTCTGTGCAGCTCATTGTGTGCCTTATTCTGTAAAACTAGTCAGATATTTGTTTAAACATAGGTGTGAGGTGATCACAAGTAACAGATCTATCTACACAGCATGACACATTCACACTTTTAGTGTGGACAGGAAGTTAGACAAAATAATGGTGTTGGTTCACATCTGTGTTTCTGGAACATGTGCACTTCAAAGCAGCAAGTGTCCTTGAGCAGGATACTGAACCTTGCTCTTGATGTCAGTCTGCGTCAGCGTTTGATTGTGTGTGTTATATGAGCTGTAGAAGTGTACTGCTGCTGAAACTATTATGTGTCATTGTGACTGTTTATAAAAGAGATGTGAAAATCGGAACATGAATACACATCAACAATATAAATATAAAGGAATTCATGTAGTATTTGTTGGCTCCTCAGCACTAGAACACAGCTGCTCGCCTGTTAACTCACTGTCAGTGCAGCATAGCATCAGATACTCAGGTTACAGGTCGTGGGTCAGTTATTGTTTCATCTCATGTTTGCCCATTGAACACTGAGTCATTTTTATCTCCATGACACATGCTGGATTCTGGATTATGTTTGATATAGTAGGAATATATATTCTGTATACTTACAGTAACATACAACCTAAGATATTTCTGATATTATTTAGACCTAATGTTATATTATATGTACTGTATATATCATAATATTGAGTTTCAGTCATGCTCTTTATTCCTGAACTTCATTTTAAACTTTGATGTGTGTCTGTGTCTGCAGTTAACAGCTTGTGTCCATGGATCTGCAGCCATGTTGTATCCAATGCACTGGCAACATGTTTACATTCCTGTCCTTCCTCAACATCTATTAGACTACTGCTGGTGAGTCAGACCTGCTGTGTTCAACTCAGGACACACACAGCTAAACAGCTAAACATCCAGGCGCACCAATGGATAAAGACTGTACACATATACAATATCACTGGACACCACTGCTAATTATTGAGTTTAGGCATTTCAGCCACTTTAAACATGGCACTGTCACAGGATGGCACCTTAGTCAGTTTGTTTTTCTATGTGCTATTAATGTGAAGTGGAAGCAACAACAGCTCAGTAACTATGAAACTGGTTCTTTTTTTCAGTGCCCCAATGCCCTACCTCATCGGAGTACATTCCAGCCTGATGGAGGTAGGTGTCAACAGGAAGCAGGTCATAATAAAATAATAAAACAGGTTTTTATTTGTATACTATTCACCTGTCTTACAGCACAGTAGCTTTGAGTCCTTAGCTGATTGTAAGTATTCTTTTTGTGGCTTGTAGAAAGTTCGGGGGTTAGCTCTGGACGATGTGGTGGTCCTGAATGTGGACACAAACACCCTGGAAACCCCCTATGACGACCTCCAAAGCCTGCCCAATGATGTGGTGAGGAACTGTTTAACAGTACTCAGGGTGTAAACATGGAGCTAAACATTCCTAGATGTAACCGTGTGCTAATAACTTCATGTCCCACAGGTTTCATCTTTGAAGAGTCGTCTGAAGAAAGTTTCGACAACAACTGGGGATGGCGTGGCTCGAGCCTTCCTCAAGAGTCAGGCGGCTCTCTTCGGCAGCTACAGAAACGCTCTGCAGATTGAGCCGGTCAGTACATACTGTAGAGCCCACATCCTCAGATCAACAAAAGCAATAGACCAGGACTACTGGGCACTGAATCTGAAATGTTGAGTGTGTGAGTGTTGGACAGTACTCTGACATTTGGTGTGTTTCCTTCACTTTTAGGGCGAGCCAATTACATTTAATGAGGAAACCTTTCTGAACCATCGTTCCAGTGCCATGAAACAGTTTCTGCAGAATGCCATCCAACTGCAGCTCTTCAAACAGGTACACACACACACACACAGACCTTAATTTCACCTTTCCTTTTACACTCTTACCGTATTTTCCACCTGCAGTTCATTGACGGTCGTTTGGATCTGTTGAACTCCGGTGAAGGTTTCAGTGACATCTTTGAGGATGAGATCAACATGGGAGAGTATGCAGGTGAGCCAGCAATGATATGTTAATGAGTTACTATGAGTTTGTTATCAGTCAGGTACGTTGACATAACAGAAGCACCATGGAGTGCACCAATACTGTTTGTTCCATTTCCTGTGTTGTCTCTTAACTTCTGTTTGCTACTGCAGGCAAACACACATGAGGGGGTCATGTGAAAGTGAAAAAATACTTGCATTCTTGCATAATGTTGCTTTAACTTATCAGCACAATGAGATGAAGTTATCAGTATTATTTTATTTTTTTTACACACAATTTGAACAGTCACAACTTCATGACATGAAAACACACACATGCCAACACACTGAACTACAGAAACTACAGTCTCTGTGGCTATACACTGCAGTGGTGTTTACAATCCAGACTACATTTCCTAGAACTCCTCAGTTGGTGCCCAGCATGCTCAGAGCTCGATCTTTTTGACCTTTTATTGTTGTGACTCCCACACAGGCAGCGACAAGACCTACCACCAGTGGCTGTTCACTGTGAAGGTAAGCTACTAATGCTGTTAATGCCCAGACACACAGCACCTCGTCCTAAGAATACAATGCATACATTTTTGATATATCTCTCTTTAGAGTTTGTCCCTCTTCAGCAGGGGACAGTGATGTCAGTGCATATTGTATGTCAATCAATGAATCCAACACTAGGACATGGATATGAATGCTGCCAGAAGATATTCCTAATGATTCCGTTGACCCCCAGACCTTTAACAACACCAGGTCAAATTTTCCTATCAGCTAATATTTTGGTCTATGATGGCGTTACTTGTTTATTTCACAGAACCATCTGGGAAGTCAAACTGTTTGTTTGTTAATGGTGTAGGCATAAGCTGATGCTAGCAGCATCTACACAGCTCTTTAGCAGCGTTTCTCACACACATCATCACACACACCCAGCATTTAACCACAGATAGGTCTGTACCCAATGGATTCAGACACAAGTACAAAGCATGAAGCCTGGCAAGATGAATTCATTAATGTCTTCCTTCTAGCACCTTCAGGACATGTCCCACTTTTTCCCCCACTTTACATCTCTCAGAAAAATCAATGTCATTCTTTCTGCTTTAAAGTTGTGTTGTTGTGTCTCTAATAAACACTGCAGCCTCTGGGTGCTGCTCGTGGGGCTTCAGACCTTTTCTCATATTTTCATAAAGTCTGTCCATTTATTGTCTAAGAGCAAACCTTCATAATACACTGCCTCCTTTTCAAGATGAATTTATGATGATGTTTCCTGACAGAAAGGGGGTGGGGCTATCTTCAACACTGTGAAGACCAAGGCGAACCCAGCCATGAAGACTGTTTATAAGTTTGTAAGCATGTCTATGACTTCCGTTTTTTACATGAAAGTTGAATGAGACAGCGAGGCAATGATCTGGCTTATTTGTTTGACAGGCTAAGGATCATGCAAAAATGCGCATCAAGGAGGTCAAGAGCCGACTTAAGCAGAAGGTACGTACCTCCGCACTGCAGACAAACCATTGTATTCTTCTTGCTCATGTTTGAATCTTAAGCTCCAGCAGCTATGGTGGTGACAGTTCTTGGTCTCTCCCTCACAAAAAAATACCTCAAACTCTATCCTGACTTACCTTGACTTCTTTAACTGACCCCCACCACCCCAGCCACAGCGTGCAGCCTCCTTCCCTCTCTCCTCACAATGGCATCACTCCTTTCGCACATGTCAACCCCCACCCCTCTGTGCCCACCCTCTGCAGGAGCAGGCAGAAAACGGCTTCTCCACAGTGGGGTCGGGTGTCATCGACGAAGACAACACGGCAGCTTTCACCTCTTCCACTGGTGCAGTCAGGAGGGAGGGACCATTACGAACCTTGGAGGACCAGAGGCCAATCACTGTGCACTTTGGACAGGTAGGAAATATGAGTTAAAGACTTCCTAAGAAGTTTCAGGATGTTAATGTAGCGTATGAATGAGCCTTTAGAATATATTTGTTTATACTCTGGCATTAAGAATATACTGGACTAGCTTGAAAATGTGATCATTTTTAGGAGTGTATGCCATGTCGTCGATTTCTAAGTGAATTTGTGGATGTTTATGTTTGATAGACATTCAGTCCCACTGAATCTACAAGTATGTGTTTTATGTGTGTTCTGACTTGGTTCTGATTTTCGCCTCTGAGAAAAAAGGATCAGAACTTTTGACAGGACTTGTGTCAGTCAGGCATGAAATGAGTTTTTAAGTACTTTACCATGAGCTGTCTCCAAATTAGTTTCAGTGCTCTATCTACAGTATTCCTGTGGTAAGCTGTGTCTTCCACCTCCTCAGGCTCGGCCACCAGTGCTGTTGAAGAGACCAAGCAGCAATGTGAGTCTGGAAAGCAGCATTGACCAGTAAGCCTACCTCCATTATATACAGTATATCCCGCTATGCATGGTGCATATCTCCATTCTGTATTTAGATGCCAATGCATGAGCTTTACAGTAGAGTGGTTAAAAACTACTGATCAATTTCTTTGAGTTTGTAGACGAGTGCAAGAAATGTAACATTACAAGCCCATATTAGCCTGGTGAAAATACAGTAAATCATCTTGTTAACTAGGGATCGACCGATACGGGTTTTTTGATGGATAATGCGATACCGATTTTTTTCCCCATGGCCCATGGCCGATACCCGATTTCCGATACCCGATTTCCGATACCGATATGGGTTAAAAAAAAGTTTAAAAAATGACAAATATTCCAGGTCTCAAGTTAAAAATAAATAGCCATTTATTTATAATAACATGAATAACAGGAAAATGACAATCATGTCTGAAGCCCATTGAGCATTTTTTTTAAGTGTCTGCTTAATGCTTATACAGTATTATATCCACTTAAAAAGGAATAGCCCACATACTTCGGTGCTTTTATTCATTTTTATTTATTTAAAAAATATATATTAGTTTGGCTTGACACATTCAAAGGACTGTGGCTTGACAGTGGCAACAGAGCTTGACTGCACATTTGAGAAATGTTGGGGATGACACTAAGATTATTTAGAGTAAATGTTTAGGCCTATTTTACAACTGTAGGCCTATATTGTACTTGATATACCATTGCCTTTGAAGCAGGCAGTGACAGTAAATAGCCTGACTTGATCATCATCCGCATTGCAAAGTGAGTGAATGAATTGTAGATTTGTCACTTTTTAAAAAAATTAAAAATGGGCACACCATAATTTGTTTTAGTTGTGGAGAAACAAAACCTCGCTGCTTGCCCTCTGCTTTGTTTCAGGAAGAGGGGAGAGGGGTGGGACAAATCACAACAATCTCCCTTTAGGTTTGACGCATCAAACTTTATCCATTTCGACATTGTCTTAGTTAATATCAAATCCCACGCCACCTCTAACTCTAACGAAGTGTACCCTTATATTGCACACAATATGCGTGGCGAGTTACGTTTAGGAGGGATTTAGAAGTTTATTTAGTGATAATCACTCGCATGCCATTATTGCTCCCGCGGTGTCGACATGCACTGACACGGCGCTACCCCATGTGTTGAAAAATATTCCCGTACGTAAGCTAAAGTAGTCTATGGCTTAGCAAGCCTCTTCTCGAAACCCCAAAACGTTTCATTAGGTCCTGGACTGTTGGGTTCGTTGTGCAGTTATCTGATTACAGCAACTGTTCCGCTCCGCGCTGATCACTTTTTCTCGCTCCATCTGTCTCTCCCTCACGTGCGTGCACACTCACTCACACACACACACACACTGGGCTGCTTCACCGGTGTTCGCCGGTTTAACTCCTGCAAACGCCGAATTGACAGTGACTGATAACAACACCGACTTCATTTGAACTTTAAACTGCGGGTGATTGCATCATAGCCTACTCTTAGTGTTACAGCTCCCTAGTTTAGGTTGGCAGTTTAAATGCGACGCACTTAAACAGCATTCCCGTTTTTTTCGACTCACTTAATGACTTTCAGGCACACGCATGCTACTGTATGCAGTGCAATGCCATGTGCATACTATGCTGCGGGCGCTGCAGCAGCGTGCATAGCGGGTCTTCACAGAGCTGCCCTTGAACGCCTGTCTGTAAATGACGCTGGATGCGTATCGGCCGTATCGGCCATGTGTATCGGCCGATGCCGATACACCTAAACAGCGCTAATATCGGCCCGATATATCGGCCGGCCGATATATCGGTTGACCCTTATTGTTAACTAACTCCTGTTAATTTAGGGGTGAGTTTAAGTTCCTGTTCAATTTAAATACACTGTTGATGTTTAAATTACCTGCAACTGCTTCACTGTAAAGTGCTCACTAGCTTCATACCATTCATCTGACTTAGCATCTTCTATGAGAAGCTTTTTAATTGTGGTTTATCAGAGAAAACATAGAGCTTAAAGTGAGACCATAAACAATCTTAACATATGACAAAATCTATGAAGACGGTGAAAATATATGAAAGGTAACCATATTTTAAAAAACTTAACTGCCATGTCATTTTTTCTCTCACTGTAAGTGTATGATTAAGAATCGTGCCTGTAGACTGACAAACTAGTTGTCACGGTACAATGATTCTCTGTGGTGGTGTGTTTGTTTGTGGTCTAATTCCATTGCAGCTAACTGCACAGCTTCCTTTAGGCTCATTTAAATTAGAAATCAAACAATATAACTAGTAACAAACTTATCCTAATACACAGTATACAAACAAAATACAAACTGCTGATCCTCAGCAGTCCTTAACCTTTTCTTACATTTCCTCCTTTCCTGTTCCTTTTTAGTGGACTTAATTAACACATCTGTAATGAGCTGTGAACTTCCTGTTGTCCTCCTTTCTCCTCACTGTAGCTCTCTCCGTCCTACTCGTCACTACACAGTCTTTCTCTCTGAGGATTCGTCCGGAGACGAGCTCCAGTACGACGATGACTCCATCTCTGGGTTTCCTGACAGCTTTCTCTTCTCCGTCCCTTTTGAGTGGTCGCCTCTGTACGCATTCTTCTGATTGGCTTTCCACTAATTTCTACTACTTTCTCAACTCCTGTCTTTTCTTTCTAATGTGTGTGTGTGTGTGTGTGTGTGTGTGTGTGTGTGTATTATATAGCTTCATATGGGGGTCATTATGGTCATTGTAGGAGAAAATCTTGGTTTTACTGGTTAATTAGGTTTATCTTGTCTGATAGAAGTCCTCAGAAGACAAAAACCCAACCTGACCCAGTCTGTGTGATTATGTATATGATATGTCTGTATATGATTAGACACAATACATATAGCATGACAAATGGGGGACTTCACTGAGGTTCCTTTGCCAGTAGTGTTGCAAAATATGAGCAGGACCACTTTACTGCAAACTTTTGCATCAGTGGGAAGAAAAGATGGGAAGAAAAGATTTCTGATTTGTAAAAAAGACATTCCCATCAGGTTATTTTATATTTTAACTTGATATACAATGCTTAATGCTTCGTCAGAGACCATCCAGCATCATGAAGTGGCTTAATGCAGACTTTTTCATTTTCAGTGAGCTCTTCATGTTTTACCATTTTGAACAGGAATGAGGAATTTCAAACTGAATTCACCTTTTTATAACCAAATCTGAGCCGGCTCACTGTTCTTTTCTGAGAAGTCTGAAATTAATCAGGCATAACATTCAACCACTGAAACTAATTCTTCTGTTCAGGAATGCAAGTAAATAACTATAATTAGCCATCTTGTTCAAGAAATAATAATGTGCTTTAATATTTTTTTCAGTTTTTTGTTTAACAGTAAATTTGAAAATTCATGGATAACAATAATATTAATTATATTTTAGCATTAAAAATATAATTTTGCTTAAAGAGCTTTTACATACTGCTGTATTAACCACTACAGAAACATCAAACTTGATTCTGTAATTACTAATGCTGTTAATTTAATTTTAAGTACTATGTATCGATACCCGTACCTGACGTAGTAGGCATTGTTCTTGAAACCAGTTTGCCAATCGATATGCAACTACCTTGAAACACAATGTCATCAGTGTAAAATTGCTGTTTCTCCCATAGACTTTCAGTATATCCATGGTTGGTGCTTTATCTTCTATATTGGATTTGGACATTTACTATGGATACAGTTCAACACTACATTTCAATACAGACTCTCTGGGGCCATTCACTCTATTGAAAACAGTACAATTTAAGCTGTGTAGGAGATTCGCTTCCTCTTCCTCTGGCTTCCTTACTTTAACTTTCCTGAGCTAAAGAGTAAAGTCTCACTCAGCCCATTGTTTCATATTTAACATGTAAACAGGTCCAAAAGATTCAAATCCAATATTTCTGTGGGCACTGTAGTTTAAATAGTAGTATAAATATATTACCATTTGTTGTAGTATCCATCCATGGATTTGGTGTGGTTGGAGTTATTTGACTCATAATCAAGAGATATAATGAATTTCAGTCAATTTGGTGACGGTAAGAAAAAATGTCTCCAGTCTTCTCCTTCACCTAAATGAATGAAGCAAAGTGGGCGCAGGAAAGAACAGCATATTGACCATAGACGTAGAAGAATAAAAATGTAGGTGCATCTTTATTGAAGGTCAATGGTCCCTTTTTATGGGTTGGATGCAGCGTTATGTCCCATGGAGACCTCTTATGTGAGAGTAAGAAATAACCATGAGTTGTCCCTGCAGGCCACAGCCATACCGCTCCCTGAAGGAGGTGGAGTTGATAGAAGGTGACGATCCGGGTTTTGGTGCTGAGTGTCACACAGCCCCTCCCAGCCCAGTCAACGAGAAGTTCTCCAATGTCAACCTGCTCGGCGATATCTTTGGCTGCCAGGATGAGCCAGACAGCCAACCAATGACCTTGGCTAAAAGCCTCGAAGACCTGAGGACTCCCAAAGACTCTGACGAGCTACAAGCGAAATTCACCTACCAGGTCAGAGGTCCAAAAGTCTTTTAATTCTGTCTTAATATTGTTGTTGTTAAGTCCAGAAGAGGTTCAGATTGACTAAAACCTGAGCAAAATACCTTGTCAACAAATGTCCACATGGCCATGAAATCTGTTGTGGATATTGTTATGTTATTATTTTGCACATATAGTTAGTTATAGTTATAGTTCTTTTAAAGCCTGAATTATTTCTTGTGTTTGCAGCGGATGGACCTGAATGTCGGAGAACATTCACGAACGCTTCCTGGCCTCAAGCTCTCCAACCCTTACAACAAGCTGTGGAGTATAGGGCAGAATGAAACAGCCTCGCCCGTTGGTGTGCCTCCTACCTACGATAGACCTCCGTCTGTCCAACTTCCTGTGCAGATGGAGACCCACTCTCCAAGCCGTGAAATCTCTAGCCTGGTCCCTGACTCATTAGACCCTTCCACCCCTAGCAACATCACCATTCCACGGCCCCACGGAATGAAGACGCCTGAGCTTGGTAGTGTCCTTGCACCCCCCGTGGCCCAGTCGCGCTCTAAACCAACAGGACCTGGTGAAGAAGGGGCTACGTCAGGAGGACAAGAGTTTAGACAAGCCCTGAGCATGACCACCGATGGACAGCTACTGAAGCCCAACAAGAACGCTGAGGACAGTATGGATCTAATAAGCCTTCTAGACCCCCTTAACAGTTCAGCTCCAACCAGTTCCATTTCACTGAGTGACGGGGTAGATATTGGTGCACCATCATCTACTTGCAAACCAACACTACCACCCAGGTCTTACCCACAGGGCTTGCCTCCTTTTCCACTGCATCCTCACATATCAATCAACCCCTTTGCCCAGTCTCTGAAGCACACCTCCCCTCAAATGCATTACTCACCGACTGTAAGCGGGAATCCCTTCAGTGCAGTGTACAGCCCTCCACCAGGCTCTTACTTACACACTTCACCCCAGCCACAGTCCTTTTCTACACTACCGGGACTCTACAGACAGCCTTTACCAGGCAGTTCAACTCTGCCACCCAACTACGGACTGCTCCAGCTAGCCTTCCCCTCCTCAGTCTCCTCCCTGCCTCACTCCTCTGCCAGCAATCACACTCTTTCCAGCCTGGCGGACTCATCCTCTATGCCCAGCACAGCCATAACCAAACTTCGTGCTGAGGGAGACAGTCAGATGATTCAGGATCCTTTTGGAGATCTGGTGACTATGGCTAAGCCGGTGGCACCCCCCAAAAAAAAGGTGGAGGACCTCCGCAGGAGGTGGGAAACGTTTGACTAAAGCCTGTGAATAAGTATTGGGTGCCCCTTTTTTGTCACTACCCACACTTCTCTCACTAATGTATCACAACCTTCTATTGCAGTTAATGCCGCATAAGTTATAATACACTCTGCTCTGCTTATGCAACTCACAATCATAGAAAAACAATGGCTGAAGTGATTGAGCTGTTATTAGCTCAAAGACATTCTGAGGAATGGTGGAACATTTGAGAGTTCTGTAAGAATTGTCAATTCCAAAATGATGGATGGATGAATTTTGTGTGTATTTTCAAACCATGTTGAGGATTTAAAAAAAAAAACGAGCAAGCTGAAATTAGTCAGGAAACATTATCCATTTCCCCTGCAAAGTAAGATTCAAGGTATTTTCTTTTAGACAGCATGCGGTTGCTGTTGCCACCTTCATCTTTGTCATTGTCAAGTCAGCAAATAGAGTAGACACCAGCGGCAAAGAGAGAGCTGCTGCAGCTCTCATGAACATTTACGGTTATCTGCCAGTGCTGTCTGAGTTGACGATGGCTGAATGTTCATCAAATTATCACTCAATCATACATGTCAAACAGTTAAAGTTGCTGTGTGTCATATTGCTAATTATTTCTCTTTTTAAGATCCACTCTATGAGATGAGTAGGTGGATAGCAGCAGCATGTAGCATATGGCTCAGGTTGTTAGTGTGTCCGGATGTAAGCAGTTGAAGCCGTCCAGTTGAAATGCATAACTGTAATATCTCTACACAGAGGTCGCACTGTGCTGTCTGAAAGCACCTCTGCTCACAACTTAAAGGTCCAAAGTTTTAGTGGGAGCTTATGACAGAAATTGAATATAATATTCATTGGGTAGAACTAGCGTAAAACTAGTGTCAATCAATGAGGATCTTTGTTTGTTCCTCTGAGCTTTTTATACCTAAAAAGTCCTTACATGGAGTCCACCTTGTTGATTTGACATGATTTTACAGAAGCCCAGAATGGATCAAACAACACTTGTGTTTCACCGCCACCGCAGATTCTCCTACACGCTTAAAAGGAGAGGGTGAAACGAGGTGTATTCAGTTGGTTGCTATCTGCAACTTTACTGCTAGATGCCACTAAAGCCCACACACTAGACCGTTTAATCAAAGTTATAATCCTTAGGATTTCGTGTTCTGGTCAGAAATATTCAGGTCAGTCATGGTATTTGTATCACCTCTCTGTATATAGGTACCCACAAAGAGGTTTCAAAAGAAAATTTGCATGCATGTACTGGATAACACTGCACATAACAAATTGTCCCTTCCATTGATTGTTTGGCTGTGCTGTCAAACTCTGATGGCATTCTCTGAACCCATCAGCTGTTTTCAGTCCCAGAGGGCCACAGCCAGTGTTTCTGGACTATCAGGAGAATGGAGAATGACTTCCTCGGCAGCCCACATATGAATGCAAGCTAAATCATAGTCAAACAATAGCTGATGGGTTCTGTTCCACACACAGAACAAGCCTGCTCAAACATGATTGGTCAGTACTTCTTGGACTACAAACAGAAACCAGAAAGCTTCTGGTGCCAAGATCTTCATCTCACCTACAGATTTTGCATTCATATGCAATATATGTGTATTGATTACTGCACTGAAAATTAAACAGCTCTCCACCAATAACCCCAAAGCAACCAGGACTGAAATCTTAAAGAAGATAACTTCAAATAAAAATAAACCTTTATTACCAGAACACAGTTTGTAGGAGGTCCATTCCTGTATGATTCTACTTTCTGCCACTTTGACTGTGATACATGACTTTTGTTGTAGACTGTAATGTCTGCTGCTCTTTTGTCGTGCATATGGAGCACATGGGATGATGTCGACATTGGCTCCTATTATTAGCAATAGCTTGTCTGCTATAGTGATGAACATCCTAATAGCATTACGTTACTGTAGCTACAGAGTGTGGTGCATCTCGCTCATGCAGTAAGTTTGTTAGTTGTTTTTGTTCTTTTGGCCTTTCTGGTGAACCCATCTCCGGCTTCTCTCTCTGACCTGTGAAAATGTGTTGCCTCCTACTGTTTTTTAAAAACACTCTTTTTAAGAGAACCTGCGAGCCTGAGACAGACTGTAATGTCCCTGCAGTGGTTTTATTTTCTGTCTAATTAAAAATACGGGGACTTTGAAACACTTTATTGTACATGTGTTGTTTTAAAGAGTTCCTTTCGTCTATTTTGTTGCTCATATATGAACTCTATTCATTTCCTTCTTTTTGTTTTTTTGTGTGTTTGATGACAGTGATTGGCTAGTGATGAGTTGCAGGCTGCCTACACAGTGTGATCTCATAGAGCAGCTCCTCTTTCTGTTTCAGTTCTTCTGACTTCAACAACAGAAACAGTGTGGGTGTCGCTCCTCTGCAGCCTTCACTGCTCTCCAGGCGATCTTTGGGGAATGAATGCCAAAAAGTCCTGCTTGCGTGCGTGCGCATTACACTATATTTGTTCTAAGACTGATTAGAGAGTGATGACTAGTATCCTACTGCACTTGCTTAAAATACTCTTTCATCCTAACCTGCCAGCTTCACTCATTCTGTATTGTGTTGAGCTACTCACGACATGGTTATGACCTTGTTGTTACTTTTGTCTGTTGTTCCATGTGTCATTTCTGCTGCTTCATATTCACATGACATTTAATATGGAAACTCATGGTCCTCATTAGTCCTGATTATTTGAACTTGTAAAGCGCCTGTTCTTTTCACATATTTCCATTGTTAAACACTTTGGTCCCCGACTTTATGTATCAGACACATTAAGGACTGTGAATATTTTGTGGTCCTCAGAGGATGAAACATGTTTTTGTTCACTCTCTGATCTTTTCTTTAACACCGCCATCACACCAAAATGTACACTTGTACAAACGAAATATTAAAATCAATATCAAAATCCACAGCGCTGTGCACCACTTTGTCTGGCTGTTTTAGAAGCAAATGTAAGTTGTTAGCGTGGAAAATTGTCAAGCTAAGCTAACCCTGTGCAGTTTAATTACTGCATGTTTTTTGGCTGAGAGATCAAAGTTAGCACAAGTGCATCCAGCACAGTGCTAGGTATAGTTTAAGAATGATGACACCGGTACCCTTAAAATGATACTGGTACCAAGTGAGTACAGGATGTATGTTACTTCAGAAGCCAGTTCAGTTTATTTAAATAACAGATTAGAGTTTGCCAAAACGTATTTGAGGAAGCCAAAATCATTCAGGAGACTAAAACAGAGCTGGAAAATGACCAAAAGAATAAAAGAATACTTCAAAAAGCCCCCAAACATGGTTTAACAAAATGCTGGAGAGTTCTGAAGTGGTGAGCAAAGGATCCAGATCTAAATCCCAGAGAGCACCTGTGGAGAGATCTCAAAACAGAGAAGGAACCCATCAAATCTGAAAGATCATGAGCAGTTGTCAAAAGAGTGGTCCAAAACTCCACTACAGAGGTGAAACTAACTCACTGATGGTTACAGGAAACAACTGATTTCACTTTTTTCCCAAATATTAGGTTTTTATTATGTGACAGAAGTGCAGGGGTGCCAATATTTTTGATTTTTAAAAAGTCATATACATATTTCAAGTATGCAGATATACATGACTGATCATTTTATAGTAAGAACTGCAATCTATGATCTCAAAGGCAAAATGACAAAGAGGAAAAAATCAATTGACTAAAACAAAAAGTTATACTAAAGTAATTATGTAAATGATGTCATTTCCTCTGGGATTATATATTCCCATAGCTGATTGAAACATGCACTGGTTTATGTTTACTGCTGCAGAGATTTATATTCATTATTTTGTGTGTGAAATTACAAACTAATGCGTCACTTTGCTGAGGCAATCAAATATATACATCATCTCCATTACGCGTGCATGTGCATCCGTCATTGTCATGGAGACAGAAAGGTCACTGTGACACGCTCACTGCCACTGTGGGTTCTCTTAGCACAGAGTAGACCGAGACAAAAGCTAATTTGCAAGTGATCCTTTATCTGCTCAAAAATACTGCAGCCGATCGCGGGCGTCTCGCTGCCGTCTGCCGTGTGTCTTTTCGTCTGTCTTTGTCCGTAGTTCTTCCTTCTGGTCCAGCACACTACTGTGTTGGCAAAAGGGCGAGAGTGATCAGCCAGTTGGGAACCGGTGTGCCAATCACTCTCACCTGGCGCTGCTCTCCTGAGCCCTCCCCACACCTCTCTCCTGCAGCTGATGCACCACGCCCCCACGGTGTCACCACGGTGACATAAGAGCACGCAGACATGTCGATCTGCTCATTTGCACTTGAACTCGATACAACGTTGACCTGGAACACCTGGAAAACCCTAACCCTAATCCTAACATTGACCTGGAACACCTGGAAAACCCTAACCCTAACATTGACCTGGAACACCTGGAAAACCCTAACCCTAATGTTGACCTGGAACACCCGGAAAACCCTAATCCTAACACTGACGTGGAACACCTGGAAAACCCTAACCCTAATGTTGACCTGGAACACCTAGAAAACCCTAACGTTGACCTGGAACACTTGGAAAACCTGGAAAACCCTAACCCTAACGTTCACCTGGAAACCCTAACCCTAATCCTAACATTGACCTGGACACCTGGAAAACCCTAACCCTAACCCTAACGTTCACCTGGAAAACCCTAACCCTAATCCTAACATTGACCTGGAACACCTGAAAAACCCTAACCCTAACATTGACCTGGAACACCTAGAAAACCCTAACCCTAACATTGACCTGGAACACCTAGAAAACCCTAACCCTAATCCTAACACTGACCTGGAACACCTGGAAAACCCTAACGTTGACCTAGAACACCTAGAAAACCCTAAGGTTGACCTGGAACACCTGGAAAACCTGGAAAACCCTAACCCTAACGTTCACCTGGAAAACCCTAACCCTAATCCTAACATTGACCTGGACACCTGGAAAACCCTAACCCTAACGTTCACCTGGAAAACCCTAACACTAATCCTAACATTGACCTGGAACACCTGGAAAACCCTAACCCTAACGTTGACCTAGAACAGCTGGAAAACCCTAACCCTAACCCAGCACAGTAATTGAAATAAATTAATTTAATTGAACATGCAGTCACAATCAGATGAACTTTTGCAGTTCAAAGTTGATGTTGACAATGGTCCGATGACAGCGACTCGGATTGAGGATGGTTATGAAAACCCAGGTACATTAACGGACATCATCTCGTACATTTCAAATATTCTTTTCATGTTAATATTTCTACATTTAATCTTTCCTGTCTTGGTTTCTGTTTCTGATTCTGGTAGAATCTTGCTATGGGACCATCCATCATCTCCTTATCTAAATAGTTACAAACATTTATTTATTTTTATTCAAACTTATTTAACTCTATGGGGCAGCCTCTGCCTCTGGCAGGGCAAACAAAGCCCCAGACAGCCTCTGCGTCTGGCGGGGTTGTCCACAAACCCAGGCAGCTTTTGGGTTTTTTGTTGTTTTAAATCTTCCTCCACGCTTTGACAAGATGACTGGGTCGACTTTTCTTTCCTCCTGGGCGCTGTCTTTTGCATCGGTGATGCCGCAGGAAGCCCGGCAGGGCTGTCGACCCCTCATGTACAGGGCAGGATAGGATAACAACTTAAATGTGTGGTGAGAGAGAGAGGAAAGAACTATAAAACAAAGCCACTTCCACTCTCACCGCCAAGAAAGGAGCATTTTAGACTTAATGCAGCTTTAAAAACCACAAAAACACCAAACTCTGACCTAACGAGCTCTGTCTGGAGCTCTGTCTTCTTCACAAGGACAAAAAAAGGTAAGTACGAGCATCTGAGCAAATTCAACATTGAATATAATTGTTTCAGTCATACAAAAACTATCTTACTAACCAATTGTTCTCTCCGTATGAGCTTATCACTAAATATAATATGACCTGCATATTAATTTCAATATTATTTTTCTCTCATGGCCGAAAAAGTGAAGTATGAGCTTCTGATTCAGAAATAAAGCGACTTAGAATAGGGCAGAATTTTCAAAGCATACATATAATCACATATTCAGAACTGTATGATTCACAGATTGTCTTACCTCATGAGCGGCTACCATTCACCGCCATTTGTTATTGTGAATCATATATTACTTATTTAATGATTTAAAGGTTATTTGTCTGTCTTACTGTTCTTTTTTATATTTTATCTCCCCACCTAGCTGCTGCTGTTCACCGTGTCCTGAGGCCCCCTGAGCGAGGATGTATGTCAGTCCACTGAGCTGACTTTGTCACTCTGCTTTTAAAACTTAACTGTACTGATGTTAAATAAAACAGTCAGACGTCTGAAGTGACACTATATATTGTGAGACTTTCTTTTAAATCACTGATATTTGGTTCATGTGAATCAGTTTGAAGCGTCATAAAATGTAGTTACCAAATTCAGCAAGTACACAGAGTCATTCATCAGTTCAGACTCAGATTCAACTTTAATGTGTCTATTAAAGGGGTCTTCAACCAGGGGTCCATGACACCTAGGGAGTCTGCAGAGGTACTGCAGGGGGTCCAACAATTTTTGTTAATTGACAATTCTCACCGAAATAATGGGGACTGTGAGGGTGTAGATCATTGAGAAATGATCTTGGCATTTAATAACCAATAATAATTATGCACAAGGTAAATATAAAAGTTATTATAAGGGTAATACATTATGACTCAACCATCTTGGATTTTGTACATCAAAATAAAGAAAACAAAGAAAACAGTGACAGCATGAGCTTTAAAGACCTTTAAAATGTTTACATATTCATTAAAACTAATACTGTACATCATGTTTGTTACAGGATAAGTTGTGTTTTTCCCTCCCAAATGTACATTTAAGTCTTTGTTCCTTTCATTGTGTGTTCTGTTGCGATGTTGCTTCAACTTTACATCCTAAAAATCTCTTCTACATAGTGAGAACATCACATCTACAGAAGCACTTTAATGCTGTGCATTTATCACTGATTGTAAAAGAATGCTAAGTAGTTACTGAAGGAGCCAAGACATGAGCAGATGCTCCCTTTGTGCACATGTGAGGGGTTAACAGTAGTAAACAAAAGTTCAAACAACATAAATATATAAACTGTACAGAAAGAGAAACAGAAAGAATCAATTTGGTGGTCAGACCAGACTGATGTCATTAATACGACAAGGTACAATTAAAACCTTGTATGAGATGAGGCCGGATTCACAAGATGGCAAAGCAAGCAAAGCCCTGCAGTCCCAAAAGTCTCAGGTTCAATACATATCGACTGCTTTTGGTGATTTATTACTTAAATCCAAATCATTTTGGGAATTTGATCCAACAGTTTGATCCAACAAGAGTGCTCTTGATTTGAAAGAAGAGAGAGCCTGTGACCCGTTGGTGAATGTCCGACTGCTTCTGTGGCTCCTGACTGATCTCACTGAGCAGTTTCGTCCTGCAGCTCTCTCCAGACCAATCAGGCGTGCAGCTCTGGGTCCAAACTGCTCTGTCATTAGATCATCATGGTGCCATTAACCACCGTGCAGAGGAAAGAGTTGTTTTGACAGCTCCACTTGATTTTTCCGACTGAGAGGACTTGGAGTTTGGATTTACCACCAGCTGTCATTTTTGTCACTTAGTGGAATTTAAAAGTGCTGGAGCCTCATCCTGCTTCCACACTATACACTATATACATGTACAAGGCCATTATATTTAACGGAGAGTGCAGTTGCGTCGTTTATTTGAGCACCAATTTCACTGCTGAGAAAAGTGAACAAGCATGTTGTGTGTGGAAGTTTCCAGGGTTCCTGTGCAGTCTGTAGTATCCTGTTCACATGTTTTTACAATGGTAATGCTACTCTCTATCTACCTCCTGAAAACCAATGGAAATAAACAGTTGCTGGAACTAATTTTTCAGAAGAAGTGGACACAAGGAGATGTTGTTGAAAGAGGTTCATTCAAAGCTCAAATGATGGAAAACATGATAGAAATATGACATCTATTGTTACAGGAAAAGAGAAACCCTTAAATAAGGAGGATCAGATTCAAAGCATCAAAGTTTAAGTTGAATTTATTATTCTTGTACAAGAAGGAGCGTTTCACAGTGCAACCCCCTAAAGGGGTTACAGAGAAAAATGCTCCCAGAGGAGCGTTAACAGTTGGTTCTTATACATTTTCCTGAAGATGGGCTGTCTCAACCCCTGTGAATTGTTAACAGTCAATTTGCATATAATGCATTTAAACAGCTTTCTTCAACATATCACCTAATGAGTAGCCAATATGTCCCCAACCTCTCTGACCTGTCCCTAGGCCTCATTCTGTTCTCAAATACCTCTATTTATACATTAACCTGAACTTTACCTTACCCTGCCAGTCTCAGGAAAACGGCAATAAAGGGAAGTGCCTTAAGGACATATAATAAATAGGAACAAACATTGTATAAGTTAAAACATCCAACTAGCAGTGTAACCTTAATTTTTATAACATACCCCCCCTGTTTGTACTATTTTAAAAAGGTACAAAATAAAATCACAAGAATAAAAATTAATCAGTGTTCAGTGGTTGGTACAAATAATCATAGATAATGTGGGAGCAAAAAACCTGTCTGGCAGTTCTTTAACATTCTTATTATTTCATACTTTTGCTTTCTAGACAGGAAAATTCTCCACACGGGCCCGCTGCCCGGGCGGCCAACAATTTGGATTAATAATCGTTACAATCACTTCAGTATGCTTAATCACTCAAATAGATGTAAAATATCAATGCGGACAATATTCATTCTGATAACAGCAAATGTATAGGTACATTTATGAATCTAATAAAAAAAATAAAACAGGCTGATCGACTCATCGGACCCTTTCCCTGCCTACGGGTGCTGTCCCTGAGACGAGAAAAAAAAAAAAACCTTAAATGTATATACAATTTGCCATCAGTCTTTTTCTTTAAAGTATACATTACATCAGAACACTATTGTGCTGTGAAACAAAGACTAAACAGTGTGTCATTCTCAGTAGGTGTTTCTCCTCTCATGGGCGCGTAGATTGACTCTTCTACTTGAACTGGATCCATTCTTCATACTCGTACTCATTCTCGTATCTACCCACACACACCTTGTCCTTCAGTCATCTCATGCCTCTCGAACTCATCAACTGTGGAGACAGGCTGATAGAACAATTGTTGGTTCGTTAGTGTGGTAGTACTCAATCTTTGTATCAATTCTCTCATACATGGGATACAACAACATCTACACATGATTAGGACAGTCATTGCATTTCCTACAGACATTATCAGTACCTTTAGGATGTTTCCCCATCTCCCAAATATGCTTTCCATCCGTTTTGTGATTGGATCTGTTATACCTGAGTTATCTGCCAACTCGTCTGACAATGACGTCAGTCCTTCTAGTGCCTTTGTGATGCTGCCATCAGGTGCTGTGTTATTTGGGATGAAGGTACAACATAGATTTCCAAAAATCTTACACACACCTTTTTTTCTAATTGTTTGTGGATTCCTCTAAATCCATCACGAGTGTAATTAATGAAGCGTTGTTGATTATAATAGATGTAATTTATCCAATCCACATTTTTATTTATTGTCACCCACCAGGTAAAGAATGATTCAAAACCTGCTGCCACCTGGTTTCTAGCTTTAAACACATTTGGGACCCCTCTGGGAACACCAATTGAATCTAAATAGATTTTAGAATCAAATGAGGTGGGTATTAGCTTATCACATTTAACTCTGTGCATATCCTCTGTATTTACAGTAGTTTAGGAAACCAGCGAGTATGTAGGCATCATTAAGTGAATCAAAGCGCAGGTACCATACCAGAATTTAGGCAACCTAGGTCTTAATCTCTGTCCGTCACAATACCACCATATATCTGCTCATGCATAGTCGTGTGTAGTCACCAGCTCATCAGTGATCCCATAGGGATTTTCTCCTACTGTAAATATAGTGCCACACCCTGTCAGGGATCCTGTGTCTTGTTCTCTCCTTGTTCCCCTCGTATGGTGTGAACCATGGTGGAATAATCTCAGTGGGAACAGCTGGAAAGAAATACTTGAGAGTGGTACAGTCCTGTAATATTAGGTCGTATGTGAAGACTCAGCATTACTGCTGGCAAACAGGTTACCCATTCTTTTCCTGTCTCACCCATGGCTTTCCTTTCCAAGTTTCGCCTTGATTGTACCATTCGCTTTTCCCACTAGTCCTGCTGATTGTGGATGATAAGAACAATGATATTTCATTTAAATAGAAAACAGTTAACTCAATTTAGCAATTACATCATTTCTGAAATGCGGTCCATTATCACTGTATATGATTTCTGGAAATCCAAATCGTGGTGCAATATGTGTTGCTAAAGCCTTAGCTACTGTTATTGTATAATTTTATGTGGTTGGAATAACTTCAATACATTTTGAGTATAAGTCTATCGATCACTAGACAATACTTCTTATTTTCACATTTATTTAATTCAATGAAATCCATGCATATCGTATGGAATCGATACTGAGCATTAGGCATTTTACCTGGTCTTGGTCTTAATCTGCCTTGGACATTCTGTTTTCCACACACTAGACATGATGCACATTTTTTTTTTGCATAATTGGAATCCATATGCTGTATATATTTTATTTATTAACTCATACATCCCCCCTGTTGACGCATGTGTTAATCCATGCGTCAATACTGCTGCAAATCGAAATAAATTCTTTGGAAGTATGTACTTGCCCTCTGGTCACTGCCATAACTCATTATCAGATAATGTTGCCCCCCTGTTCATCCAAGATCGTTTTTCTGATTCAGGTTAGCTCTGTTGCATGTCTCTTAAGATGTCATGTTCAATGTGTGTTACCTCTTCTGCTTCATTTGGTAGTAGCGTTACTGGATTTAAAATTGTACACCTTTCAATAGTTAGATGAGGCTGAGAGAGTAGGATAGTCATACAGTTTAGATGTCTAGCTGGAGACTTGAAGGATATTTTTGACTGTGTCAGTAGAGCATTTACAGCATGTGACACCTTCAGTGTTAATGAATGAAACAAGACAATTGTAGCCGAACTCTGTATTACTAATGCTGCGGCCCATACAGCTTGCAAACACTGCGGCATTGCTCTGGCTATTAGGTCTAATTTAGACAAATCAATGCTACAGGTCTAAGTTTTCCTCCAAAAGGTTGGGTTAGCACACTGGTCATAAATCCACTTCTAGCATCACACATTTGTATAAATGGTTTCTTATAATCTGGGAGTGCTAAAACTCCTGAACTCACTAGTAATTGTTTTACTTGCACAAACGCATGTTCTCCTTTCGGAGTCCATGTGATCACATCATTAGCTGCCATAGGTTGATCACAGATAAGCATTTGAAGTGGATGTGTTACTTCAGCATAATTTGCAATCTATGCTCTACAGAAGTTAGTCATTCTCAAAAAAGACATCATTTGTTTTTTTTGTCTTTTAATCTCAGTTGTCTGTAACGATAGAATCTCATCTACCTGCTACCTGCCTCATCATCTGTTGCTGTACTTGTGTCTGTAATGTCATTTATCCCTGTCTGTGTGCGTGTGAGTGTGTGTGTGTGTGTGTGTGCGTGTCTGCATGACCTGCTTCTGGAGTTAGTCATGCGGTGCGATCCTTTTCTCTCCTGTCCTGCCCGGGCTCCGCTCCTTCGCCTCCTCCCGCTTTCCATCCTCCCCTCCTTCCTCTCCTCTTTGGAGCTCTGCAGTCTCTTGCATAGTGTCCAAATTTTCCACAATTGTAGCACACATCATTGTCCATTCTTCTGTTCTCACCACCTCCACGTCCCCTCTCCCTTTCTTGGTTATCTCAAAGAAAAAGTTCACCAGTGTTACCATCATAACATAAAAATGCACTTGTATATACTGTACCGCGTCTTGTCTTTGGAGGAGATTGCCAACGGGGAGGCATCTCTCCCTTTCGTGGTGAGTGGACGGGAGGCGGCGGAGCAGTTGGTGGTGCAGGAGGAGGTTGAGGCGCGGGATAAGGCGGAGGATCCGAACGGAGCCCATATGGCACGTACTCGTTATCACCTTGAGGGTCTCGGGCCAGAAAACAAGACAAGATATATGTTTATTTGTTTTTTCGCTGCTCTGTTGAGCTTCTTTCTGTTCACATACATTTTCTTCTCTTTTAGCAACTTTCTCTTGTCCCTCTATTTTCTTTCTCTGAATACTGGCTTGTCTGGCCCTAGCTTCTATCAGCCACAACTTGGCCTGTAACAGTCCTTCTTTCCTTGACTTACCTTTTCTCTTTCTCACTAATAGCTTTCACCAAATCTTCACCTTCTTATACATCCAATCGTCCTACAAAATCATACTTTTTCTGCTATCTCTGAAGATATTTAACATTATCAGGATTTTAACTTTTCCATACGTTTGGCATCACCACTACATTGTTCTATTTTACGACTATTTTATAACTCTATTACCCATTTTGGGTTTTTATTTATTAATTTTTTCAACTTAATCTTTTTACAAATGATAGGATTATTTTACTTCTCTTAATATTATTATTATTTATTATTATTATTATTATTATTTTTGCAGGGTTTAAATGGTAAATGTACTGTAAATATATAGCACCTTTCTAGTTTTCTGACCACTCAAAGCACTTTACATTACATATCTCATTCACCCATTCACACACTGATGGCATTGGCCATTTGCTCATGAGTTTTAAACATTCATACACATTTACACACCGATGGCAAAGCCTTCGGGAGCAATTTGGGGTTCAGTATCTTGCCCAAGGACACTTCGAAATGTTTCCAGACCGGTTCCAGATCGAACCACTAACATTCTGCTTAGTGGATGACCCGCTCTACCTCCAAGCCACAACCGCCCCACTAATAATTTAAATTCAATTTTAATTATTTAAGTTTAAGACCTCGTTTCAATGTTTCCAGTCTTACCTTAAATATCTAGCTTATATGAACAAAACACTAAAGCATGCTTTCCTTTTTTGTTTTCTTCTCCCCGGAGTCCTAGACTCCCAGTATTACCTTAAGTATCTAACTTACAAGCAACACTATACTGACGAAGTCCCTGACGTCTTTTTGTTCACTCAGGCCTGAAGGATCAAGTTTTCCAATTGTTGTTCCAAAGACATTACCCTCTAGTCCCTGACTGAGGCACCCTGGGTCTCCCCTCTAACTTCCCAACTGAACTGAGGTCTTTTCTAAGTTCCCTACTAAACTGTAGTCTCCCCTCTAAGTTCCAACTGAACTGAGGTCTCTTCTAAGTTCCCTACTAAACTGTAGTCCCCTCTAAGTTCCCAACTGAACTGAGGTCTCTGGCCAATAACCAAAATTCAACTTACTCTTTTGTTTTCCCAATCCTGTGGGTTCGTCTCCTTTTTTTCTTTTTTTTGTGTGGTTGGCCCTGTCACTGCCTCCTCTCTCAGCTGGTCCTGGTTCACGCCAAAACAAGGTTTTTAAAAACAGTCAATATACCTGCAGGTTTTTTCCAGTGCCGTCGCTTCCAGAGGAGAACATATATTGGGGCCCCACGTTGGGCGCCAGATGTTACAGGATTTTTTTAAAGAGAAACCCTTAAATAAGGAGGATCAGATTCAAAGCATCAAAGTTTAAGTTTAATTTATTATTCTTGTACAAGAAGGAGCGTTTCACAGTGCAACCCCCTAAAGGGGTTACAGAGAAAAAGGCTCCCAGAGGAGCGTTAACAGTTGGTTCTTATACATTTTCCTGAAGATGGGCTGTCTCAACCCCTGTGAATTGTTAACAGTCAATTTGCATATAATGCATTTAAACAGCTTTCTTCAACATATCACCTAATGAGTAGCCAGTATGTCCCCAATCTTGAACTGAACTTTACCTTACCCTGCCAGTCTTAGGAAAACGGCAATAAAGGGAAGTGCCTTAAGGACATATAATCAGTGATGCCACAGTTACTTTGAAACAGTAATCTGACTACTGACTACTGACTACTGCTCGAAAAAGTAACTTAGTTACGTTACTGACTACTTGATTTTGAAAGTAACTAAGTTAGATTACTTTTAGTTACTTGCAGCATATAGGCCTAGCACCAAAAAGGAAATCAAGCCTCATCTGTTTAGGACTGGGACCTACCATGTCTTTTTCTTTCACACCGGGTGGTGCTCGCTCCTTTAAGCTTGTTGTGGCGTGCTGTTTATCGAGGTGCTTCTTTAGGTTAGACGTGGTATTTTTGAAAGTCGAGAGTACTTTCTCGCCAGGGCAGAGCGTGCATCAGACCTTGATGTTACCATCATTAACTGAAATAAAATCAAAATAGTGGTTGTATTTCCAACTGCTAAACGCGAACCGCTCTTCCTCCATAGCACACTAAAGTTGCAGCTAACTCTCTCTCGCGCCGCGGAACAGAGATATGAGGAGATCGCCGCGTTGAACTCATTGATTCTACAGAGTGAAATGCGAAAAAGTAACGCATCTAATATTAGATACGTAACTGTAGTCTGACTACTGGTTTTGAAATAGTAGTTGCGTTAGACTACTCGTTACTGAAAAAAGTACTCAGACTACAGTAACACGTTACTAAGTAGCGCGTTACTGGCATCACTGCATAAATAGGAACAAACATTGTATAAGTTAAAACATCCAACTAGCAGTGTAACCTTAATCTTTATAACATCTATGTTAATTGAGGCAGGTCACAGTCACCTCTCTTCATCATTTTTTCAGTAAATCACTTTGACTGCATTTTTTTGTGTGTGCATGAACACCGATTGCAGATGGAAATGCACTTAATTAAACAAACTCATTCTAAGCCTCTTGCATTTTAAGTGGAACAGTATTTGGCAAAATCACCAGCGAAATCCACGTTAAAAATGACTAAAAAAATAAATCGTGCTGACCTTCTATTAAGAAAGAGTTTTCTTAGAACTAAAATCTACTGCCTGCAGAGGAACTGCAGCTTTACAGTCCTGTGTACTGGCTCGACTGTGCTCGGTGCTTCTTGGACCCAGTTTTGAGCAGCGTCACAAGTGTAAAGCCAGTTTCCACAATTTGTGTGCATGTGTTTGACTGTACAGTCATTCTTGAAATAAAGCCCTCAAATTGTCCTATAAAAAACTGGTGAAGTCTGTCTCAGACAAACTACAGTGTGGGAAGTTATATTGTACTTTCCTGTTCCCTCTCCCTATCAGTGAGTTTCTGTAGTGCAAATGTCTTTGGGTTGTTTCCTCAGACGATGTATATTACATTATAGCCCCTACATGATTAAAACATTTCTGTCTTATGCACTGACAAATGGAGCAGCAGCACTGGGTCAGTACCTAGTCATCACCTGGGGCCTCATGTACAAAGCTTGCGTACGCACAAAAAAGTGGCGTACGTCCTTTTCCACGCTCACGTTCAAATGTATCAAACGTGAAATGATCGTAGAAATGTGCGTGCCCCACGCCAGCTTCATAGCTGGCGTACGCACGTTTCTACAGCTGTTGTTCCTTTGGCGACACTTAGAGGTGAAGCTGGGAAACTGTTAATAATGTGAAAACAGGGGCATTCCAGTGGGAGCTGTTTATCTAAGTAGGACACATTTTTATTCCATCAGTGTTCAAATCATATGTGATGCGCAAATGCAGCTAACTAACATCGTGGCAAGGTGGCCTGGTTAAACGCACGACTCATTCATTATGACTAACAGCATGGCTGGGAACAGGCTGGAGGCTGGCACGGTGCGCGATGGGCGGCTTCTATTCCTTTAATTGTCCCGTATGTAACGCTGGTTTACATACGGGACAATTAAAGAAATAAACTCTTTACTCACCCAGAAGCCAGTGTGCCAAAGCATATTTGGGCATGTGCGCATTCAAATATCATGTTTTTGGTTTTCTTTATTTCTTTATTTTCCGCTTGTGAAATTAGCGCTGCAGAACTTTCTAACAAGCCCCGATTGTCTCCCTGTGTTCAGTATTCTTGTCAGTAAAAGCGGGCGTAAAATGTCGCCGCAGCGCCACACCTGTCCACACCTGTGTGTGCGCTGCTCGGATCCCACGGCATTTACAGCCTCACACACACGCTCCCACTCACGTCTTTTTTTGGTCATATTTATCCCTGTTGACAGGGTACCAAACAGAATCTCCACTTCATTCACTAGAATCTTTAGCTCAGACTCTGTGAAATTCCTTTTCTTTCCTTTGTTCGTCCCGTTATCTGATCGGACAAAGAGGTGAATCTCAGGTCCAGGGCCTATTTAAATAGATTTGCATATGTAAATGGGGCTTGGACAGGGAGGAGTTGCATGTGCGCTCAATTCCACGTTGATTGGGATGTACAAAAGAAACGTGCTTGAATCCATGCGTACGCACACTTTGATACATCTGATTTTTTTTGTGTGTACGACAGTTTCCGGGTTTTGGCGTACGCCAAATTTTAGTAGGAAATCCACGCAAGTATTCGTACATGAGGCCCCTCGAGTGGGCTCTATTCTACAACATACTGTTCGGTTCAGTCCAGGAGTTCAGAAGATTCAAAGTTTCACAGTGAGTCCTGTGCACCTGCCCGCGATGCTCGGATCCCCTCACGCCTTTTATTTCTCAGCCTTTGTGTCAAATGAGCCTCTCCTCTTGTGGGACTTTGAGCATGCTGTCCATCTCAAGCCGGGCTCCAGCCAGCTCCTGAGCACTGGGGCTGTACGCACCCTCTGACTGCCGCTTCTTTCTCGCCGTAAGCACCATGAAGGTCAAACCGATGATTATTATCAGCACACAGAAGCAAAGCAGCGGGATGGCGACTACCAGCCAGGGGACCACCTGTTTATGGGCTTGTTTCTGCAAAGAAAACAGAACAGAGAACATCCATAAAGTTTTTTTAAAAAAAGGCTCAGGAACAAAGAAATCAAATCATCCCATTTCCTCTTTTTCTAAATATGACATAGCCCATCTCCAATAACCCCCATTCAGCTACCCTTCATCCCTACTGCAGTACATCATCTTGCTTGACCTTTATAGCATTCAATAAACAATTGTAAATCTATTTTTTCCTCTTTAGGAATCTAGTTCATTGGATGTTTGTTTGTATGTTTTTAGATGCTGCAAAGCAACATGTGTAAGCGTACAAGTGTACAACTCTTGACCTGTGAATACAACATAAAGAAAAATAATGTAACAAACATACGTTAAAGTCACAGGTTGGACCGCTGTATCCAGGCGGACATTCACACACAAACATCTTGAATCGATCCAAACAGGATCCACCATTTCGACAGGGGTTAGACTCACACTCATCAATCTCATGTTCACACCTGCAAGACACAAAATACATGAAGTCACATGATGTAACATTATGTTACATTTGAACATTTATCTGAGAAATCAAGTGTTTTCTACTTAAAACGTCTTTATTACTTTAATAATGTCAAAACTCAGTTCATAATGCAGATAGTTCTGTTTTTTTCTCCAACACAATACAATGAGGTTGAATGAAATAAAGTTTGTGCTACTCAAAGCATAGAAAAATTACATTTAAAACTAAAACAGTGCCCCTGTTATATTGAAAGCCAGGCAGTTCAATGAGAGAGAGATGGGGAATGACATGCTGAGCTAAATGCTGCCCCAAATAATCATGACTTTAACAAGAGATGAGTCTTTATGTATGAAATGTGTTATAAAGGAAGTTTTTCCTCGCCACTGTCACCAAGTCCTTGCTCTCGGTTGGAATCTCTGGATCTCTGTAAATAATATTATAAAGAGTACAGTGTAGACCTGCTCTATATGGAAAGAGACATGAGGTAACTCCTCTGACATTATATAAGTGAAAATGAATTTTGTAAATAAACTTGCCTTTTAAGACTGTTGGTAGAGTTGAGATGTGGAAAACATACATGCCTGTTGAAGTGACGGCTCTTTGTCATTCAGACATAAGCGACTTTTTACCCAATCTAAGTTGACATCATCCATCCACAGGTTTAATTGGTTATTAAAGGTAAGTTTCCATAGCTGTGACTTGTTTGATTGTAATTAGTGTCTGTGTATAAATAATCAAAGTTTCTTGGCTCTTGAAAGACTACTACACATTTAATGCCATTAGGAAATCAAACCCTTCAGTCTCTCCCGCAGGAAAGTAAAGGCTGTATTATTTTTTTTTTCCAAAATATATTTATTGGTTTTATTAGAATTACAGAACAATTACACTACTGCAACACTTCACAAACAGAACGAACAACAATCACTCACGCACACACACACACACACACAAACTTGCACAATATTAATGTATAGGTTTGCCGAATCAAAGCAAGAGAGAAAAAAACAAACAAAATAAAATAAAATGTAATGAGGGTCACCCTTAAAAAACATTTAAATATACACACAAAAGAAAAGTAAATAAATAAATAAATTTACATTCCAGATTCTACAATGCTCATATATGGCTCCCAGAGATGCACAAACTCTTTCTGTTTTCCTTTAGTAATATATGTTAGTCTTTCCAGTCCAAGGCACTCTGATAGTTCCTTTATCCATTGTTTTATAAAAGGTGCATCTGCACTCTTCCAATTAAGTGCAATCACTCTCCTGGCTTGTAGAAGTCCAAAGTCCAGTAGCTTAATTTGTCTCCGCATTTGTATGAAGTCCAATGGATAAATCCCGAGAACACATAGCTTAGCATTTAGTGGTACATTAATATAAAAGACTTCTGACAGACAATTTATAACATCCTTCCAAAACTTCTGGATCTTTGGGCATTCCCATAGACAGTGAAGAAGAGTGCCTCTGTTATCTAGACATTTTGTACAAGTATCTGGAATGTTACCAGACATATAATGAAGTTTGACAGGAGTCATGTATGTCCTCATCAACCAATTATATTGGAGAAGTTTAAGCCTTGTATTTATGGTTTGTGTTTGTGCCTTTAAACAGGCCTCACTCCACTCCATTTCAGTTATGTCTACTTGCATATCATCTCTCCAGGCGTTTAACCTATCCATTGCTGATTCTTTAGAAGTAGATATTATTAAATTATAATAAATAGATAGTAAGCGTTTCCTTCCCATACGCCCAAGGGCAACTTCTTCTATTTTTGATAATGGTGGGACCTTCAAAATCTGCTTGTATCTGGCTGTAATAAAATTCTTCAATTGCAGATATTTAAAAGAGTGTTTTGAAGGAATTTGGTACTTTTCACATAACTGATTGAAGGTAAGTAACACTCCATCTGTATATAAATCCAGCACTCTCTGAATGCCTTTTGCATGCCATAATTTAACCCCCCCATCTTTTGCACCAGGTGTGAATTGCTCATTACCCCAAATAGGGGTTGTTAGAAGGCTAAAAGAATGTCACATGTCCCAGCATCAGTAGTCTTACTACACTGTACTCATCTTACTACACTGTACTCATGATGAATCAAATGTTTTATTTTACTGGGACAGGGACTGCCCCTGTCCAGTCACATGTCATGTAAACTTCTATAAATAAAGGAACAAGGAACTGCTCTGTGCCTCTCTGCTATCTGTAGCTTAGATGTTGCAGTGGCAGGGTGCCCTTTGTACAAAGTAAAGCTCTCGTGTCTGACTCTCATTTGTTCTGGTCTCTCACAGGTGTCGAGTAAGTTGGTAAACTCCTCACATAATTCTTGGTCCTTCGAGCCGGATGGTTGATCAGGGAACCTGACGAGGAGCTCTCCGACCTGCAGACCGTCGACGGCCAGTCACCAGGTGACTGATAAGTCCCGGACCGTGAATTCGGATTCGGGCCAGGGTTAGAACCGGATCTCCGGGGATCCCTGTTCAATCATCCGAACTACAGAGAGTCCGGAGGTGAGTATCAGACACATAAAGGGAGTGATTGGTGTTAAGACTTTGACCGTAACAGAAAGTCAATTGGCCAAAATCGGTAGAGATCGAGATACTGAATCTCCCGTGAATCCAGTCAGTGATTCAGAAAGGGTGAACGTATGGACCCTTAGTGTGTATGAGAAAGTGTGAATGAAAGAGTAAGAGTGATTAAAAGGGACTAGGATTTCCCTCTTTACTCTGTTGTTATTTTATTTGTGGAAAATCCACGTACACACGGTGACTTGAGTAAGCTTTCCCCGCATCGTATTAGTCGATGTAGAAGCTTGGGAGAGGAACTTCACTCCTGTCACTTCATGTGTGAGAAACTTTTCCACAAACAGGAATAGTTATATATGTATACCTAAAAAGTGTGGTACTAGTACGAAAATATAAAGTTGTACGTCTGGGAAAAAGGGTTGTAATGGGGAACAAAAACAGTGTGGAGCATACGGAGGACAGTAGGTGGATGGAACAAAAGTTCCCAGGAAGTGGGAAAGTTGTGTTAAAATTGAAGAAGAAATATGGATTTGAAGGAAAGTTTCAAACGAGCGAACTGTTAAAGTTGCAAGTCGAAACGTAGAGATGGAGAAAGGAATAAAAGAGAGCAGAAAAAAACTGCAAAAGGCACAACAAAAAAAACTTGCTGCGCTAAGTGTTGATGTGAAACCAGACGATGAAACTCAAGGTCGCAGAAAGAATGTAGGAGTGAGAGAAGAGGAAGAGGGAGGAGGTGCAGCTGCGGCCTCTCACACACACACACACCTTGACACACACACACATATCCACAAGGCTGACTCACTAAGAACTGAAGGAGAACGAAAAAAACAACTCACTAAACAAAGAAGAGATGAATTAGAGGAAAAGAAAAGACGCGCGGAAGAGGAAAAGAAGGCGCAGCGTCGCAATTCATGGTCGACCAGCACAAAATATGACCCTCCTCCATATTCCACAAAACCAGCTAAAAAAGGCGTGTATCCTGTAAAGATGCTGACTAACCATGAAGAAAGATTCGGACCAGGTCTGAATAATAGTGACCATGGTAGTGATGACGCCAGTGACAATGAAAATCGCACATCCAAACATGGTCATAGAGATATGTATCCACTAGTACAGGTGGCTAACCCGCGTTATGGGCAAGCCATGGGTGAGGACGGGCAGTTGGATCCGAACCCCACCATGCTGGTCTATCGTCCGTGGAGTGCACATGACAGAAAAAAAGCCACCTCTGATATAGTGCGTCCTAGCGCTCAAGGTGGAAGTGCTGAAGAGTTTATCAGAGAAATGCGCGGTGTATGTGACAGCTACATGCTGAACGGACACGAAATATACAACTGTCTGAGAGATGTGTTAAAAAATGACTGGTGTAGAGTATCAGGAGACTTCAACGGGTCAGACGCAAACGGAGGCCCAAGACCTAACGGTGACAACGACTTACAACTAGCACTGAATGCCCTATATGACCGTGTACGAGCGATGTAACCCCCACGAGTGGACTACTCAAAAATAGGTGAAACACAACAAAAGGAGGACGAAAGTCCTGCTGACTACAGGTACCGACTGGAAGTAGTGTTCCAGGCTAACTCTGGCATTCAACCCAATAACGATGCAAATAGCCCCTACCAACAGCAATTAAAAATGCATTTCTTGCGAGGTCTAAAGCCCGAAATTAAATCGAGAATAGATAAAACATGGGTCCACAAGAATACTGGATCCGTAGCTCAGGCAGTAGAACAGGCAATGCACGCAGACAGCGTTATCAAGGAAAAAAACAAGCGCTTATACAGTTGCTTATCAGGGCAGAGCATACGGGGGGAGACGAGGAGGACAAAACAGAGATAAAAGTAAAGGCAGGGGCAGAGGAGGTGGAAGATATCAGCAGAACCGTGATAACCATCGTGAGACCCAGAAGGAGAAAGATATGCACGAAAACAACTGCTATAAATGTCATAGACCAGGACATCTGGCAAGAGATTGCAAATTCAATGATTCACAACGAGATGACGCATGACTAGTCAGTGAAACTGAAGTTGAGCACACACAGACAAGACAACCAAAAAATACGAACATGCTGTCAGAAAAAAATGAGCCCTCCGAAAATGACAAGGTTCAAATAAATATAGAAGTACTGCTAAAATCACAACAAAATAAGTCAGCTCCAACTAGGAGAATAAGCTTTAATGGACGAGAATATGACTGTCTGTGTGACACCGGCGCCTGCTCAACTGTGCTAACAAAACCATTTCCAAACTGTCAAACATCCTCTAAGACAGTTTGGGTAAAATCAGCCTCAGGACATGTTACATCGTTAAGATTTACAAAACCTGTAGTTATAACAGACGCAGAATCAGGAAATCAAACCAAAAAGCCGATTCTAATCGACCCAAGTTGCCCTGTAAACCTATTAGGCCGAGATGTAATGGCAGCACTACGTATAGCTGTCTATCCAACCGCAGATGGAGAAATGAAAACAGAAATACTAAGTGAAGAACATTGTCATGTTGTCCAAGGCGTAAAAGAACCAAACTATTATTGGACTTTAGATCTCACTGATCAATCAGAGGCAGAGTCGCTCATAATAATGGCAAAAACTCAACTTCAGGACATGCAACTAGACACACGAAAACTTAAAGTTATGACAAAAGAGGAACTGCACTGTACACTACGGTATAAACAAGAACCAGGGCCCGATCCGCCCTATGATGAAATGGTGCACAAATTTCTTGTTAAAGGAAATGTTTGTATGCAACACATGCTGGTGTCCCCAACGGGACAGTCATGTGGGTCCGTCATACTCAACTCGAGACAACAAGTGGTTAACCGTAACCAAAACCCTCACATATCGTTGACAACAAGTGACAAATATAGTTGGAAGGAAATGAGCCGCGTCGTGCAACAAGCTAACAAAGATACGTACACAGGAACCGACCCCGGTGGGTGGCAGACAGGTAGACATACTGGTATACGACGGTTCCTCCTTAACTCTTATACAACAGTGACGCCAGCCACCCACCTCGATGTAGAGTGACCAGAAGACAGCTACATACTTACCCTCACAAAAAGACCAAAAACTCCTAGAAGGGGTCCCCACAAGCCTGTGGTCACAGGGACCCACCGACGTAGGCCTAGTTAAAGACTACCCACCGTTGGAAATAGAGTTAAGGCATCAAAATTATCCATGAGTGCGACAATATCCCATATCAAAGAAAGCAGAAGGCATTAAACCTGTGATAACAGACATGCTAAAAGCAGGGATTTTAGTTGAAACAACCGCTCCTAAATGCTTAACTCCAATTTTTCCTGTAAGAAAAGCGACATCAGGTTGGAGAATGATACAAGACCTGAGAAAAGTAAATGACATGGTAAAACACGACACAGTTGAAGTAGCAAATCCACATACTTTACTCAATAATATAACTGCGAAAGAACAATGGTTCTCGGTTATAGACTTATCAAACGCCTTTTTTTCAATACCCATACATAAAGACTCACAAGGCCTATTTGCATTTAAGTATAGAAACAAAACCTATACTTATACCAGACTGCCACAGGGCTTCACTAATAGTCCAACAATCTACTCACAAGCACTAGAAAACTCAATGCAAAAATGTCCAGCACTAGATAATGGTAAATATTTGCTTTATGTTGATGACATATTAGTAACTGGACATGACAAGGCCTCCTGCATGAGTAACACAATAACAGTGCTGAAGCATTTGCAATGTGAAGGCCACAAAGTGACGCAGGGGAAAGTACAGCTTTGTGTCATATCCTCACCCCTGGAGGACGAAGACTAGATAACAAAAGACAGCTAGCCATAGCTCAAACACCATAACCTGAAACAAAAAGACAAATGATGTCCTTTCTAGGACTATGTAACTATTGCAGAACATGGATTTCAGGTTTTGCAACATTAGTGCAGCCGCTACAAAATGCAATACACGGAAAACAAATGGTAATGAAAGACCGAATAGAATGGACACCGGAGCAGGAGCAAGCATTTATTGCATTAAAAGATGCTCTGCAAACACAAGCCATGCTACACACGCCCGATTATGATGCCCCATTTTGTTTAATGGTCACGTCTAATTCAGGGTTCATGAGTGCAGCACTGACCCAGAAGCATGGTGACAGACACAAACCTCTGGCATTCTACTCTAAAAGACTAGATCCAGTAGCCAGTGGTCAACCATCGTGTGTACAGCTAGTAATGGCAGCTGCTGAGGCGGTGGAACAGAGTGCAGAAGTAGTGCTCACCCACCCGTTACAAATAATGACCACCTGTAATATACCACTTATCTTATTACAAACGCCACTGCCATTTGTGACAAACACAAGACTATTAGGATTAATAGCAACACTCATGTCACAACAACACATATCGTTCTCTCAACATTCAAAGGTTTCGCTCCCGTGCCTCTTAGCCACAGCTGCTGATGGAAAACCGCATGATTGCAAAGCTAGGGTGGAGGAGGAAACAAAACCTCGCGTTGACATTTACACCACACCAAAACCAGAACAAACACATGTTTTTGTAGATGGCTCTGCGAGCAAAGATAATACCGGACGAAATAAAGTTGGCTATGCTATAACATCTTCCATATGCACACTGGAATCTGGTGCACTGCCACCCTCATTTTCTGCACAAACAGCAGAACTACATGCAGTAACACGAGCATGTAAGCTAATGGCAGGGAAAGCAGTGTGCATATGGACAGATAGCCAGTATGTGTTTGACTCGGTACACCACTATGCCCGTGTATGGGCAAAGAGAGGCATGACCTCAGCAAACGGCAAACCATTAACACATAGCGCCAAGATGATGGAGCTACTAGAAGCTGTTAAACTACCAACATCGCTATCCTTATGTAAATGTCGTGCACATCAAAATGACGACTCAGAAGTAACAAAAGGAAATAACTTAGCAGACCTAGCAGCTAAAGCAGCAGCCCTATCTAAAACTACGACGGATGTTAATGTATTAGCATCACAAGTCACAGAGATTGATGACGAAATCCTGAAGGACTATCAAAAACAGGCACCTGTAAATGAACAAAAAACTTGGCATAAAAAAGGAGCAACATTAGTAAATGATATCTACTATGTTGACAATAAACCCATCCTACCTAAAGCATTGCACCAGGCGGTGTGTTTAGTGAGTCATGGGAAGACCCATGTCTCAACAGGAGGGATGGTAACATTAGTAAACAGAAACTATTATACTATAAATTTTGAAAATTCAGCAAAAATGTTCGTATCTAAATGTATGATATGTTTAAAAAACAACTCACAGGGACAGTGTAGACCAAAAAGAGGACAGTTCCCACACCCACCACATCCGTTTCACACTATACATATGGATTTCATAGAGTTAAGCGACTCTAAAGAAGGAAAATATGCATTAGTCATAATTGATGTCTACTCTAATTGGGTGGAAATTTACTCAACAAAAAGAAACGACGCGATAACAGTAGCAACAAAACTATGTAACCACTATTTTCCAACTTATGGTATACCAAGAATTATCAGATCAGATAATGGTACTCATTTTGTGAATGACGTCATAGCTAAAGCAGGAGAAACACTAGGCATAACATTAAAAAATCACTGCGCATATCACCCACAGAGTGCAGGTTTAGTAGAAAGAACAAATGGAACTATTAAAACAAGATTGCGAAAAACAATGGCAGAGACTGGCAGACCGTGGAATGATTGTGTGTCACTAGTTAAAATGTGGATGAGAGTTACCAGAGGAAATAAAGGACTAACACCGTTTGAAATAGTACATGGCCGAAGTTTTCCTATGCCACACTTTAACTCTGATCTGGTGAAATCTGACGAAAAACACACATTAGCAGATTATATGAGAAAACTGTTGAAAACTGATGATGTACAAACACAGAACCAAATACCTGATACTCCTATGTTGTCCCCTAATACTAGGATTCGAATTGGAGACTGGGTGTTGGTAAAGACAATACATAGAGCCAGGTGGAACAGCCTGCGATGGGACGGCCCATTCCAAGTGCTTCTGACCACGCCAACAGCAGTAAAGATAAGTGAACGAGCTACCTGGATACACTTGTCACATTGTAAACTGGTCACAGAGGCAGTTAAGGGATCATCTAGTGAAACAGTCTAGAGTACTCACAGGACAGCTTATGGGACACCAGACGGGGGAAGCCTGCTGGGTCCTGGGGCACAGACGAAAGTCTGGTACTGTGAGCTAGTGAAGAAATCATCGTGGAAAGCTCCAATGAGCTAGATCCACCCTAGTGGTTCCTGCAGGTAACTGACCCGTGACCATTTATATCTAGCCTTCACCATGTATGGAGAACAGAGACTCCTAGTGTGGCTCAGCATTGTATCCTTGCTTATTGTGACCTCAATATGGTTCCTGGTTCCGGAGTCAACATCACAAACTAACAATAGTCACAACACCCATAGCCGAATAAAGCGTAGAGTGGGATATGTTTGGACGTTATAAGGGCCTGGTGTCCTCAGTGTTTCTTTTGAGGTGTCTGCCATGGATGCATAGTCTTTAATGTTGGTGATGGAGATTAATGATGTTAATGGTGATTAATGTTGAGGCTGCTGTAGACATGTGTTTTATTCTAAGATACCTATGCAGACCACTCTTGAGCCAGGGCCTATTCAACAGGGGTTTACTTCACAATACATGTTTAGTCACAAGCTGGGATATTGTCCACTACTAAGCCAGAGGCTATTTAACCAAGAGGTCAGACAGGTCGGTGCAAACCAGATGTCCAGGAGGAGAAGAGACTTCTTTAGATATTTTGATTAGGAGTCAGGTCAGAGGTTAAGCCTGTAGGGGGTTCTTCCTGGGAGAAGAGTGAATATCTCTTTCAGTTCCTTTTCTTTTGTGTAACTTCATTGACTTTTGTGCCTTGAGCTGTTGTTAATTACATGTCAGGGGGAGGCACAAACTGTCTATATAAGAGCTTGTCCGGCATGAGGTCGGGAGGGTTCTCTCATTTTTCGGCCTGAGACTCTCCAGGTACTTTGTACTTGTTTCGACACTGTGCTTGTTGTAATAAACTTGTTATACGACTAAGACGGTGTCGGCTGCATTTTCTCTTTAAACATCTTCATCTGCATCACCACCGGAGGATCACAAGGAGTAAGAAGAATACACCACAGAAATGGCGTTGTCAGCAGGATCCGTGTTGCGACCGAGGCGGCTGGACGCAGCTCTGCTTTCCTCCTCTCATCCCAGGTGAGCGTATTCCGTTCTGCTGCTTGGGGGGTGGCTGTTGCCAGTGCTGTAGTCTGGCTGTATTGGGTCGCACCGAGACGGTCCGGTGTGGGTGGTTGTGTGTCATGCTATGTTGATGTTTATGGGGAAGTTCCGTTTAAATTTGTTTACACTTCATCATTTTACTGCGTTGCTGGCAACGGGGTAGGGGGGAGTGATGGTAGAGTAAAGTTATGGTTCACATTAGAATAGTAAGGTTGCGCAATATGTAAAGGAGAGGATGCCTTACAATTAGTATTGCTAGGGAATTAGGAAATTCCACAGTGTGACTGAGCGTACAGGATTGTAGGCGAGGCGAAGGCATCTTACAATCCGTAACGCCAGAGAGTTGGGAAACTCTACAGTTTGACTGGGCGTGACGGATTGGGTAGTTAGAGGTAAAAGGCAAAAGGCCTTATAACAAGTAACGTTAGCTAGAAGTTTGGAACTCAGCAGATGGTCTGCGGCAGCGTGAACGTTAGTGAGCAGAAAATAGGAATAAGGATTTAAGGTAGCCGCAAATTCGGTAAAGCCCTCTGGGGGGCGGTTTTAGACGGGCCCTAAAACCCGGACAGTTCACTAGGTGATGTTCAGGTCGGTTATAAAAGTATAACTGGGAGTGTAGGTGAAAATATTTGTAGATAGATGACCGCTCTGTCGTGGGCTGACGAGACACGACTGAAGTCGTTTTGTCAGATATTCTGCACTTCATGAGGTAGCAGAAATTTAGATTAAAGGAAAGGGACGCGGCTGAGCATGCTCAATTAGGACGTATGAATGAGTTGTCTTTAGGATAGATTGTCGATCGTGATTTGTCTTTCTGTTTGTTATATTATGTGTTAAAGTTAAGTGTATTGATAAGCTGGAGAGGGACCCCTCCTCCCTCTCTCGGTCTCTGTCTCTGTGTCTGTGTCTTTGTCTCTGTTGAAAGAGACGTCAGCACTGCAGGCTGAAATTTGTGTGTGTGTTTGGAGTTTGACCATTTCTGTTTTGGAAATGTGATTATTATTCCAGTGTTTATCTAATGAGCCTCTTTTAAGGACTTAAAAAAGGACGTTTCTATATGCTAATGATAAGAGTTAATAATTTGTTTTGAGCTTCCAAAACAGATTTATTAAGATATATAAGGAGTGGTGAGAGTAACGTATAACTTTTTAGAAATAACCATGATCGAAAGAGTGAAAAGTGTTGAGTGAGTGCTGAGGTTGAAGGCTTTACGGGTGTGGAGTGCACTGTAAGTCTGGTGTTGAAAAGAATGATGTGGAATAAGGTTCGGTGCTGAGGAGCGCAAAGGTAATACTAAGGTTATGATATACATAGTTTGATGAATGAAGCTATGAGCCTTTTTAGAGACATCTCTATAAATAAATTATAGCTCCATAAAGATGGTCTCTATAAGATTCATGAGAAATAAATAAATAAATAAATAAATAAATAAATAAATAAATAAATAAATAAATAAATAAATAATAGATAAAGACCTATTTAGGATAAGTAAGGAGATATTAGTACATAATTCTGTGTAAAGATAATTATGATCAAAAAGGAGTGAGTGAGTTTGATGTGGTCAGTAACCCTAAAGTGTTGACAGAAAAGAAAAGGTGGATTACTAAAGAATGTGACATTAAACTGTGATGATATTAAACGAAAATCTAATTCTTGCTGGTTTTCCACGGAGAGACACGGAGAAAAGGCGGAGACTGAACAGGGGTTACGCAGACCAGTTCGGTGACGTCAGACTCCAGCCCAGGCCACTGCACAAGGCCAGTACTGCTTTTGTTCACGAACTCCTGCCATACCTGCTGGTTTTGAAATATGTGTATATGCATTTATGATCACTAGAAACCGAGATCTATTTGCTTATATATGTATGATTAGATGTTTATGACTGAGAGTGAGAATAGTTTATTCTGCTTTTATGTGCTATTTTGAGCAAGCGTGGCAACTGACTGATCAGTTAAACTGTTGTATTGTGGATTGCAATTGTGATGTGTTGCTGTTTGTGCATTGTCCTGCTGTTTGAGTTATTCTGAGCTGACTTGTGTCGTATGATTGCATCTAAGATTCTTTAGGGGCTAGAAGTAAAAGCTGTGATTGTGGATACTTGCTTTGTGGTACATAGTTACTATTGATATCTGTTGGCATTTAGAGATCTTGCTGATAGCTTTTTGGGCTAGAGAGGCATTGTGTGGATTTAGTGGTGTAATTTTATTTGCATTAATAGATCCCCTAAAGTTCCTTGATGTTGGTGACTTTCTTTCTGGGGTTCATTGACTGTGGCATAAAATAGTGATATATCAATAAAATAAATTAGTAAAGCGACTCCAAATTAAGTGATTAGCCTCGAACACATTGAGATTATTTTGATTAGGTGATTAATTAGATCCCTTAATAAAAGAGGTCTCACGAACCTCAGCAAAATTGGTCCCGCCGTTGGCCAGGGACTGATCAACCCTGACCAGTGGAAGGAACCTTTAATCCGGATGTCATTAAAACACTACAAGTGCTTGTTTATAAGGCATCATCTGTTACAATGGGGTATCCGGTGACTATTCATACGCATCATAGTCTCAGGAATCTTTTGAATGAAATAGGGTAAATATACATTGACCATGCCGAGGCTTAGTGACTATCATAGGCTTCTAGTGCAGGAAGATGTTACTTTAGCGAGATGTGCCACAGTGAACCCGGCTGAAACTTTGCTAACTCCAGAGGACGGTGAGCCACATGACTGTGTTTATGAGGCAGAAAAGTATTCGAGACTTAGATCTGACTTACAAGCCCTCCCATTGCATGAGGCAGACTTGGAGTATTGGATAGATGGATCTTGCTATCGTGTGGGAGATAAGTTGAGTGCAGGAGATGCCATAGTAAAAGCTTAAGCTAATGATTTTGTTGTGGAGAAGGCTAACTGAAGCATGTTTGTTAGCCAAAGGTAAGCGAGTGACAACTTATACAGATTCTGATTATGCTCACAATGTGTGTCATCTATTTGGGTCGGTATGGAAGGGCCGTGGGTTTAAGAAAACCGATGGTTCCCCGATACAACACCACACTCAAATAATAAAGCTGTTGCATGCTATGATGAAACCTAAAGAGATAGCAATAGCTAAATGTGCAGCTCATAGAGCAGATATGTCCAGAGTAACGCAAGGTAACAAAGCAGCTGATGAAGCCGCAAAGGCAGTCACAGGAGCAGATAGAGTGGGTAAAGTTTTATTGGTCACACATGAAGTTGATTTGGAGGATAAAATCACTTCTAGGGATGTGATTTTAATGCAGGATGCCACCCCTGAGATGGATAAACAGTTGTGGAGAGACCGGGCCGCCACCCAGGACTCTACAGGGCTCTGGAGGAATCATGAGGGGCTGATAGTAGCTCCTCCAGATCTGCTAGGATTAATGATTCACGAGGCACATGGGCCAGCCCATGTTGCAAGGAGGGAAGTGAAGAGAAAGATCATAAAGGAGTGTGGATTTTGGGCACCATATCTGCTTGAACAGATTGATTCGTCATAGGCAGATGCACAAACTGTTCAGAAAATAACGTCCTAAGGGGGGTGAGGATTCCACCTGGTCGGATTCCGACTCTAAGGGGTCCGATGTGTGAGCTAGGTGTGGATTTGTTGATCAGACTAGTTGAAGATAGGAGGCATAGGTTGGTTGTTGTGGACCAATTTTCAAGATGGCCTGAAGCTTGTTCAACCAAGCAGAGGGATGCTCAGTCTTTTGCCAAAGTTGTTGCAAAGTTTTTGCAAGTTTTGCCAAAGTTTTTTATAAAGAAAAGTCATAAGCAGGTTTGGATAAACTAGAGAGTTCGTGGACAAAACAGTAAAATTGATTTGTAAATCTGTGAATAAAACAGTGTTTTGGTGCAGTTTTATCATCCGCAGAGTCAAGGAATGTGTGAAAATAAATGGGGTCATAAAAAATCAAATTCCAAATCAAATTGTTACATTGGGTAGTAGCACTTCTACTAGCTCAGTGTTCCGCCTAGCAGTAGTTTATGTGAATAAAACAGTAATGCAGTGATAGCATAGTTAAACATGGGAAAGATGAGGGAGATGAGAATGTTGAAAAGTAAAGATGGAAGGGTTTGGAAATTGAATAGATTGTCAAAGTACGACGATGAACGGCATAAACTTTCTATATAAGTTTGTGTGATATACGACAGATGATGGAAAAGTGAGTTTAAATGATGGGAAAAGAGTATGTAGGGGAAGAGAGGCAAATAGAGAAGGTTTCTGTATGTGTGCAAAAGCTATAATATTGAAATGGGTTGGGGTAGTGATGCCAGGAGACCAGGTCCAGATGCCACTAATGCAGAGGACTGAGTCAGACGATGATGAGGAAGTAGGGTTAGAAGGTGAATTGGAGGAGAGATACCAATTTTAAACATGTATAACACATCTATAGTTTACCATATATTTTAGGTGTCTAGTGAATTAGTAGGAGTATGCTAGTAAGTGGCAGTAAAAGGGAAAGTAGCCAATGCAATATATATGTTTGCATAGAATTTATATTAGAGATAAAATATGAATTATATCCATAATCAGAATTGTATATGTCATTTCTGTATATGTTATTTCTGCAAAGATACTGGTTGGTGTTTTCTTTTTCCCTTAGAACAACAGTGGGGGAGGACCACCATGAGGGTGGTTGATGATTCAAGGATCCCAAGCTGTTAAAGGGATTCAGAGACTCCAATAAGAACAATCAAAAAGGACAATTAAGCCTGAACTCTGAACAAGGACATTGGGAGGATGCTCAGAGCAAACATCAACTTAATCAACACTGTGGAGGAACTGTGGGCCTGATCCATAACAAAGAAGAACGGAAATGAAGTAACATATATATGTAATACATGTATAAGATGTTGTTTTTGAATGTTATGTTATACCATGTATTATGTTGAATTGTATGCAATGTGTGGCTCATATGTTGGAACCTCAGTTGTTATTTTTATTTTTCGGTCCGACAGGGAAATTGGGAATAGGCAGGGATAGGTCCATTGGAGGGTACGATGGGTTGACTAGCCTGAAGGTGGATATTTTTGATTTTATTTGCTGAGGTCTCCATATGTATCTGCCTTAATGATGTTTGACATACAATGAGTAAAAGTTCTTTAATTAGATTAGATTGGAGTACTATATGTGGCCGCCTGAGGCAGAGGGGCCGTGAAAGAGTTTTCCTGTCCAGATTGATAAGAAGGACATTTCAGGAAAGATGGCTGCCAGACAGGTTTTTCACTTTCACATTCCATTAAGTTACTTTATTGTTTAGATTATGCTGAGAGACATTATCATTGGTCTAAAATGTAACCAGGTATCATTCGTTTATCGGGACTCTGTGAAGTCCCGAAGGGGGGAATATGAGGTGTCTGCCATGGATGCATAGTCTTTAATGTTGAGGTGATTAATGTTGAGGCTGCTGTAGACATGTGTTTTATTCTAAGATACCTATGCAGACCACTCTTGAGCCAGGGCCTATTCAACAGGGGTTTACTTCACAATACATGTTTAGTCACAAGCTGGGATATTGTCCACTACTAAGCCAGAGGCTATTTAACCAAGAGGTCAGACAGGTCGGTGCAAACCAGATGTCCAGGAGGAGAAGAGACTTCTTTAGATATTTTGATTAGGAGTCAGGTCAGAGGTTAAGCCTGTAGGGGGTTCTTCCTGGGAGAAGAGTGAATATCTCTTTCAGTTCCTTTTCTTTTGTGTAACTTCATTGACTTTTGTGCCTTGAGCTGTTGTTAATTACATGTCAGGGGGAGGCACAAACTGTCTATATAAGAGCTTGTCCGGCATGAGGTCGGGAGGGTTCTCTCATTTTTCGGCCTGAGACTCTCCAGGTACTTTGTACTTGTTTCGACACTGTGCTTGTTGTAATAAACTTGTTATACGACTAAGACGGTGTCGGCTGCATTTTCTCTTTAAACATCTTCATCTGCATCACCACCGGAGGATCACAAGGAGTAAGAAGAATACACCACACTTTCTATTGCGGTATTCACTGCTCTGTTAACTCTGTGTGGATGTTGTTGCATACCATGTATTTGTTCACTGTTAAATAGAGTAATTACTACAGCCATAGAGGATAGGGGCACTGTGCAGCAGAGAATGCCACTATTACAGGTGAATAATGATGATAATGAAGATTACAATAACCCATTGCCTCACGATGACTCAGACACACCTGGAGGTGTAGACTCGTCAACGGACTTAGACAGCGAGGCAGAAGACTCTGTGTGAAATGTTTAGCATCAACTATGAATGACGTTATAACAGAAAATCGAAAGAAGATGTTACTGACTGATAATGCAAGTTGATGAAACGTTACACAACTGTAAATAATGCACTAAAATGTTTCTCAGAAGAGTGTTTCCCTTTTTCTTTTTATGTGATTATATTTGAACATTTTATAGTTTATACTACATGTGCATAACCAATCATTATTTTCGCTGATAGGTATGTTTGTTCCTTATACTTTCCAGGAGGGGAATCCATGCCACCATGCATCGTATGTGCTAGCAACCTCTCCATGGTGGTGACCCTCTACTGTACGCACAGTACATGGGTTGAAGGCTTCACAACGATTTTATTTTCATCTATTATGTTTGATGCGTGATCGACCACTATACTTGGTATTATCAAGTGCATTACTGTGTATATTTTGCTTATGATTAGGGACATGTGCCAACAGGAGGGACTGTTAGAAGGCTAAAAGAATGTCACATGTCCCAGCATCAGTAGTCTTACTACACTGTACTCATCTTACTACACTGTACTCATGATGAATCAAATGTTTTATTTTACTGGGACAGGGACTGCCCCTGTCCAGTCACATGTCATGTAAACTTCTATAAATAAAGGAACAAGGAACTGCTCTGCGCCTCTCTGCTATCTGTAGCTTAGATGTTGCAGTGGCAGGGTGCCCTTTGTACAAAGTAAAGCTCTCGTGTCTGACTCTCATTTGTTCTGGTCTCTCACAGGTGTCGAGTAAGTTGGTAAACTCCCCACAGGGGTGAACTGAGAAAGTACAGGGGATGTTCCCATATGTTTGTGTGCAGCATGCCACACTAAAATTGTGTTTTTTAGGAAGGGATTTTTTGTATGTTATTTGAGTCTTTTTTCATCTGAAGAATACAGATAACTGTGTAGGGGCAGCTCTGTAACTGATTCTTGTTCAATGCTTACCCAAGCTGGGGGTGAAGAACAAAAATAATGTGCAGCAGATGTCAACTGAGCAGCCATATAGTACCACTTAAGATTTGGGACTTGGAGACCCCCTCTTTCATAAGGCTCATATAGTAATTTTAGGCGAAGTCTTGCTTTCCTATTGTTCCAGATAAACTGACTAAACAACTTGGCTACATGATCAAAGAATGTTGCTGGTAATGGCAGGGGAAGTGTCTGGAAAAAATACAGGAATTTTGGCAAAATTGTCATTTTTATAACATTTATTCGTCCCATCATGGATATGGGTAAAGTAGACCACCGGTCTAATAGTTTGGTGACTTCATCTACCAGGGGATCATAATTTGATGGTATTATTTTGTTAAGTTCTGGTGTAATTTTAACACCTAAGTATTTAAAACCTTCTGTAGTTGTTGTAAATGGTGTTGTTATGGTGGGGTTTGCCCTCTCTTCCTCATTTAGAAACATTAACACAGATTTAGAATGATTAATTTTGTACCCAGAGAATTTTCCAAAGTCCTCCAACAGCCCTGTCAGATTTGGAATGCTACTCTTTAAATCTGTCAAAAAAAAATATGATGTCATCTGCAAATAAAGAAATTAGGTGGTCTCTCCTACCAATTCTTATGCCTGATATTCCTGCATGTGATCTCACTGCTACAGCCAAAGGTTCTATTGCTAATGTAAATATTAGTGGTGACAAAGGGCACCCTTGTCTTGTTGATCGCTGTAGGTTAAAAGGTTTTGAAATGTTATTATTGGATAAAATTTGTGCTGCAGGATTTGTATATAATAGTCGAATCCATTGGATAAATGATTCACCCAATCCATATCTTGGGAGTAATTCCAGGAGATAGTTCCATTCTATTCTGTCAAATGCTATGTTATGTTTCTCATATAATATATTTAAAACCCGTCTGATGTTGTGATAGCCTTGTCCATCCTTCACAAAACCTTGTTGGTCATCAGTTATCAATTTAGGTAAACATTTATCTAGTCTTCTGGCAAGAGCCTTACATAATATCTTGGTATCACATCCCATGAGACTAATTCCCCTATGAGAAGAACATTCAGTTGGACATTTATTTGGTTTTAATAAAAGAGTTATAGTGGCTATTCTCAATGAGTTTGGGAGTATACCTTGTTCATATGATTCATTATACATATCTAATAGAGGCTGTATTAATCTATTTTTAAATTCTTTATAAAATTCTATAGGCAGTCCATCTGGCCCAGGTGCTTTACCACTATTCAAATCTCCTATAGCATCCACAAGATCCTTTATTGTCAGTGGATTATCAAGCATTGCTTTATCTTCCTCTGATAATGTCTGGAATTGTAACGGGTCAAGAAAAGTGTCTTGAAACTCTGAATTTTCATTGTATTCAGATTTATATAACAACTCATATAATTCTCTAAAGTTATCATTTATCTCTTTGGGGTCTAGTGTTAAATTACCTGTTTTTGACTTTATGCTCCGGATTGCCCTTTCAGCCTGTGTTTTCTTAATTTGCCAGGAGCTTTCCTGCTTTTTTACCTTGATCATAATATGCTTGTTTAGTCCACATTAAACTTCTAGCTACTCTTTCAGCAGTCAATTTATCATATTTAGCTCTCATAATAGTCAGATTTTGTAATTTTTTGGGATCTTTGTCTTGATAGAATTCACTCTCTATGCTTTTGATTTGTTTTTCTAATAACTGTATTTCTTGTTTATATAGCTTATTTTTGTTACTGGTGTAGCTTATAATTTCCCCCCTTATGTAGGCTTTAAAGGCTTCCCATCTAATACTAGCTGTTGTTTTATTCTTATTTAATTCAAAATACATGTCTATAGAATTTCCTATAATATTGACAAAGTTTGGATCCTTTAACAAAAATGATAATCTCCATCTTATTGGACAGTGCCCAATCTTATCCAATTTAATTTCCATAGACATTGCTGCATGGTCACTAATTACAATGCTGTTATACCAGCATTTTTTAACCTGTGGCTGCAACTCTTCAGATATTAGGAAATAATCAATTCTAGAATAACTTTTATATGAACTAGAATAGCATGAATATTCACGTTTACTGGGGTTTTTAATTCTCCAGATATCATACAATCTAAGATCTGTATATATAGTTATGGAGTATTTTTCTAGTTTTTATATGGGTGTTGTCCAACTGAGTAGACCTATCTAAAACTGGATCTAGGGTACAATTAAAGTCTCCTCCTATAATGTACAGGCCCTCCAGAGTAGATATGGTTAAGAATAGATTTTCAAAAAAGGACGGGCTATCATCATTGGGTCCATATATATTTATAAGATTTATTTTTTGTGACAGAATATTTCCTTGTACTATAATATATCTCCCGTATAGGTCCTTGATGACTTTTATGGATTGGAATGGTATCAATTTGTGTATAAGAATCACAACCCCTCTAGCCTGACTATTGAGGGAGGCATGAAAAACCTGACCAGGCCATCTTTTGGTTAGTCTCGGAACGTCTGTTGCGGTCATATGTGATTCCTGTATGAAGATAATCTTTGATTTTAGATCTTTTATCCTGTTCAATACTTGTTTTAATTTAGCAATTTTTCCCAGGCCCCTAACATTCCAACTCGTAATATTAGCTAGCAAGTTATTTTCCTGTTCAGTTTTATCCATACACAATTTTTACATTGTTCAGGTTTGTCTGGTATATTAATAATGAAATGGGCGAAACCTTATTACAGAGATGCAAGTTTACATATACCTTCAAGCACACACGCACACACACACATAACATTGAACCTAATTTGAACAATCCCTTACTGAACACTGGCATTTCCTTTCTGAAATACCTATCCCTCTCTTTAAATCAACGTGGGTTTGAAGGATGTTGATCCACAGACTGAGGAGCAACTAATCCACGTGAACACAACAAATAGTACTCCAACAGTATCCGTCAACCGTGGCAATAGCCTGGTAATAAGGTATTGTAACCCTTATAAAAATAATAATGCTTATCATTAGCGTTCAACATATAAAGTTCAACTAAGGTAAAGTGTAAGCCCATAAACAACGCAACTACCATCCGAATGTTACCTGCTTTGCTTCTCTTAGTACAGTCCTCTAAAGTAGACTAGGCTACTTTCATTTGGTCATCACAGGCAGCATCAGAGACATGTTCATCACAGTTAGTCTCACTCATTTGGCCCCTCTATCGCTGCTGCTTGTCGTGGGAGGGTTTTGTAGAATTCTTCAGCATCCCGTGGTGTCGAGAAGACCCTAATTCTGCAGGGGTTGTGTAAGAATCCACGGAAAGCGTTCATGTCGGCAAACAGCTTTATGGCCGGGTGAAACTCTCGCCGAATGCGTACAGTCTCGGCGGAGAGGTCCTGAGCGAATGTGATCTTGGCACCGTCATGCTTGATTTCTGATTTCCTTGCCTCCCGGTATACAAATTCCTTCTCTTGAAAATTTAGAAAGCGAACCAGCACCGCTCTGTTTTGATTCGGTTTCCTGTTGGTCAATGTGCGATGCACCCGCTCCAATGTGAAAGTTTTTCCTGGCGGCAATCCCAGCCATTTCGGCAGCATGTCGGTAACAAAGTTGAGAAGAGTTTGTTCTCCCTCTACTCCCTCTTTTAGGCCAAATATGCGCAGGTTCTTTCTCCTTCCCCTGTTCTCCAAGTCGTCGGTTTTGGCTTCAAGGAAAGTGATTCGTTTAGTAGCCGCTTCCAGGGCTGTCTCCACTTTCTCCATTGATCTTTCTTCCTGGTCAATGCGAGTTTCAGCTTCCTCCACACGGGCTGTATTGGCCGAAACATCTTGTTTTATCTCCGTCACTTTACCTTCAAGTGCAGTCAAAGCATTTGCCATTCCGGTCAATCCTGTGTTGATATTATCAAGCTTTGTCCCAAAGTCGGACCGTAATGCTTTTAGCTCGTTCAGCACCTCCGTTATATTCACCATGCTAGCATCTGCGTAGTTTAGCGGACTCGACGGAGTTGTTGGCTTGGTTGTCTTGGCTGCTTTACTTCCACGTGTAAAAATCTCACACTGTCGCGTCGCCGAAGGCTTTGACATACCGCACTGTACGTTAGTTAAGATAAGTTGAACGTCTGAAAGGGTATTTTTTTAAATAAAAGAAATCCCCGGTTCGGAGCTTCTCTACTAAGCCGCCATCTTGGTCACGTCCCTCGATTCTCTCAAAGGCTGTATTATTGACCCACTTTAGGGAGATCTCCAGCATGCAAGACAACCCCAAAATTTACAAGATGAGAATTACTTTTTGCTAAGAAGAACAGGAAGCTTTACCACCAGAGAGACTGAAGGGCCTTGCTTTGTCAAATCAATGAAAATTGTTGTTAAAATTCTTGAGGGAGTCAAACAAGGTACAACACATCATTGTGACAATGGCCTCTTAAGCAGACACCACTAAACTGAAGGATGTATATCTTGAACTGACCATATAAGATACTGAACTCACCGGCTGCCTGTAAAACCTGGCACACATGTGCAGTTAGCTCCCCACAGCCCGTCACTGCAGACACCGTCATTCACACACTGCACATCTTTACCACACTGTTTTGGAGGATAGTCCCACCTGGTAGAAACAAATTAGACAATGTTTCAGAATGAATGAATAAATACATGAATGAATGAAATGGACACTGTATACTAAAGTAATAAACGGATAGAGGTGTGAGTGCTCACTGGCAGAGAGGGCCTCTGTAGTCCTCAGGACACGTACAAGTGTATATGTTGATTCCGTCCTGACAGCTGCCTCCATTTTTACAGGCATGATGCTCGCACTCGTCAACATCCTGATCACAGAGAGTTCCAGCGTATCCAGGGCTGCAATGGCACTCAAAACCAGCTAAGTAGTCCTTACAGTTTCCATGAACGCAGGGCTGAGACGCACAGTCGTCAGTGTCTGTTTCACACTGTTCTCCCTCCCAGCCCAAGTCACAGAGACAGCCAAATTTATTAAAGAGGTCTTCACATGTGGCTCCATTTAGACAAGGATTTGAATGACAAACAGGGGCACCGGTGCAGCCCAGATGAATCTTTGGTTTCCCATCTAAATGGAACTGAGATGGTTGAGGGGCTTTGTAGTCATCCACAAAAGGAAGGTAGACTCCTCCGACTCTCACTGTACCCAAGCAGCCAGTGAAGCTTTCTGCGATAGCCAACGTGGCGCCCTTCTGATTGAGAAAGTGAAGGCTTCCTGTGCGCTCTGGCACACTGCTGGTATCTGTGATTCCGTCCACAGTGATGACCCAGGGAGAGGCTTTGCGTTCCCTCTCAGCCATTGAGATGTTCACCCGATGCCAGCTCCCATCCGCCACTTGACGAACTCCTGTAAAGATCAGCATCTCAACACTGTTGCCAATATGGATTTCCACCCGGACTGAAGCATACAGCAGACCCACCACGAGCAGGTCAGAGCCCCAGGAAGCTCTCAGGAGCACAGCGTTCTCTGAACGAGTCCGCAGCTCCATGTATATGTTGGAGACAGGTTCAGCCAGGGAGCCTCCGGCACTGTAGTGCACAGGGTTGTTCTCAAATGTGGCATTGTACACACCTAAAGGTCAACATGGAGACACTGATTTACATTTGTTTGTTACAGAACAAATACATACAAATACACAGCTCAGACAGAACACAGAACAGAGCAGCCACATTAGTCCTTTATCACTGTATTCTGTCATTCATCTGGAACAATACACCACCTTTCTATTGTGAAGAAATGAATATCAACTGGTTTTTGTATTGGGCATCTTGTGGTAAGTCCAAGTTGTTCGTAGTAAAAAGTTCTTCACAAATAGTTTGACTTCAGGAAAAGTGTTTCGGAGTCAAGACAGCTTATTGAATGTAATGTATGAATCAGGGCACTCCTATTGGCAAAATAATTTATGATGAGCCACAATTCTAAAATGATGCAGATGTTCTTACATTCATATCCATCAGGAAGGTCCACACAATGGCCGCCATTGACACAAGAATCACTGACACACCACATACGGGTTTCACAGGTCTTTCCAGTATATTCCTCCAAACAAGAACATGTAAAATCATTGAATGTGATGGTGCATTCTCCTCCATTTTGACATGGCTTCATCTGCAGAGGGAAGCATCGAGATAAAGACACTCAGACAGCAAACAGAACACCCAGAACAGTTTTAAAACTAAAGTTTGAAAGTTTTAGCCGTAGTACGTAATGACTTGATCAAGAGCCGAGACTTATTTTAACACACACCCAACAAATTAATATGGTTGAAAAGGTTTCTCTAAATATGGCAAAGAAATTAAATGCTAAATAAGTTTGCTATAATTTAGAGCATTCAAGCTCTGCATCTACGACTTCTCTGTGTGTTTAGTTTGGTCGGTATTCTGCAGATCATTTAATCGGGAGGAGCTGCAGATTCAAAATCCATTATTGTGACTTGTGGCGGCATTATCCTAAAGGTGGCTACACCCATTGTTTCCCTTGTATTTACATCAGAGTTAATTCAGACAGAGCACTGAACTCATTAGCTGATTGATATTTGCTCTAATTCAGTGCAGACAACCAGAAACAGCTCTAATCTGCACGCCTGTAGCGGCTCAGCGGCCAAGTTATGTGATGCCGTGGCCCATCTTTCACAAGCCTACAGCAGAGGCCATTATCACTTTGTTCTGCATCATAACACAAAGTAAAATAAGGAACTATTTCCTACCTTGCAGGTATCATCACTGGCACAACCCTTCTGTACGTTTTCAGCATCACTTGGTAAATACACTCCCTCGTCGTCTGAGGCGTTCCAGGCATCCACGTCAAGATGCACTGAGTTTAATCGAAGGTCCTGCAGGCATCCTTTGTAATGCCCCCCCCATACATCAGCTTCCAAGTCTCCTGGAAGTCCCCCTACATAGGCCTGATCCCCACTGTTAACATTCACTTCAGGGATCTCCCCTATTCCATAGCGAAGGCCTGCATGCTCAAAGATCACCTGTCTATGTCGGACTTCCACCTGTAGAAGCTGCTTCTCACCAGTGGTCACAAATACTGGAGCTGTCAGTGGGGCACCGTTAGGCAGAGAGCTGACAAAAACCCTCCCCATCTCTAGGTAGACTGAAAAGTAGACCTCTTCCCCCTCTTCCTCTGTGGACCTCCTCAGCTGGAACAGCAGCCCGTCTGGCTTTAATGTCCTTAGGAAGAAGGACACGTTGAAGTTGCTACCATGGCTCTTACCTACATCGTAGGAACTGAAACTCACTGTGTCTTCATGGCTGTATGTCCATAAAGGGAATTCTGTCAGGGGACAAATGGAAGTTTGGATTAACCACATGAAAAATAAGACAAGAACATTAAGTAAGAGGACTTCAGTACCAGGATTGCCACTGCAGCTCCCATTTCACGCAGCAGCTTAACTTGTTTTAAGATGCAAAGCCTGTGAAAATCAAGACTTTTCCTGCAGGTGGCAGTGAAACAAGTATATTTTTATTGTCTGTGGATTTAGTTATTTCTGCAGTCTTAAACAGTGTGCAGTCAGTGCTGCAGCCAATCATATCACGCTTTTGTTTTTAGGTCCTGTCATGAGGAAACAGGAGCTGTCATCACTCACAAAGTACTTTTTGTAGATTTCGGGTTCAGGAGGCAGACACAGTCAACACTTTCAATACTTTTAAGACTTTACTTTTTGATAGAGCTTATAGTTAGGGCTGGCTCAGGTCATCCCTTAGTTATGCTGCTGTAGGACTAGACTGGCCAAGCTGCTCTGCGCTAGTGGGAGTAGTGGGGGACCAGCTTCCAGTGGTTACTCCACCACAAGGGGCTCGCCTTGTCGGGACATTGATGTACTGTCAACTGGAGCTACCTGCGGTTTGTGTGCTGCTGTGCAGATCCAAAGTTGTTGTCTCATCACACCAGTGATGGCAGGAATTTGGCAGCCATGCATGAGGCAGGCAGCTATGGGTTGGATCGTATGACCCCAGTTGATCCTACCATTGCCTCTTTGATAGTCTCACCCGATGAGGCTCTCAGACCTGATGCCCGCTGTCCCCGTCCTCAGTGCCGACTGACCGATGATCTCCTTGTTAGGGCTTATAACACATGGGCCGCATTGGTAATTCCTTTTCCTACCTTATCCTGGGCCTGTTGCAGATCCTGCAGGAATCTGGTGTAGACTCCTCTGCATCCCTTCAGACTTTCGCATTCATGTCTAGGGAGCTTGAAAGATTGATGTCGACAGTGACACTGGCACTCCGCCAAGTCTGGCTGGCGCAGTCCTCTCTGTCAGAAGTGTGTCGCTGTACTCTCCATTCTCTTCCAGTGGTTCCAGGTCACATGTTTGGGCCAGCTGCTCAGCAGGCCCAGGTGGACCAGGCCAGGCAGCGGTTTGCCAGTCTGTGGTGGAGCCCGGTTCAGGCCCCAAGGTAGAGGGGTCTTTTGCCGTCTGGCCCCAGCCACTCTCATCCACCTGCTTGCCTAGGTGCATAACCGAGGTCCTCTCACTATTCAGGGCACTATAATCAGCACCGGCAGGCTCCCTCCCGGCTGTTTTTTCAGGGGCCCAGAGGACCAGCCCCCAGTGGTTGCCCCCCCCCAAAGGCTCTAGGGCAATTTTCTACGGGGTCAGAATGTCTGTGGTCAGGATGTGGATCCCGCAAAATCCCTCACCCTTAGCAGGGATCTGGCATCCCTTTAAGGACAAAGGCACCATCAAGCCTGTCGATGGCATACATGGCTCAATGGGTTTTATTAAGTGTATTTTTTAATTCCGAAAATAGATGACAGTTTCCGCCCAATCCTAGACCTGAGGGGGCTGAACAGGTTTTTAAAGTTTCTGTCATTTCGTGGCACAGGGGGCCTGGTTTGTGTCAATAGATCCTATATCCTATTTTCACGTGCCCATTGCTCCACACCACAGGCAGTTCCTGAGGACTCAGGGCTGGGCTTACCAATGCATGTTGATGCCGTTCGGTCTCACACTTGCTCCTCGCATATTTATGAGGTGCGTGGCCCCATACAGGCCAGGGGTTTGACGGTCTTGCCATATCTGGACATAATTGTTTCCCAAACTGCAGAGCAGGCAGTCAGTGACACTGCTGTGCTTGTGAACCAGCTGGGTCTCATAATCAATTACTTCAAAAGCAGTTGACTACACCCAGTCAGAAAGTAGATTACCTGGGCATGACTTTTGACTCTCTGTCGATGAGAGCCTTCCTTTCCCAGAGAAGAGTGGAGAATATTTTGCAACTCATAGGTTGCTTCCAGAAAGGCAGAGTGTTGAGATACAGCCTCTTTCTCAAGCTGCTGGGTATGCTGTGGATTGTTGATGTGATTTTACAGGCTTATAGGTCGCAGGGCCTACCTGCACCTAGTAACATGCGGTGTCACTCTACTCTGAGTGTGTCCATGTCATGGGCAGCCTTGAAAGGGATCTCTCTCTATCTGTGCTTCAGTGACCTGGGAATCCTCATGGACCTTTGCTCGCTATTATTGCGTCAATGTGGCTGCTCTACCTGCTGTGGCAACAACTGTCCTGTCAACAGCTTCCATGCCTTAATGCGGTAAGCATTATTCGTGACCTTGTTGGTATGAGTCATCCAGTGCTGAAGAATGCCCTCTGTACTCCCTGTACAGATTGTAAAGCCCTCAGAGGCAAAATGTGTTTTGTGAATTTGGGCTATAGAAATTAAATTGATTTGATTTGATTTGATCCAGCACAACACCAGCGAGTCAAAAACACTGCTCCTCAGTACTGAACCTGGATCTCTGTGGTGAGAGCTCAGGAGACCCCAAAGTCTTGAAAATCAAATCAAATCAAATCAAATCAGATTTTCAACTAACTATAAACTGTAATGGAGATATGGTAACAATAATGACAGTAATAATATATGTAGTAGACGTCATGCAGGCATTGAAGCCCCCATAGTTTCTCTTAAATGCTTTGAAGTGGATGATGAAGTAAGAGGTATTTAGTTGGTTGCAATCTGCAACCTCACTATTAGATGCCACAGAATTCTACACACTGGACTTTTAAGTAAATCACATAAATTAGCACTGCTTTGAAAAGATGTATCAAAAGGTTGCTGTGAAGGTGCTTACCTTCAGAGCAGCTCTCACTGTGGAAGGGACGGTAGCAGTCACACTGATAGCTGGTCCACAGGTCCACACAGTGTCCATGTCCATTGCAAGGGTCAGGCTTACACCATTCAGTCTTACTGCATCCTAGCTCATGGCCTTGGTCCTCCGGAAGTGTTTGAGGCAGGACAGGCTTAGAATCGATCATCAAGTCTTCCATACATCCAATAAAGCCTGCACCACTTACAGAGTCCTCTAAAAGCTCCTCTGGTGCTCCACCTACATAAATATTAGAGAAGGCTTCAGAGGGCTGGAAAGGTGGCTCATCACTGTCTATAACTCTGCATCCATCCTTGTCACAGCCAGGACCTTTCAGAATCAAAACCAGACCATCATTATCTACAAACACATTAACATCTCGCCAGTCTCCATCACTAACAAAACCAGGAAATGTTACATCCATTTCAGACTCCTCAGAAAAGACTTTTGCATGAAGACCACCGTTTGCAATCTCGAGGAGGAGGTGATTGTCCACATTCCCTCTGTAGAACAGCAACATATTGGGTATAGTTGTCCTGAACCGTAACTGTACACCAAGACCACGGTGAACATGGTGCTCGACCTCCCTCCGGGTCCTTTCATCTAGAACAACCTGGATGTGAATGAATCCAGGGGTGGAGAAGGAGAATGTCGTTCTTGTGGCGCACTGCTCATCATAGAAGCCATGAGGGCACAAGCATGTGTGGCCGTGTTCTCCACCCTCTAGCCATGGATGGCAGGTGGCTCCGTTCTGGCATTCGTGGTCCACACAGCCGTAGAGTTTTACATGGCAGAGATCACCTCCCCAAGGAAGTTCACCTGGCTCCACCTCAGGACAGTGACAGGTGTAGGATGCTCTGCCGTCTTCACACCAGCCACCATTCTGACATGGCTGACTCTCACATTCATCAATGGTCACTTCACACAGCTCACCTGAAAGAGGATGACAGTGAGGGTTAGACATGGTGGCAGGATGGTTGCTAGAAAGTGAAGATAATGCTGCTGTTTGTTTGATTTAACATGGATTGTTCTTTTTTTCCCCAAAGCATGCTACCTTAAGCCTGTCAGTCACAAGTAAACACTCCTGATGAACATTAAAGAATAGTCAGGTTCCCATATATACACTAAGAAGTTAGCAATACGATAAGGTGTTATTGTAGTTTGACCGCTGGCTTGTTTGGCGTCTCCACTAGAATTAAAATTTTATCGGGATTGAACTATGTTTGGCTGCACAGCAGCAGTTCCCCACCAGTGGATTGGTTGGATTTCTTAGATTTAAGTAGTTCTTGCTGATGTTCACCTATTATATCAAAACATTTAAAATGTAACTTTTAGTTGAGATAGCAAGCACTGCCCCTGAAAAAGCCTAAACTTTTTATATATACTCTGAAATTTAACATGAAACATATGCTTCTGTCCACTTATTATGTAAACTCACCAAGAAATCCAACAGCACATGTGCAGGTGTAGCCATTGATCTTATCCTCACAAGTGCCTCCATTCTGACATGGTTCAGACTCACACTCATCAATGTCGGCAGAGCAGTTCTCTCCTGGAATGTGAAATAAATTCAATGATTGTCAGAAGATTTAAAAAAAGTGTGAGAACTAATATTCTTTTTGCTTTATTAGTTTCTTTTGTGTGACTGACCTGCAAACCCTGGCTGACACTGGCAGATATATCCAGCTGCATCTGCAAAGCTGAGCTCCCAGTTCAGCTCCCAGTGAGACGGATCTGAACGCTGAAAACACTCCCCGCTGTTCTCACACGGCTGCTCGGCACACTCATCTACATCGACCTCACAGTTTGGTCCTTCATAACCTAGAGAAAACACAGGATGAGTTCACATTTGAAGTGTTCCACACGTCTTAGATCAGGTACAAATTGTGAGGAAGAGTGTTTATGTCACATTAACAATGAACTGAGAACAAAAAAGAAACCTTGGAATCTTTACTTACATTAGAAAAACATTATAATGATATCATAAAAGTTTCTTTCTTCCATCCCCCTATGATGTTTTCTTTTTTAACCATTAGTAACTTTTAGCTAGCATATTAGCCAGGTCAACACTTTGATACTGACTGAAATATCTCAATAACTATCATCTGAATTTGCCATTGGATTACATCGCACCCACATTGTTCCCAGAGGATGACTCTTACTGATTTTGGTGATTTTCTGTTTGTGTCTGCATTTGTGAAATCCTGAGAATCAACTCTTTAGTTTGTATAGAAATGCTTGTTGTGGGGTGTAGTTCAGTACCTGGCCAGCAGAGGCAGGTGTAACCTTTGACTCCCTCTATACAGGTGGCACCATGCTGACAGGGATCTGAGGCACACTCAGGGATGTCCACTTCACAGTGGGCCCCCTCAAATCCTGTATTGCTGCAGTCACATTCATGGCTGCCAGAGAACATATGAGTTTTTATACAGCAGGCGATCAATTTCAACAAAGAGAAATTATTGAACTCTATGGCTGGAGCTGCCATTTATTCTGTATCAACTGATATGCAAAAGAAAATGTGAACATGTTCATAGTATGGCCGAAAGATGAAGTACCAATAATGAATATTGACTTTTTGTGTGTGTCTGGTGAGTTTTAATTACTGAGTTTAGATATTGATTGTTGTCTTGCAGGCTGATGTGGAGTTTGTTCATTACAGTTCTATACAGCCTTTCTAAATCTTTGGCTTCACTGATTCCAGAAACAAAGATTCTCCAGTCTCCAGTCTTTAAAAGATGTCTACTGATGACATGAATAGATGTCTACATCTAGACTACATTCATATTTTCCTACAGTCTATGATATAAAGAGCAAAAAGCTTCACACACTTGCAATTGTGATTGTGGTTCAAACTATCAATAAGAGAATGAGCATTTTTAGATAATTCAGTCTGTCTGACTTCTGTGCCCAATAGGTCCATTCATTACCCAAACTTTATTTATTTATTTATTTACTTTATTTACTAAAAACTGCTTCTGAAGCCCAAATTTACGAACTTTACTTTGCTCTCTGGGTTAAAATCATTCCACTATGTTAAGTCTGGTTCTGGGAGGGAGTCACTGAGTGCTTGCTAATAGTGGAAATTGTTGGGTCTGTAAATAATATTAAAGAGTATGTTCTAGATCTGTTCTGTATGGAAACATGAGTTAATTTCTGTTATGATTTGATGATACATAAATAACGTTAAATTGAATTGAATGGGTAGAAGCAGCCATAGATCAGGTTGAGCACACAGGTTGAGCCAGCAGCCTGGAGGAGGAGAAGCTTTTCCTAGTCAGATTCTGAGGTAGTTATCTTCTGCCTTTTGCTTAGAGGTAGTACATTTATAGCCCACAGGAAGTAAATATGAGATCTCTGGCTTTTGTTTGATATCTATCTGTTGCACATTTCTGAGCTGTCATTAGGGTAGTTAAGTTATCTTTGCTTGTTTACTACATTATGTGAAAATAAATGAGAGGCACTGAGGCTCAATAATAAATGGGCCGAACATGTGATGGAGCAGCACATGCACCCTAGCTTCACCTTGCACAAGCTACACAGGCGTATCTCTCTTCCCCATTTCAGTCAACCTACCTATTCACCATGTCATGGCAGACACCACCATTCTGACAGGGCTCACTGGCACACTCATCAACATCAACCTCACAGTTGGTGCCATCGAACCCGGACGGACACTCACAAGAGTACAGGCCAATCAGGTCATGGCAGGTGGCTCCGTTGTGGCAGGGTCCGGACTCACATTCATTGATTTCATTTTCACAGTTGACTCCTGGTGGAGAAAGGGAAAGTTATGACGCTACTGTAGAAAGCACTGGAAGAGAAATATGGAATAGCAGTGATGATCATGATGATGATAGTGAAGTGAAAGTTGCCCAGACATGCCCGGATGTGTGTATATCAGTGTGTCTATTCTGGTGGTGATAAAGCCTTTCTTTCCATCCTCTAAACAAACTGAGTGACAGGGAAATGCAGCAGTGCTGATCTGACCCGACCTCTCACAGATAACATGAAGCTCCTCTGACACAGAGCAGACTTGTGGGGAAAGAAAGGCGTGTACGAAAAGCAAGACAGGAGTGTTTTCTCTCACACTGCACAGAGATGTGCTCTATCTGAGCCACAGATAAGACGCCTGACTGAAAACATCTTACCGTGTGCTTAAAATACTCCTCGTGCCCAGTTTATCAGGAACAAACAAAACAGCTTGGAATTAAGAAATAACAGTGAGTAACAAGAAGTAGGAAAGCCTCTTGAGGAACAACTCAGTACTGTCAGGGAGCAGAAAGTCCTTACAGCTGATGAGGAGAAGATTAATGATGACATTTTGGACTCTACTTATATAGCACCTTTATAGTCACCCAACCACTTAAAGAGCTTTTACACTACATATCTCATTCATCCATTCACACACATTCATACATATCATACATGATAGAATTAGCTGCAAATTTGCTCAAGGACAAGTATGCACAAAAAGTAAAGCCTGATTATTCCCCTTCCAGAATTTGGGAGTGGAGAGGATGGAATGACCTGCCAGCATCCTGACCTCAACCCCATTGAACACTTGTGGGATCAGCTTGGGCATGCTCTACGTGCCAGAGTGACCAACACAACCACTTTGGCTGACTTGTGACAAATGCTGGTTGAAGAATGGGAGCCATCCCACAGCAGTGTGTGACCAGGATGGTGACTAGCATGAAGAGGGGGTGCCAGGCTTGTTCTTTCACATGCTACTGAGAGTTTGTTAAATATGTGTTGTTTCTTCCGACTTCAATTATCCAATTCATCAAACACCAAACAAGAGTCAACAGCAAAGAAAAGCTGTTTGGCATTGTCAGAGAAGATTTGGCAAATCTTTCATACTCAGCCACCAATATAAAGAGAAATAATCAGGCTTTCCAAAGGTATAATATGTATCACCAAGAAGAATTGTTACAACAAAGAAATGATTTACCAAATACAAGTTTTCTTACTTTTTGTGCATAGGTTATCTTTCTTCTATTCTCTCTGTGTGTGTGTGTGTGTGTGTGTGTGTGTGTGTGTGTGTGTGTGTGTGTGTGTGTGTGTGTGTGTGTGTGTGTGTGTGTGTGTGTGTGTGTGTGTGTGTGTGTCTGTCACTTTAGGATGTACCTGCAAAGCCCAGCAGGCACTCACACTGGTAGTGGTCCTTCTCGTTGATGCAGGTGGCGTTGTTCTCACAGGGTCTTGAAGCACACTCATTGATGTCAATTTCACAGTTATAGCCCTGAAAACCAGGCACACAGTAACACATGAAGGCTGCCACTGTATCCACACAGATAGCTCCGTTCTGGCAGGGCTCTGATAAACATTCATTCACATCTTCCTCACAGGTCTTCCCCTCGAACCCTGGCGCACAGAGACATTCAAAGCCCTCTGGTTGTAATATGCATGTCCCATTGTTCCTGCAGGGTTCATCGACGCAGTCAGTCACATGTGTCCTGCAGTCCTGTCCTCCGTACCCAGCAGGACATCTGCAGAAGTATCCGTTGGGTCGGTCCACACACAGTGAACAGGGTTCGGAGCAGGGGTTGCTCTGACACTCATCCACCTCCTGTGTGCAGTTATCGCCTGTTAGTCCATCCGGACAGATGCAGTGGTATTCTGTGGTGCCAGGGATGCTGGTGCAGTTTTCACATGGGTCAAAGGAGCAGGCGTTGTAGAGTTCATCACAGTTTTTGCCCATGTATCTGACCCCCTCTCTGGCACAGATACAGGCATAATCATCCATGGTGTCCACACAAAAAGCTCCGTTCTGGCAGGGTGCAGACAAACATTTGTCTGATGCAGCTGAGCAGAGAATTCCTGAAAAACAACACAAATGTTATGCTGAAGATTAATGAATGCATCTTAACAACTTATCTTCTACAAAGGCAGGGATCCCACACTATTGCTCAGGATTCCCTGAGGTCAAATCATCTATACTTTTTCTCTGTTGCACTGCAAATACACCATCAACATGTGATCAGCATGCAGCATGACACTTGATAATTGCATGTTAGCACCATTGTTAGCAGCAGTAAGCACAGGTGTGCTCACATCGACCAACTCCCTACCCTACTTAAACAAGGTCCTGTTGTTTCTTGTTGTTGCTGGGCCATTCTCATAAAAGATAGATATTATAAAGTTTAAAGACATATTTCTTGTAACCTTATCGAGTCTCCACTCCACAGTTTCAACTGGCAAGACAGGCTCTCATGCTTCACATGTTAATGGGAGGTACCATGCTATCCTGCACCTTACCTGAGAACTTACAAATCTGAGGAGGCTCTCATATATTATTTCTTTTCCAAACAAAAAATATACTATACTTTTATAAAAGTTTTGAATTGAATTCAGTGGTTTTCAAAAAGGGATCAAGATTTATGAACAGAGCCCTAACCCTGACACTTTCAGTAATGTTGTTTCTGTACTGTTTTTATTTTTGCAGGTTCACACATTCTGTTCATTCATGTCAGTTCAGTCACATGACTAACAGTGTGCTTCTGGGACATTATCTAAATGTTTCCATTTGACAGCAGCCAACAGGTGGATGAACTCAAACGACCGGTGAAGTGCCACTAAAACAGGTCACCTGCTTTTAAACGTGTTACGTTTCATTCACTGCGACATTAATTTGCCCTCACGTTAATTCTAGACATGTTGGGGAGTCTGACGATCAGATGCAGAAGTGTTAATCCTGACATGTACTGCACGACACACACAGTCCCAGTGTCAGCTGTGTTAAAGTACAAGTTTTTGACTGAGAATATTTCAGCCTTTCCTGTGACAGATGAGTCCATAATGATTTCCTAAACATTTTCTCTACATGTCTAAGATTCTCAGAACTAAAACCTCCATCAGTATGTACATGACATATGAAAAGGTCCTACTGTAGAAACATGATGGGGTGTGTGGAAGATGATAGATGACATCTGTAGATTGAAAAGTCTCCTTCTATGGTAACAAACATAATGATTCCCTTTTTAGGTAATTATCCACTACTAAAAACAGAGTTATAAATATTATATTGCATTGCTAGTGCAGTGCACTATGGCCTCACAGCAAGAAGCTTCCTGGTTCAAACCTCGACTGGTCCTTGCTGTGTGCAGTTTGTATGTTCTCCCCATGTCTGCGTAGGTTCTCTGCGGGTACTACGGCTTCCTCCCACAGTCCAAAGACATGAACTTTAACAGGTTCATTGGTGACTCTAAATTGACTGTAGCTGTGAATGTGTGTGTGAATGGTTGTTTGTCTCTATGTCCTGTGTTGAACCCTGCCTCTCACCTAATGTCAGCTGGGATAGGCTCCAGCCCCACCATGGCCCTGAATAAGATAAGAGGTTACAGATAATAGATGAATGTTTAATTTCTGCCATTTTCTCTAAATGGATCCCACTACATCTGCCTTTATTTGTCTACTTTATTAATATGACCCACCAAGTCAACAGTGAGGCTGCATTATAAGGAGGCTGTCACACAGCACTTTCCTTTGACACTGCATTAACTGTGCAGCACACGGCAAATTACACTAAGATCTTACAGCAAGGTAACATGCTGAGAATATGCTCATTGTGGTGTATGTTTAAACAAAAACTGTTTTTTAGGTGATCCTTTTTTATGTGGCTACGTGTTATTGTTTTTTTGTTACCTTCAATATGTTTTGGTAATATCCTAATATGTCAGTGTGGATCTGCTGTGGCAGGAAGCTGTGGATGGGAGGTAGCCTCTGTTCATCTGTAGCACAAGCAGTTTTCACCTAACAACAGAGTTTTAGAGTGCAGATTAACCTTTTATGTGTGTGTCCAGGGGTCCATTGTGTTGTTATCTGCCTCTAGGGGCCACTAGTGGGATTTCATTTTGTTTTACAAAGTTGCATGTTTTCCTAATGAGCACTGAGCCATTCCAGCAGGCCGTCCCTTCTCTTAGATAAATAATTGTATTTCGTGTCTCAATTAGCTGGTAACCAGTGCAAATAATGACTGTATTGTGAATTATCCTCCATGAATAGCCACTCTCTCTGTCTGTGGGGGCGTCCTATATGTCATTTCACGGAGTGGATGTGTGAGGGGATAAGTCAGCGAGGATTTACAATACATATGCTGTCTCCCCTCAGCAGCCAATGCCATGAGGTCTCTGTGGAATCAGTCTACATTCCTTTTATTAGGCCACTCTCAGCTCCCTGTCCAAAACACCCCCATCCAACACCCCCAGCCTCCCTAGCCCCGACACTTTGATCAGTGTCCCGTTTCCAAATTTTAACTGAAGTGGAAGATATTAACAGTGAAGGGAGTTATGGTGATGGAGAGGGGGGATGCAGGGAGAGAGGACGGGATGGGAACATTAGTAGTGAGAAAGAGTTACTTATTATTTGTTGCAAAAGCTTTCAGTAATAAAAGAGGGAGAACATCAGAGATTACACATTTTGAATTGTTTTCCTCTTTGAGCTATACACTTGGCCATGAAATGTGTTTCATAAGGCAAATATACAAAGACTAATCATAAATTAAGTAATTTTATTGTCACATATTTCTTGCAACACTCAAAATTTAGCAACTTTAAAATCACAATCTAAGATGTGATTGTGGGGATGTTTGCTCGTGTTGCTGTCAATCTGATGGAAGCATATGGCTACACAGATCTGTATGAGTAAGGGGCAGATCATGGCTTCTTAAAGGAGAAGTCTGGTATATTTTCTACACTTCTATATTTTTCAAAGACAAACCAAATAAATATATTATATGATCCAGTTTCACCAAAATCACTAAATAGTTATAAAGTCATACCCTCTAAATCAGTGGTTCCCAAACTGGGGGGCGCGCCCCCTAGGGGGGGCGCGGAGGTATTGCAGGGGGGGGCGCGGCAAGGCTACGGCTAAATGAATGACTAGTTAGTTACAATGCTAGCATAACAGCATGGACAAGTTTGTGACAGCGCTCCCAGCTAAACGCAAACCAGATTATGAATCTTCACCAAATGTAGCAACTTCAAAAGCAAAGACAAGAAAATATGACGAGGCATATCTCGCACTCGGCTTCACCAGCACAACAGTGGGTAAGGAGGAAAGACCACAGTGTGTTGTGTGTCTAAAAATACTAGCTCGCGACAGTCTGAAGCCGAACAAATTAAAACGCCACTTGGAGACAACACATCCCGAGCACAAAGACAAGCCGGTGGAGTTCTTCAGAAAAAAACTCACACACTGTCGTGCACAGCAGAGTCGCTTTACTAAAGCAGCATCCCTGCCTGCAAATGCTCAGCTCGCCTCCTACAAAGTTGCCTACAGAGTTGCTCAGTGTAAAAAGCCACACACTATAGCCGAGGAATTAATACTTCCCTCTGCGATCGACATGGTCTCAACTATGATCGACGTAGCCACTGCCAGCAAGCTAAAGGCCATTCCTCTCTCAAACAATACTATCTCAAGGCGTATTTATGATATGTCAAAGGACATAGAAGAGCAGCTAAATGACAAGATACGGGACCGACGCTTTGCTCTGCAGATGGATGAGGCGACTGATAGTAATAAAGACTGCTTATTGATAACATACGTCGGATTCATTGATGCCGATGATTTGAGGGAGGATTTGCTTTTCTGCAAACAAGTGACGAGCAGAGCCACTGCAGACGAACTGTTTAAAATAATTGACACCTACTTGAGAGAGGCCGATCTGAAATGGGAGGACTGTGTGGGGATCTGCACAGACGGGGCTCAGGCCATGGCTGGGAGAAGAGGGGGGCTGCAAGCGCTCATCAAGCGCGTCTCCCCTAACGTGCAGTGGACACACTGTATGATACACCGAGAGGCGCTAGCGTCTAAACAGCTGAGTCCCGACCTGCACGATGTCATGACGGACGTCATCACTACAGTGAACTACATTAAAACACGACCTGTCAAAGCACGTATTTTCTCTGCACTGTGTGAGGAAATGGGCTCCGACCACACAGCTGTTCTGTTTCACAGCGAGTCCCGATGGCTGTCACGTGGGAAGGTTTTATCCAGGGTCTTTGAACTGCGGGATGAGATCCGCATCTTTTTGGAGGAGGAGAAAAATGAACTTGCCCACACGTTTAACAACAACAAGTTCCTCATGAAACTTGCGTACCTCAGTGACATGTTTCAAAAACTCAATGAGCTAAATCTGCAGATGCAGGGCAGCGACACACACCTTCCACATCTGGCAGATAAAATCACATCATTCACAAGAAAGCTTGAGATGTGGGAGCAGCGAGTTACAGAGGGAAATATAGACTCGTTTGAGAACCTGAAGTCATTCATTGAGGTCAACAAGCTGCAGAACACAGTGATCCCATGCATGAAAGCTCACATCTCTGCCCTCCAAAAGCATTTCCAGAGGTACTTCCCAGTGCAGGATCCTACACAATATGACTGGATCCGAGACCCCTTTAGTGCAACACCACCTGCCGAATTCAGCACTACAGAGAATGAACAGTTCATTGATGTCACCTCTGATTCAATAATGAGGCTGGAGTTTAAGTCTAAGACACTAGCTGCATTTTGGATTGGAGTGGAGAAAGATTTCCCACTGCTAGGCAAAAGAGCTCTGGCCACACTCCTTCCATTTGCCACGTCTTACCTATGTGAGATAGGTTTTTCTGCTGTGGCCTCCATCAAGACTAAATACAGATCAAAGCTGGACATTGAAAATGAACTAAGAGTAGCAGTCTCACAGCTGCAGCCCCGATTTGAGAAGATCTGCAGCATGAAGCAAGCCCACACCAGTCACTGAAAAGATGTGGACATAAAAGGTGCAGTTTTTGCATAGTTAAATGTTCAGGATTTTGTTATTTTCCTCAGAGAGCTGGTAAAGTGTAAAAGGCCACTTTCATGCAGGTATGGAGTTTATAAGAAGATGTGTTGAAAGCCATGAACACCATTACATGGTAAAATTTTATGATACATGATGCAGTGTCACTTTTAATAATTGTAAAGGTGATTTGTCATTTTTTTTTTAGTTTTGTTCAGGAAGAAGTTGCCATTTTGTATGACTTACAATGTTAAGTAAAGTCCAGTGGAGTTTAGAAACAAAGGATTTGTGTGTTTGTGTCAGTGTGGGGGGGCTCGAAAATATTCTAATCTTCAGAAAGGGGGGCCCTGCAGAAAAAGTTTGGGAACCACTGCTCTAAATCACTCAGACTGTATCAAACAGTAAGCACTCTGCTCCGGCAACGTCATAATATGGAAATCATTTGTTTCATTGGATGTAAAATTAGTACTCGCCCCCCGAGTGCAGGATGACATCATCAACAACTTGTTATGGTTTGTTAGAAAATTACTCTAAAATACCATGAAGAATAGCTGAAAACACTGAAAACATGACTTTGTATCAGTGTTGGACAAAATCTGGAGGACAGATGGACAGATGGGACAAAAACACACAAACATGAAGTTCGACTTCATGAGAGTTTAAATAAAAAAATACATCAATGAGCTAGATTGTTCAGTTGGTTGACATGTTATTGAAAAAAACCCAGTCAATAGACTTACCTAAATATCGAATAAAGGTTATAATGATAAGAAACATAAGAGTTTAGTTCAAGTTTGGTAAAAAGCACTAATGGATAAGCATGCACATCAGCTTGGTGTAGTGTGTAATAACCTGTTCTCCGTAATCCAGACTCTCTATATTGTGTGGACACTATGGATTATGTTGAAAGCTGATTAAATTCTGAATGATAGACTGTGGCACTGAAGCACGTGAGTTCAACTATTAATGCGATCAAATATAAAATGTAACATGTATGATGTGTTTTAATAATTCCAAAAAGACCACATAATGACACAAGCACTCCAACACCTTACTGTCCTATACCATAACCCATTTATTAATCTGCTCTTTGGCAGCTGGTCCCAGGTCTGCTTCTTTTTGCCCTTTTCAAAACAGAAGGTTGTTGTCACCTCCTATTTTGGTTTAAGTCTGAACTCTACATACTAACTATGTTTGAACGGTACGGATTACTGTGAACCGCAGGAGAGTATTAGCCACTTGTAGACCAGAAGAATCACAGGTGGCTTTTGAGGGTTTCAAGATTAGGTTCAAGTCGACTTAATGCAAGGAAGAGAGCCCGGATAAACACTTTGATTTAGTGAGTGAAGAGGTGATCTTCTGCTGTTAGACTACAGTGTTTATGTGGATCAGAATGTAAGTGTGTATCTCGAAGTTCACGTGCTTGACTGCTTGACTTGAACTGTAATCCATTCATTACAAAGTTCTGATCACCCATCAAATCTGATCAAAATATATATGTATTTATGGTTTGTAAAAGTTTCTTGTTGTTTTGTCTGTTGCTTTTAATTTTCTCTTTTTTGTCTCTCTCTGTCACTGCATTGGTTTTCATTGTGCATACCATCCCCCTCTGTTTTTGATCCCATTTTCCACCACCTTCTACTTATCGACCCCCCACTTCTACTCTTCATCCTACTTTCCCTCCCCCTCTTTCACCAGAGCAGGTTTGATGGCCTCCCTAACCGCGACAGCCTTTCCATGTTGTAATCCCTCTGGCCTCTTTGGCCCAATCTCCTTGCTCGTCTAATCTGCTGGTAGCAGGATACCTGCACAGATTACAACTTCAAGCCTCAACCTCATGTGTCCCCTCTGTCACCATATTTTCACTCACATATTCATCTTCTTCTGTCACTTTGACCCCACATTTCATCAGCTTCTAATCACAAACACTCATGAAATGTGTTACATTTGTCAAGATTCCCAGGATTGGGTGACAGTGGAATAACACACTAGGTAGTACTACAGTTATAGTATAACATTTATAGCTTCAAAGGACTGGTGTGTAGGATTTAGTGGCATCTATGAGTATAGTTATTGATTGCAAAAACCCTCACTTCACTATTTCCTTCCACTGGTGAAGAAGAATATATTATTACTACAAATTGTGAATAAAGGGTCCTAAATCTATCACACTGGACATTTAAACAATATATTGTAGTTTATAAACTAGTTTATAATATTGATTCTATTGCCCATATTATCAGAAATGGTATTTAGAACAAAGTTCATGTAAAGAAAGATGTACTACCAGCATTTAAGAAATAGTGAGCTGGTATGACTTCTGGTATGAATCTCTAACTTGGTTCATGATTGTATTACTTATCAATATATGACCAAACATATTAGATGAAAAATTTAACATTGTACAAATTACATTAATTCGTTGTTTAGCTCAAATGTGAGAAGAAAAGATCAATATCAGAGCCAGTCCAGCCGTTTACCCTGCTTCCAGTTATGCTAAGCTAGGCTAACCACTTGCACACATACATGATAGCTGTAGCCCAGGTGGTAGAGCGGGTGGTGTAATTGAAGGATATGCTGTTCGATTCCAGGGTGCACAGTGTGTAAAAGTGCTTTGAGTTCCAGACCAGTGTATATATATATATATATATTCTCTTCTTTTCTCCTGTACACACACACACACACACACACACACACACACACATACATAGAGAGCATTTGTTTGTTAGACACATTCACACGCTTAATAATATATTTTCTGTAATAACCTGTCTTTTGTCTCTGATCAGACAGATTATCAGCTAATTTATCTTTTATGAAAAGGAAATGAAACGCAGAGGAGACAGATCAGACAATGACAGCCAGATGGACAGACATGACATTCACCTGCCACAACTCATTAATACACTCACACCCGGAGTGTGTTTAACACACACGCTATACACTCCTCATGTTTTCTGTCTGTTTCTCTACCATCAACTGCCAATTATGCCCCCAATAAATTCATAATTCAGCTATTAAAATACACACACACACACACACACACACACACACACACACACACACACACACACACACACACACACACACACACACACACACACACACACACACACACACAAAACCCACTATTCTCTTCTTTTCTCCTGTACACACACACACACACACACATACATAGAGAGCATTTGTTTGTTAGACACATTCACACGCTCAATAATATATTTTCTGTAATAACCTGTCTTTTGTCTCTGATCAGACAGATTAGCAGCTAATTTATCTTTTATGAAAAGAAAATGAACTGCAGAGCTTGTCGACAGTCTCCTGTAATAACTATTGTCATTCCTCATAGCGTAAAATAATTAAGTATTCCTGTTTAGATTAATATGATGCAGAATGTTTTAGTGTTACAATTTATTGGTTGAATTTTGAACATCATGTTCCACCATTATTTAAATCAGTTTAACTGTATAAAGATTATTTGAGTTGCACATTATTTTATTATAAAGAATATGTCCTGCAGGGGAAGGCTCTGCTTCACAATATTTTTTATGACTGGTTTAAATAATTCAAAAATCAAACATGATGGACTTCACATGATATGCCTGCTGCCTGAATTTGCTCTAGTATTGTTTACACCTGCTCCACATATTTCTGCCAGTCACATGTCTGCAGTACCCTCTAACAGATGACCCTCCTCACAGTTTGAGCACACTGGAATATTTATTTTATAAAACAACGTGAATAGCTCATGTATATGAAGTTATTAGGTGTCTGGTCTCACTGATAGTCAAACAACATAGATGACAATAAAGTAAAACACAGCTGTGATACAGAATAGGCTGTAAATAAGTAAATACATAATGTATATGATAAATGTATATATAAATGTGCGTGTGTGTGTGTATGTATATATATATATATATATAAGAGTTATAATTGCTTACAGTTACTCTATTAATAAACACAAATGTCCATATGTTGTGTCTTTACTGTTGCTAACTGATGTTCTGTTGTGACATTACAAATCAGTACATAAAACAGAGTGATAAGAGTAAGTGAACTGTACTTTATGAAACAAACTCTAAACTTTTTGTGACCTCATTCTGTACCTCCATTCTTGCACAGACAGATAGGAATGAGTTTCTCTCTGCTGATCACCAGTCATGCGTCAAAACACAGAGGGTTAGTAAAAAATACATGTTACACACTCCTAACACTCATGATCTAATCATACACTAACTACTTATGTTCAAGAATTCAAAACATCCAGCAGCAATAAAAATTAGAATTAACAGCAATAAATGCTCATGGTTTTATACTAGCTGATCCCCTCATCTCATCATTGTAAGTGATAAACAACCCTCAACACAATCTGTTTGAATCTGCTTATACAGTGGGAGCACAAATTAGTCCAATAAGCACCTCCCAACCACTTCATTCATGGAACAGCATCTCTGAGAGCACTGATGACATTCCTGAGACTTGCTCCTGTGAACCGTTACATCAAGGAATACTCAGAGCTTTTGTGGGCTGTCTAATAAATGACAAAATACTAACATGAATGTGTGTCTTGTTAGTAGTATCAGTACACGGTCAGTTTATGTGAAGTTAAATTGGCTCCAACTTATAATTACTTTTTCCATGCAACCTGTTGCTTTCACAGAAGGATTAAACACTGACTTCAAATAACAAGCACATAATCACATTGAGTCTCTCCTCAGATTTATACACTTTGTCTTCAGTACTACACAAATCATCATCATAAAGAAAATCTTCAAACTGTCTTTTAACACAGGAAAAAGTAGAACAGAACTGTTACTCACCCCATTTGAACATCATCATTGTCAGCAGCACTGTCTTTAGATTCAGGTGAAGTTTTCTCAGCTCCATTGTAAAACCTCTGACCTGTGTCTATACGAAAGCACGAGGTAATATGTAGTGAAAAAGTCCTAGAGTATTGACATGCTGCTGTGAGGTGGAGAAGCTGTTGCCCTGTGTTTAGAGACTGGCATGCTACACACTGTCCATGCTTGGCTACTAATGAGTGCAGCACTGGACTCAAACAGACAGCCCCCTTCCTGCTCTGGACTCACACAGTGTAATCAGCCGTGAGAGCAGAGGGACGATAGAAAAACATGAGCTGGATTAACACATGCTAATACTGATGCTCAGTCTCTGGACACACTGAACAGTGTCACTGTGAGAGAAACACAAACTGCATAAGGACAAACATAAAACTGAAACACACACAAAGCAGGTGGAGAGAGAGAGAGAAAGAGAGAGAGAGGATGCAGCTGATGTTAGCTCAGTTTGTTAGTTGGGCTGCCCGGACTGTGAGCCCAAAACACCAGGGGGACTGTTTATGTACCATGTTTGTGTTTTGGATCACCATAAAGAGGAGGCTTTTGGGCCCAGGATGCAGGTGAATGCTGACTGCAAGCAGTGCTAGTGTTGTGCCAGAACCAGAGCTGGGTGAGTGGGCAATGTAACCAGGCTCAGCTGTGGACATAAAGGTATAGGAGAGGACAACGAAGGAACCTAAAGAGAAAAGATGACCGAGCAAGAACCCGCTGGGAGTAATTCTGGGGCTGACTTTTAGTTGCCTAGTTAGCCTGATTTCTATTCTAGAATAGAATTTAAAATTCTTCTCCTTACTTACAAAGCTCTTCATGGTCAGGCACCATCATATCTAAAAGAGCTCATAATACCTTACTACCCCTCTAGAACACTGGATGCTGGGTTCCTTGTGGTTCCTATAGTCTCCAAAAGTAGATTGTGAGCCAGAGCTTTCAGCTATCAGGCTCCTCTTCTGTAGAACAAACTACCATTCTGGGTTCAGGAGGCAGACACGGTCAACACTTTTAGGAGTAGACTTAAGACTTTCCTTTTTGATAAAGCCTATAGGTAGGGCTGGCTCAGGTCATCCCTTAGTTATGCTGCCATAGGAAAAGACTGTTGGGGGACAATGCATGTTACTAACTAAACTTCTTCCCTGGAGTTTCTGTGCTCTGTCGTCCAGCAGGTTGGATCGTGGCTGCTGCTGTGGTCCAGCATAACGTCCACTACATATATTATTACTGTCATTATTGCTACCATATCTCTGTTATAGTTTATAGTTAGTTGATTATTTGCTGCTGCTGTGCATCTGTGTCTCTCTATCTCTATCACAGGTTCCACTGCTACTGTAATCATTGTATCATTCTTTGTAATTTATTGTCATTTTGTCATTCATTGTAATTGTACAATATGTTTGTTTTGATTTGTTCTGTACACGTGACATCCATTGCACGTCTGTCCGTCCTGGGAGAGGGATCCCTCCTCTGTGGCTCTTCCTGAGGTTTCTTCCACCTTTTTTCCCTGTTAAAGGTTTTTTGTGGGCAAGTTTTTCCTCACTCGAACCGAGGGTCTAAGGACAGAGTGTGTCACTCCCTGTACAGATTGTAAAGCCCTCTGAGGCAAAATGTGTTGGGTAAATTTGGGCTATACAAATAAAATTTGATTTGATTTAATAGATTAATATAAATTTTACATTTACAGAATGAATAAAAACATAAATAATAACACTAGAAAGACAAAGCAGTCTTGCATTTTGGAGCCAAAATGTCTCAACTGTCTAACTACACTTTTCTAAACAGTTCAAAATGTCAGCCCAAATGTCAGCCAACCAATCAGCCTTAGGTGTTGCTTGTTTGTGCAGTCCAGTTAATCCAGGCCAGGTTTTAGACACTGGCTCATTAGTGTTTCTTCAGTGGCTTTAGTGGCTCTTTTGTAGCACGGAGCCTAGCAGTCAGACATCCATCACTTAGCCTGTCAGAGACTTTTTAAATGTGAGTACTCTTATACTGTGCTTCCTCATCATTCTCTTCACATAGTACTGGACAGTCTGTAACACTATTTATTGATTGTGTCAAGATGAAATGTGTGATGTCGAGGCAGTGGGCTTATCCTTTACATTGACCTGCTTTGTTACAGGCCTGTAAAACAGGTTAAAACTTAAATCTTTGATGACCCATCAGCCACTTTCACCCCCTTCATTATTAGTGAAGAACTTCCCGTTAGTGTGATAGAATGCTGCAGCAACTCAAGTCTCAGCAAGTCTTCTAGTACATGTGCTAAAATACAGCATGATACATGCTGATGTCTGCAGAGGGAACAAACTACTGCAGCAGATCTGGTGTTCTGTCCTTGAGAGGTTCCTTCATAATCAGTAATAGATAAGGATGAAGCGGTAAATTGCACATGGAGTGTTTTTCACAACATCTATTAGTCATCCATTGTGTCATCTGAAAGACAACGCTGACATGTCTTATCCAGATTAGTATTTTTTTAGTGTCAGCATTACAAACAAGTTTCCTGTTTACCATGAAGAGCTGATCAGGACGTGACACTTTGTGCCACATGCAGAACAGCACATACATGCCTTATGATCATGTTAGCAGAGATATAATAAACTGCTTACCATGTTTTACTACATCAATAGACGGCAGCACCTTAATTCTAGTACCATCACGAATCATGAGAGACTTTTTAGACTCCTGAACTGTCTGATCTTCCATTTAAACTGTGATTATAGATCTGAGGTGTATGGACTGTTGCTTCAAATGTATATAGAAACTGTCATTTGTTGGTAGCTCATCAGAAAGTAGACACTGTGATTTTCCAGTTTTACAACCATTAGCTGTTGTATTCATTCACTCAGTATAAACAGGTTAATTCGGACCCAGCAGCACATTATTGCCCCGGAATCATAGTCAGGTTAATCTGACCATTGGTATTTGAAGGGTTCATGTTGAGTTGTCAATCAACTATTATAAAGTGCAGCTTACTGGAACGACTTTGTAGCTGTAGTTGTAGTTTCATGACTTGGCAGATACAAAGAGGTGTGAGAAGGGTTCAGAGCAGTTACCCACTTCACAAATTAGATTTGGACACAAGCCCAGAAATGTGAATTCTTGGCAAACAAAAGATTTGGTTCAACTAGAAAAAATTCTATTTTTTTTAGTGTGCCTGATGCCGCCATACATTATTATTAACACTGCTCAGCAAATTCAGTATTAATACAATAAGCTGTATCATCATTGCCTTTTTAATGGGCTCTTATTTTTAAGGGACTTGTTTTGAAAAACTTCTGTCTTGTGTTTGTGTGTGTTTGTACGTGCTTGTGTGGTCTTGTGTCTGTTAATGAGAGAGTTTTACAAAGTCTTCTTTTTTCTTCTTATTTTGAAAACCGTATTTCTTATCAGTAAAATGAATGTGACCTTTAAAACGATTCAGAGAAATGTTGACTCTGTTTTCATCCAGAAATTTTCCCACCTTTTTAACATGGCAGTCTATGAGGCTGTGGATGGGTGTTTTTACAGTTTTTTTCTCTCCCTCTCCACTCTAGTGATGATGTCACCAAATGTAGCTTGCGAACATTCTACCAATACAGACCCATTATTTTTTTGGCGAAACGCTTAGAAAAGTTAGCAGTCAATTTCTGGCCGCACATTTTGATACCTTTTTGTGTACGTGTGACAAAAACTGCGGGAGGAGTAGCTGCCTAAAAAAGGGCATAAGAATAATAACTAGAAAAATTTCTAAAGAAATTTTGAGTGTGCGTGACTCTGGACCTGTCGCCCCCATGCATTATTACTGATACTGCTCAGCAAATTCAGTACTAGAAAAGACATTTTGAGAGTGACGAGTGGGCTGTTGCTGGGGGTCTGTATTCAAAAAGCACACCTCAAATAGTCATTTTTAACATGTTTATTTAGACACAGGAGCAGCTAGCGCTTACATGCTATTAGCAATTACCATTAGCATGTTAACATTAGCTTGTTGGCATTAGCATGTTATCCTTAACATGTTAAGGCTAAAGCGCTAGCAATTAACATCAACATGTTAACATTAGCATGTTAACGTTAATATGTTAGCATGCTACCGCTGATGCGCTAGCAATTAACATTAGCATGTCAGCATTGGCAGTTACCATTAGCATGTTAGCGGTGATACGCTGGCAGTTAACATTAGCATATTACCATTAGCATGTACATTAGCATCTTATTGTTGGTGCGCTAGCAGTTAACATTAGCATGTTAACATTAACATGTTAACATTAACATGTTTACGCTGATGCAGTAGCAGTTAACATTAGCATGTTAACATTAGCATGTTAACATTAGCATGTTAATGCTGATGAGCTAGCAGTTAACATTAGCATGTTAGCATTAGCATGTTAGCATTAACATGTTAGCATTAGCATGTTTAACCCTAATGCGCTAGCAGTTAACATTAGCATGTTAGTATTACCATGTTAGCATTAGCATGGAAGAATCTCATCTAGTCTGGCAAGATAATCTGAGAACATACAGGAAGACTCTCTGTAATGCCAGAGCAGCATATTACTCTTCTTTAATTGAGGAGAATAAGAACAACCCCAGGTTTCTCTTCAGCACTGTAGCCAGGCTAACAGAGAATCACAGCTCTACTGAACCATCTATTCCCTTAGGTCTAAGAAGCAATGACTTCATGAGCTTCTTTAATGATAAGATTATAACTATTAGAGACAAAATCTATCACCTCCTGCCCTCAAAAGGCATTGATCTGCATTCTGATACAGCAAGTTTGGAAACCTGATATGTATTTTTCTCCCATCGACCTTCATCAAATAACTTTAATCGTTTCTGCAGCTAAGCCGTCAACCTGTCTTTTAGACCCCATCCCAACCAGGCTGCTCAAGGATGTTTTACCTCTAGTTAGTCATTCGTTATTGGATACGATTAATCTTTATTATCAGGATATGTACCACAGTTCTTTAAGGTAGCTGTAATTAAACCTCTTCTTAAAAAGCCCACTCTAGACCCAGAGGTCTTAGCCAACTACAGACCGATATCAAACCTTCCCTTTGTGCCTGAGATACTTGAGAAAGCTGTAGCTAATCAACTGTGTGACTTTCTCCATAACAATAGTCTATTTGAAGACTTTCAGTCAGGATTTAAAGTGCATCATTAGTCAAAGTTACAAATGACCTCCTAATGGCATCAGACAAAGGACTCATCTCTGTACTTGTCCTGTTAGATCTTAGTGCTGCATTTGACACCATTGACCATCAAATTCTTTTACAGCGACTGAAAGATCAAATTGCATCAAAGGAACCGCCCTAAGCTGGTTTAAATCATATTTTTTAGATCGATCTCAGTTTGTTCACGTCAATGATGAATCCTCCATGCATACTAAAGTTTGTCATGGAGTCCCACAAGGTTCTGTACTAGGACCACTTCTATTTAGTTTATATATGCTTCCTTTAGGGAACATTATTAGGAATCACTCGATCAATTTTCATTGTTATGCTGACGATACCCAATTATATTTATCGATCAAGCCTGATGCAACCAGTCAGTTAACTAAACTCCAAGCATGCCTTAAGGATATAAAAAATTGGATGACCTATAATGTTCTGATGTTAAATTCAGATTCAAAATTCAAAACTGAAGTTCTTGTAATTGGACCCAAGCACCTCAGAAACTCTCTTTCTAGAGACTTAGTTACTTTAGATGGGATCACCCTGGCCTCCAGCGCCACTGTAAAGAATCTTGGAGTTGTTTTTGATCAGGATCTGTCCTTTAATGTCCACATAAAACAAATTTCGAGGACTGCATTCTTCCACTTACGTAACATTGCTAAAATCAGACGCACTGTCTCTCAAGCAGATGCAGAAAAACTAGTCCACGCATTTGTTACTTCTAGGCTGGACTATTGTAACTCTTTGTTATCAGGTTGCTCTAATAAGTCTCTTAGGACTACAGTTAATTCAGAATGTAGCTGTGTTCTGACAGGAACCAAGATCAGAGATCACATCTCTCCCATTTTTGCTTCCTTGCATTGGCTCCCTGTTAAATCTAGAATAGAATTTAAAATTCTCCTCCTTACTTACACATCTCTTCATGGTCAGGCACAATCATATCTAAAAGAGCTCATAATACCTTACTACCCCTCTAGAACACTGCGCTCTCAGGACGCTGGGTTCCTTGTGGTTCCTATAGTCCTTAAAAGTATATATATTATCATTCATTGTGATTCATTGTCATTCTGTCAGTCATTGTAATTGTACAAAATTTTAAATTCTATTCTAGATTTAATAGGTAGCCAATGCAAGGAAGCCAAAATTGGAGAGATGTGATCTCTGATCTTGGTTCCTGTCAGAACACGTGCAGCAGCATTCTGAATTAACTGTAAAGTCCTAAGAGACTTATTAGAGCAGCCTGATAACAAAGAGTTACAATAGTCCAGCCTTGAAGTAACAAATGCGTGGACTAGTTTTTCTGCATCCGCTTGAGAGACAATGCGTCTGATTTTAGCGATGTTACGTAAGTGGAAGAATGCAGTCCTCGAAATTTGTTTTATATGAACATTAAAGGACAAATCCTGATCAAAAACAACTCCAAGATTCTTTACAGTGGAGCTGGAGGCCAGGGTGATCCCATCTAAAGTAACTAAGTCTCTAGAAAGAGAGTTTCTGAGGTGCTTGGGTCCAATTACAAGAACTTCAGTTTTGTCTGAATTTAACATCAGAAAATTATAGGTCATCCAATTTTTTATATCCTTAAGGCATGCTTGGAGTTTAGTTAACTGATTGGTTGCATCAGGCTTGATCGATAAATATAATTGGGTGTCGTCAGCATAACAATGAAAATTGATAGAGTGATTCCTAATAATGTTCCCTAAAGGAAGCATATATAAACAAAATAAAAGTGGTCCTAGTACAGAACCTTGTGGGCCTCCATGACAAACTTTGGTATGTATGGAGGATTCATCATTGACGTGAACAAACTGACATCGATCTAAAAAATGCGATTTAAACCAGCTTAGGGCGGTTCCTTTGATGCCAATTTGATCTTCCAGTCTCTGTAAAAGAATTTGATGGTCAATGGTGTCAAATGCAGCACTAAGATCTAACAGGACAAGTACAGAGATGAGTCCTTTGTCTGATGCCATTAGGAGGTCATTTGTAACCTTGACTAATGCGGTCTCTGCTATGATGCATTCTAAATCCTGACTAAAATTCCTCAAATAAACTATTGTTATGGAGAAAGTCACACAGTTGATTAGCTACAGCTTTTTAAGAAGAGGTTTAATTACAGCTACCCTAAAGGACTGTGCTACATGTCCTGATAATAAAGATAGATTAATTGTATCCAATAACGAATGATTAAAACATCCTTGAGCAGCCTGGTTGGGATGGGGTCTAAGATACAGGTTGAAGGCTTAGCTGCAGAAATGATTAAAGTTATTTGATGAAGGTCGATGGGAGAAAAACAGTCTAAATACATATCAGGTTTTACAGGTGTTTTCAAACTTGCTGTATCAGAATGCAGATAAATGCCTGTTGAGGGCAGAAGGTAATGGATTTTGTCTCTAATAGTTATAATCTTATCATTAAAGAAGCTCATGAAGTCATTGCTTCTTAGACCTAAGGGAATAGATGGTTCAGTAAAGCTGTGATTCTCTGTTACCCTGGCTACAGTGCTGAAGAGAAACCTGGGGTTGTTCTTATTCTCCTCAATTAAAGAAGAGTAGTAGGCTGCTCTGGCATTACGGAGAGCCTTCCTGTATGTTCTAAGATTATCTTGCCAGACTAGATGAGATTCTTCCAGTTTAGTGGCACGCTATTCAAAGGATGGTTTTCTCAGATCTACAAAATCACAAACATAAACAACAAAGTTACATTCCATTCAGTTACAGGAAAGACCAATTAGAAGAAGCATGAAGAAAACTGTTTAGATTTTCTTTGATTAAACAAACTAATCAACACTGGGTTGCCAGTATATTCATGATGTCAGCCACAGGTTTCCGAAGAGCTATGTGAAGCTCAGTGTGGTGGCCCTGGTCTAAACCATCTTGGTCATCTTGGTAGTCCTGCCTCTGCTGCCTCCTTGGTAATCTAAAAATTGGCAAATTCGTGGCTCATATGGTGCTCAAAAAACCCATCTGTAACAACACCCACCTGTCGGCAGCCATGATCTTAATCCTGCATAACTTTAAGTCTTAATATAATCTGAACAGGTGAGTCACCCTCAGTACAGTTGTCATGAACAGGGAAATTAGCTATAGAGACCAAAACTGTTTTTTGTACCACGCTGTAAACATGTTTATTTCTACTGTGAAGTTGGACATTTGAACATGGGGACTTATGAAGACTGACTCACTTCTGGAGCCAGCCTCAAGTGGCCACTTGAGGAACTGCATTTTATGGCACTTCTGCATTGGCTTCACTTCCCTGCCACGGAGGTTACTGCTTGTGAAATACTGGTGGCCGAGCATTCTAGATTTTATGATTTTTTATGATGTTTTGGAGGGACAAGAACCTCACACACCTCACCTTCTGTGCACAGGGCTGTTTTCAAGCTAATTCCTAGCATCTGTGTAGATCCATTAAGTCCCTTGTTTTATAATGTCAATCATGCTTTTTCGTTTTGTGGGAAAATAGCAATATGATTGGTTAGGACTTTACAACAACACATGGCTGCATCACTGAAAGAACAAAATATGGACTTCAGAAGATTTAAAATTGTTTGTGCACGAACAACCTTCCGGCTAGAGAACAACCCGAGGGCTTCTCCGACAGAATTACAGGTGGCTGCAATGGGAGATGTTGATGGATGATTTTATCGTCTTAAATATTGCTCAGCAAAAGTGCTACATATGTGTGGCTGCAAACTTCATCTAGAGCCATTAAAGGAACCTTTGGAGTCATTTAGACCTTATTCAAAAAAAGGTTTCCGCTCTGGAGATTGTACACACAACAAACAAAGCACCATGTCATGGGCTTTTCAGCTGCAGAGACAAGAGGAGCTTTACATTTACAGGAGGACAATCACTGAGGCCTAATGCAGTACACTCCCAGAGAAACCCTAATCTTTAAGGATTTACAGGACAATGACCTTCCAACACTTGGTAGGCTTTTGAACAAAAAGTCTTTGAATCCAAGCCCAGACTTGAATTCCTCGAAAATTTATGGACCCATTATTTGCTGACATAATTACCTCTCCATGGACACTCTCCTTTAAAATTTTACTGAGCTGGGACAAGCACGCCTCAGAACACGTGCGGGGTAATGGGAGGGGTGTAAGTGCCGGCTGCTCTTGCAAAGGACAGGATGCCTTTTTGAGATGACGCGGATCCAGCTGTGTGGGCCTCGTACAGGAGAGTCTGGTACAGGTCACGTCGCTCCACGTACCATTCGTCGTGGCCCTGCTGCAGCAGTCTCTGCACCTTGCTTATGGACACAGAGTTGAGTCGGTCACTGATCTGTTATTGTATGTGCTTAGAAGTGATGACTAAAGCTGTGAAATGAAATGTATCATTGAAACTATGCTATATCAAGTGTTTTTTTTATTATTATAATGTATGATGTGTTATATCGACCTGTGTCTCTAATAAAGCTTTATATGTATAAATATTATATTTAATTACTTACTTGGAATGGCATAATCCCACATCTCTGTGAAGGAATGGCATTGAACAGGTGTGCGTGCAACCCCTCCAGATAATTACTGCCTCGCCGGCACCTGTACTTGTTCAGCCAAACGCCATTCAGCACCACCACCTTCACAGAAACATACAGCTGTATGCCAGGGGGATCCTGTAAAGCACAACATATTACAAGGTCCTTATTTATTATTGTGTCCTTTGAAATGTTGCTATACAAGTTTGAATGGTTTTATAATGACACACAATGACTGCAAAGACATTATCCCACCGGCATACAACTGAGATGCTTGCTCGCAGTTGTCCAGTGAGCAACGACTGCCTCGGTTGACTTGAATAGGCGGATTCCATCAATGTCAAGGCCTGCTGGTCCCCTGAACTCGGCAATGATGGACTCAATCACCAAAGCAGTCTCCTGTAACGCATATAATGTATTCTCAGCTTTGACTGTTAAATCACATTCCAATAATTAGAAAATGTTGTTACTCCTAATGATCTTACATTTATTTTCAAAACTAGATCCAACTGATACCTTATTCTAGTACAGTTGAATCCATATCCATGAATCCAGTATGTTTGCCTCTTATTCATGAAATTCATACAAGGATCATTACATTACATTACATTGCATTTAGCAGACGCTTTTATCCAAAGCGACTTAGAGAGGAGGACATAAGCTGAAAAGGGTTTAAAGGTGCGCAGAGTAGTTGTTAGTTCTGTATGCCAGCCTTTCACATTCCTGTACTTGGATGCCGTTTCAAACAGGCCATACGTCTCATTGCATTTAAGCCACTTGATGTTAGGATGAGCTATACCAAGGGCTTGGACAGATTCAAGTGGTTGCTCCCAGAATTTCTGCCAGCCCTCCAGCAGGATACCACCAGATTCTGAGGCAGAAGAATCTCGGAGGGATGAGGGCCTGGGCCTGTTGTCAGAGTCCTGGCACACAGCAGAAGTGAGGTCTCCCCAGGTGGTCAGCTGCGTGGAGACCGGCGCCTCAGACTCGTCTAGGACATTTTCTGAAGAAGATATACCACAAAAATGTATCAACTGCATTGCTTGATACATACTGATGAATTTCACATGGCACAAACACACAAGTCCCAGCAGCTCCACAGCATAATACAAAGTCATTTCATGTTCATTTCAGCATAATATTACCTGCAGCAGCCAACAATTCAGCATCACTTGCATAGTTTGGATCCTGCTGGACCTCGGAGATGGTTGATTCAGCCGTTTCTTTTTTTGACTGCTGTTTCTGCAGAAAATAAAACACAACAGTAGAATATTTTCATTAAAAAATACTTTTACTAGTACTGATCACTGTGCAACATCTCATAAATTACTCAGGTCTAAAAGATAACCCAGTTTATCTTACCTTCAACCTCCTGTCAAGATGCAATGTGATGGGAGGGAACTCTCTAGCATACTCCAGCAATCGCTCCTTTTGCCACATCAGAAGCTCATTTTTCTCACCTTTCTGGCAGTACTCAAAGAGCAACCATACAAGCCAACCGACATCATTTTCAAGAAGCCATCTGAATGTCTGTCCAGCGTACTTCCCGAATGTAATGACCAGCTGGCCTTTCCACAGTTCACCCCCAGATATCTTGGCAGCCGCCTCTGCTTTTTTGGGATCCAGCCATGTAGGGTCTTCTACCTTGCTGGGGACCTGTGCCACAGACTTTGCAGCCTCTCCCCGCCTGTACAAACAAATGTGTGGATACTGGTGCTGCTTTTGATGAATGTTCAACGATGATTTGGTGGTGAAGCTTTTGCCACACACATCATAGTCCCAGTTCTCCTTGGCAAAATGATTTTTCCTGTGCCTTGTCAGGTTAGACTTCTCAGTGAACGTCTTGAAGAAATATGAGTAAAATTAAAAACAGATCATTTAGACTTAGAAAAATATTTAAATTAGTATAGATAGATTTAATATAGTACAGCACTATATTAAATCTATCTGTAATATATTTTATATCTAAATCTATATTCTTTAAATCAAAATCTATGTGCATCAATCAAACAGCCCCTAGTTTAACCTCAGATAGTTATGCACGATAAAACAGCACATTGTATCACATCGCCACTTTTACCTCACTTTTCCCTTAGCTTAGATTATGTTGTGCATAACAATCTGAGGTAAAACTAGGGGAAGTTTGATTGACACGCATCGTACAAATGTTATCATACAAGACTGAGAGCAAATAAATTGTTAAAAGTGACCTTTTTAGAAATTGCTTTGACTCTACATCAGACATAAACATAACATCAACGCATTTCTACACCATAGACACTGAGACTTCAAATACCGTTTCTAATTTAAGATTTCAAGATGATGCTCACCTAAGCAATGTCGAGTCATTAGACAGATGTGTTTTGGTTATGCCAACGAAATAACATTTATATCACCAGCTATACCGTTTAATTTTGTAAAAGATCCGACGTATCCTAATAATCGTCTCTGTGGATGTGCTGACCGCCGTGTACACTAGCGCTAATCCTCCCTCAGGGGGGAGGGGGGTGGAAAAACCATGACAGAAAACTTATAAAAAACTTATAAAACTTATAATTGCAACGTAATGTGGATTAATCCTAAGAAAGCGTTGTTCTAACTGTGTCTCTGTGTCACCGGTCCCGTTAGCTGCTAGCGTTACTTATGTAGCTTATGTGGCATGTCGTTGCAGAGTCATTACACATTAACAAGCCAAATCCCGCATATATCAACGATGTCAGTTTCTGATTTCCAGACAATCTTTTCTCTTCTGACAAAATCGGCACAGCTTCATACATGCCTAACAAATGTCTAATTAGCAGCGAAGGATGAAGACATAAAACTCACCTGAATGAAGAGATGTCGACCATAACATTCACCGCTAGTGGCCAAAAAAATTAGATGACGTTTCAATTCCTCGCTCTATGATTGGTCTGTTGAGCGCTCAACTTTGCTCAGGTCTGCTCAACCATTGGTCGGCTGACGGCCGCATAGGGGAATACTAGGTGCTGTAAGCTTTTTCACATCTCGGCAGGGAACAAAGCTTTTCTTCTTCAATAGTCATGGTGGTGATGACTGACGTGCATATATATAGTATTTCTCACTCAGATGATTTTATGTTTTATTATTATTATTTGTAGTAGTAGTAGTAGTAGTAGTAGTAGTAGTAGTAGTGGTACACTGTAAAACCAAACAGTACAAGTTTGTTAAAAGGATTAAGTTGTGTTAACTCAAAACTTTAAAAAAGTTAATTCACTGCTGTTTTTTTCAGTCATCTTAATGGATTTTCACTTTTAAGTACACAGTACTCAAAAAATTCAATTCAGTTTTGTCACTGTACTCAAATGGTTTGACTTGTCGCCTGTGACGTCGCCTTCAACCAGGAAAAAAACGGCAACGTCTACTACCTCAGTTAGCCTTCCAGGGGCACGAAACCAACCCCAGCTGTACTAAGGGCACGAGGCTTCGGCAGCGGGGCTATTGGGTTTTAACCCAGGGGAGGTTGCCTAAGAGCGGGTACGCAGGTTCAGCTGGAGAGCCTGGTCCAGTGGGGTTGGTTGGTTGGCCCATACACCAGGGAGGAGGTCAGGGGGTCCCTGGGGCCAGTGCAACCCAGTCCCGGAGAGCAGGCCCCTGAGATGTCTGAGGCCTCCACTGTGTGTGTGTTTATGTGTGTGTGACTCTCTCTCTCGCTCTCTCTCTCTCTCTCTCTCTCTCTCTCTCTCTCTCTCTCTCTCTCTCTCTCTCTCTCTCTCTCTCTCTCTCTCTCTCTCTCTAAAGCTGAGAAAGAAATGTGATTATTGTTACAGTGTGTGCAACATGAGGCAGCAAAGGAGGGCAACAGAGATGCCAAGGACAGCCTGAAACAATTGGGGACTGTTCGAATGAGTCTGCCCTTTTAGAATTTAGCTAAGAAGAAGTGAGACACTGAGAGGACTGAAGAGAGTAGACGTACAGGGAGATGCAGTATAAAGTAAGAGTTGAAGTGGCAAAGGCCAAACAAGGAGCTTACGATGACTTGTATGCTAGGTTGGACACTAAGGAGGGAGAGACTGATCTATACAGGTTGGCAAGGCAGAGAGATAGAGATGGGAAGGACGTGCAGCACTCTAGGATGATTAAGGATAGGGATGGAAGTGTACTGACAGGTGCCAGTAGTGTTATGGGAAGATGGAAAGAGTACTTTGAAGAGTTTTGAATGATGACTGTTGTGGACCAGGAAGTAGCCAAGATTAGTGAGGATGAAGTGAGGAGGGCATTGAAGAGGATGAAGAGTGGAAAGGCACTCTGCCCTGATGATATACCTGTGGAGGTATGGAAGTGTCTAGGAAAGATGGCAGTACATTTTTTGACTAGGTTGTTCAACAGGATCTTAGATAGTGAGAAGATGCTAGAAGAATGGAGGATAAGTGTGATGGTGCCCATTTTTAAGAACAAGAGAGATGTGCAGAGTTGTGGCAACTACAGGGGAATAAAGCTGATGAGCTATACAATGATGTTATGGGAAAAAGTAGTAGAAGCTAGACTAAGGGCAGAAGTGAGCATTTGTGAGCAGCAGTATGGTTTCATGCCAAAAAAGACTACCACAGATGCAGTATTTGCTTTGAGGATGTTGATAGAGAAATACACAGAGGGTCAGCTGCACTGTGGCTTTGTAGATCTAGAGAAAGCTTGTGACAGGGTGCCAAGAGAGGAACTGTGGTATTGTATAAGGAAGTTTGGAGTGACAGAGAAGTATGTTAGAGCGGTGCAGGACATGTATGAGGGCTGTAAGACAGTGGTGAGGTGTGTTGTAGGTGTGACAGAGGAGTTCAAGGTGAAGGTGGGACTGCATCAGGGATCAGCTCTGAGCCCCTTCTTGTTCGCTATGGTGATGGACAGGCTGACAGACGAGGTTAGACAGGAATCTCCATGGACTATGATGTTTGCAGATGACATTGTGATCTGTAGTGAGAGCAGGGAACAGGTGGAGGAGAAGCTAGAGAGGTGGAGGTTCGCCCTGGAAAGGATAGGAATGAAGTTTAGCCACAGCAAGACGGAGTACATGTGTGTAAATGAGAGGGACGCAAGTGGAAGAGTGAGGTTACAGGGAGAAGAGATAAAGAAGGTGGAGGATTTTAAGTATTTAGGGACAACAGTCCAGAACAATGGAGAGTGTGGAAAAGAGGTGAAGAAGCGTGCGCAGGCAGGTTGGAACGGGTGAAGAAAAGTGTCAGGTGTGATGTGTGATAGAACAGTTTCAGCTAAAATGAAAGGAAAGGTGTACAAAACTGTGGTGAGAGAGGTTCTCTTTGGGAGTGACCAAGATGGATAGGATCAGGAATGAGTACATCAGCGGGAGAGCGCGCACACACACACACACACACACACACACACACACACACACACACATATATATATATACACTTGCTCTCAGATATTTCTGATAGTAACTGCCAGCCTCAATTAAGACAGGTCTAAATGACCTTTTATTTTTATTAAGAACTAAGTTTTCACCTAATGTGTCTGATGGTGAAGCAAAACTATATTTGCCCTAATATTCTTTCAACTTAACATGTTTCTTAGGTAAAAACTAGTATAAACATATTTCTGGTTAAGGTCTCTAACACAGAATGAGAACTAAAAGTAAAATAAGTGGCCTAAACATATCTATAAAAGGAGCACAAGTCTAAATTATGTTTCTGCAGGCTGAAACTAAACAGATAGTGGAGTAAAATCCTGTTTGTGTTATTTTACATGCTTGTAAAATCTGTAAAAAAAAACTTAATCCTGAAGTATGCTCTGTGTGTGGACGCGCATACGTGTTTGTGTGAAACAGAAAAATTAGAATAAAATAATCTTATCTCTAAATAATTCCCTACAGATCTAAATCACAAACACAGCTCCCAATAAAATGACATAAAGATGAACAGTTCTAAACGTTGCCTAAACTGCCATTGTGTGGTGTTTGCTGTCACCTGCTGGGCAAAACCTGCAACAATCACATTCTGAATCCCTAAATTCACTTCAATTCAATTCAATTTTATTTATATAGGGCCATATCATAACAAAGGTTATCTAATGACACTTTTCATACAGAGCAGGTCTAGACTCTTTATAATCAGTTCCCGAAAACACATTTTAAACATCCTTTGCCCAGTGAAGTGAATTCTATGCAGTGCCTTGTATTTTCCGAATTGTAGGTTGTAGGATTTTAAGTCATGAATTTGGTGGACATTGGTGTTTGGAGATTTGCTTTTTTGTCCTTGTTTATGATACAGTCTGATAATATAAATATTTGTTCATGTTTTTTCTAGGTATTCTCAAAGAAGTCACTGAGTCCAGCTCAGATGTTTGCTGTGGTGGTGTGTGTTTATCCTAAAGCATGCCAGCATACTGGAGAACTTACAGACACAGAGTGCATCTGAGCCACTGAGCTGACACACACACACACACACACACACACACACACACACACACACACACACACACACACACACACACACACACACACACACACACATATATAGACTTGCTCTCAGATATTTCTGGTAGTAACTGCCAGCCTCAAGTAAGACAGGTCTAAATGACCTTTTATTGTTATTAAGAACTAAGTTTTCACCTAATGTGTCTGATGGTGAGGCAAAACTATATTTGCCCTAACATTCTTTTAACTTAACATGTTTCTGAGGTAAAAAATAGTATAAACATATTTCTGGTTAATGTCTCTAACACAGAATGAGAACTAAAAGTAAAATAAGTGGCCTAAACATATCATATCAAACATAAACATGCTTGTAAAATCTGTAAAAAAGAAAAAACTTAATCCTGAAGTATGCTCTGTGTGTGGGCACACATACATGTTCGTGTGAAACAGAAAAATAAGAATAAAATAATCTTATCTCTAAATAATTCCCTTACTGTACAGATCTAAATATCAAACACAGCTCCCAATAATATGACATAAAGATGAACAGTTCTAAACGTTGCCTAAACTGTCGTCATTGTGTGGTGTTTGCTGCCACCTGCTGGGCAAAACCTGCAACAATCACATTCTGAATCCCTGGAAATTCACTTCAATTCAATTCAGTTTTATTTATATAGTGCTATATCATAGACAACAAAGGTTATCTAATGACACTTTATTATACAGAGCAGGTCTAGACTCTTTATAATCAGTTCCCGAAATCACATTTTAAACATCCTTTGCCCAGTGAAGTGAATTCTATGCAGTGCCTTGTATTTTCCGAATTGTAGGTTGTAGGATTTTAAGTCATGAGTTTGGTGGACATTGGTGTTTGGAGATTTGCTTTTTTGTCCTTGTTTATGATACAGTCTGATAATCTAAATATTTGTTCATGTTTTTTTCTAGGTATTCTCAAAGAAGTCACTGAGTCCAGCTCAGATGTTTGCTGTGGTGGTGTGTGTTTATCCTAAAGCATGCCAGCATACTGGAGAACTTACAGACACAGAGTGCATCTGAGCCACTGAGTTGACCCGAGCAAATGAAATGGAGCACTTTTATAAAGTAAGACAACTGCGATCAAACAATATGTAAATGGACAAAGCGTAAGGGGAGGTTGAGTTTATTATGTCTTGGTTGTTGTATTTTTTCTGTTTGTGCTCTTTCTGTTCCCCCCCTTCCATTTCTGTTTTCCTGCAGAGCTTGTGTGTTGCAGGGGGTGTGGCTGGCTCCTCCTGTTGGCAGCAGAGGATATTTCTTGATGGAAGGACAGAGCTTAGATTTTGTTGAGCCAGCAGAGCAGCGATGTCATTTTGTCTCTGCATAATGTTTACAATTTCATCGTGAGAACCATTTGTCAGAGCATGATATTGGGGGTGTAGTCTGCTTGATCTTGATCAGCAGCCGATGCAAATTGAACTGATTGACCAAAATCCAAAAACGTCCCAGCCCTTCGTGTTTCTCTGCTTTGTTTAGGCCTAACAGCTTGTGGTTGAGGTATGACACGCACATCAGTAACATTCACCTTTTTATACAAGGTTACTGGTACAAACATGTTAGCATCAGGATTCGATACATTTGCTCTTTGAGAAATGTTCCTTTCAAAATAAGAGTTCATCCCGTCTGAACGTTCTGAGCCACACACAGATGAATTAATTTCCAGAACATTAAGTTTTGCACTTGTTGCAGCCAGTTGTTCCTTTTCTCTCTTCAGTTTTTCCTCTTTATCTTCGATTAAATGTTTCCTTTTTAGCGCAGCAACGCGCTGCATCAGCGCTGCCTTTTCGGCCTGGGCTTTAATGCGAGCTGATGCGGTCGAGGATGTCCGTGATAACTGGGAGTGTGGTTTTACACTTGACACATTGGAAGCGCTATCGTCAGATTTATTTCATCAGTGACACCTTGATCATCAGGAGATTCAACATTTTAATTCACATATGGATGACCCAGTTCGGAAAGCCAGTGTTTTAGAGTTTCAGTGAAATCATTCAACTTTTTCATCTTTGCCTCGAAGTATTCACATTGTCTTTTAATTTCATCTTGTGGCAAAGGTAAGTTTATTAAAGAATTTGATTGAATTTAATTTGATTCCATTAACACAGTGATTTTTTCCACAGACTTTTTTGCTTGCTTGAACTTTACACTCCTTTTTTCCTGGCTCATTTCTATATAGAAACACAATCCTTTAGAATTGAGTTTAAATGTCCTTTTAGCTGGCACCAATTCAGCCTCTTTCAGCGTATCATCAGACATTTTGAGTTTTACAAAACTGCTTGTTGTGCAGCTATCAAAATCCAAAATGGACAAAACAAAGCAAAAACAATTGAATTATTGGCTGATCAGATCCATTTCATCACACTCACAGCACCACACACTAAGCAATTTTATGAATGGAAGCTGCTGAGAGCTATGCGTAAAGTGTGCATAATGTTGACGTACTATTAGCGCTGACTATTCAGCGCCGTTCAAACTTTTCCGATTTGACATGAAATACTAACTTCCAAACTCCACTTGTTTGGCTGTTGTCCAATACAGCAGTAGTATACATACAAGTTTCTTGTGGGGATAGGCTGAGCAGCACTTTTGCTCATCTGAGCCGCAAGCCGTGTCCCGCTGATGTCGAAGATGTTACAAAACGTCTTGAACAAACAATCCATGTTGATCATCAGTCCATAATCCAAACAGGTCCAATCTGTCCAATGATGAAAAAACATTCCATTGAATCCAAGGCCGGGCTTTTTGTAGTGGCCATTTGTCCACAAAAAAACAAAATAAACTTTAAACCAAACAAAATCAAAAGGCCACTGATGCACCATGGGGATGTGGTTTAACGCAGGCAAAAGAAGATGAATGTCCAAACGGAATCCTTGCGTTTTGTGATGATTTATCTATCAAAATGATACTTCTCAGGCAGGGCTGGATTAACATGGTCAGAAGTATGTTAGAGCGGTGCAGGACATGTATGAGGGCTGTAAGACAGTGGTGAGGTGTGTTGTAGGTGTGACAGAGGAGTTCAAGGTGGAGGTGGGACTGCATCAGGCATCAGCTCTGAGCCCCTTCTTGTTCGCTATGGTGATGGACAGGCTGACAGACGAGGTTAGACAGGAATCTCCATGGACTATGATGTTTGCAGATGACATTGTGATCTGTAGTAAGAGCAGGGAACAGGTGGAGGAGAAGCTAGAGAGGTGGAGGTTCGCCCTGGAAAGGATAGGAATGAAGTTTAGCCACAGCAAGATGGAGTACATGTGTGTAAATGAGATTGAATTGAATTGGTGCCAGCTAAAAGGAGAAAAGGAGAAAATTTTCTATCACTCATAAGTACTGTCGCTGTTCAACTACAGAGTCAGACTGACACAGTGCGTGACGCCTAACGTTTATATATGGAAGGCGGATTCCCCACAACCAATCAGTGTCCGGTTATTTAAATATTCATTTTGCGTTAATGAATATGAAAGTTTTTGTTTCTTTTGACCAATTGGGGGCCCCCTGGGCGGCGAGGGCGTGATTTTGAGCTAATGAATATGATATATATTTGTTTCTTTTGACCAATCGGGGGCCCCCTCCGAGGCGAGGGGGCGTGGGGGCCCCTAGGCTTAAGCCTATGAAGCCTGTGCGATGATCCGGCCGTGTTCTCAGGGCTGTTTCTCACGTCCGACTTGGAGACGGGGCGGGGCTCCTAGCCAGGGATGGGCGCCCCTCGGGCTTCGCCTCGGCTCCCCAGAGCCACTGATCCACGGCTGTCCTGGCTTACAGGCTGCAGAATAGAATCTATTTTAAGGCAAGCATGGTTTCACCTGCCTCCAGCTTGGATTTTGTGCGTCATAGACACTTTACTCTCCTCTCTCTCTCTCTCTCTCTCTCTCTCTCAACGCTGTCCATGGTGCTGAACCAAAGAAGCCTTGACCCACGCATAACTTACCTGCCAAGTCTATCGATTTCCCTCCACTCAAAAATGTGTTTTTCATATTGTTTCTACACTTGAATGTGGGTGTGAAAACGATATTAAGTATTAAGTATTTTATAAAGGCTACACATTGAAAGATGCCTAGAAGTCTTTAATGATTGAATTGTGTTATTTACATCAAAAGATGATAACTTAATTGTTATAATTGTTACAGTTATACAGCTACATGCACACAGACTGAAATCAGATGCTGTTGTTTCAGCTGTTATGGGGTTTATTTTGATGGAACACACATATCTGTCGGACATAAAAAGTAGAAACGGGCACGCTGGTGCAGGGGCGCAAATAGTGGGTGTGTCAGGTGTGTCATGACACACCCACTTTTGAATGACCGTAGATCCGTCCCACCCACTTTTATGTTTATGTTTCATTTTATTTTATTTTTTTAAAACTTTGTCTTCTTCAAATCTTCTGATTCAAGCATCACGAGGAAACCAAAATATTATAATACCAAAACATTGGAAGGCAGCTTTGACCCCCCCAGTTTCTCAAACCTATCTGCGCGCCTGCGCTGGTGCCTCCTCCAGAGCCACTGATCCACCCTGCCCCGTTTATTTATTCTGCAGCCCACAAGCCAAGACAGCCGTGGATCAGTGGTTCTGGGTGAGCCGGGACGAAGCCATCTTTTTTGGACGCTCGTGGGGCGCCATCCCCGGCTAGGAGCAGGGAACGGTCCGCATAGAGGAATGGAGCCCTCCGTGTCCCGCCCTGCACTGTCGCCAAGTCAGACCACGTTTGACGTACACAATCCTCTATTCTGCACACTTCAGGGCCAACAAGCTCCAAATCTGGGCTCCCAGGAGGCACCGGCGTGCCAGTTTCTACTTTTCAGTTTCCGCAAACGTGTTTTCTCGGCGAGTTACGCACTCCGCATACAGCGGAGCATAAAGTGTCCACCGTCGCCAAGTCAGACCACGTTTGGCGTACATGAGATAGGCCCCACCATCCTACTTATCATGCAGCCCAGGATTAGCCTAATAAATTGGATGTTGGTAAAACAATTTTCTTAGTGCTTCTACCCTAGGTGTTTGACCTACAATCATTTTTGACATGTGCCACCCTCCTCTTTTTTTCTGAAACCCAAGCATACAGAGACTCCAAAACACTTGAAACACTTTTATTTATATTATTTTATTCTTTAACCAGAATGTGTTTGGTTTAAAATGCATTCAAAATGTGCAAAGAACCCAATGTAAAGGTTTCAACATGAACATTTTCCATTTACTACATATGCACTCAAATTCCATGTATGGGGCACAGATACATCATTTTTATGACAGACAAGTACAAGTAGACAAGACCTGATTCGTTTTAAAGCTCACTCACTACGACAAGGTTCAGGCCACGAGTGAGATGAAGAGACAAGACGAGAGACAAACATTTACTAACATTTGCAAACATTTAGTTAAATATGGACCTGACAAAGACATACAAACATCACAAGGACATGAAGCTGACAAAGACATACACACAGCACGAGGACATGTATGACAAAAATACAGATTAACTGAACATAAACTAACAATAAAGGGTATGTAAACTGATGGTGTAAGATTGAAACAGGTTAGATTTTGGAGGATATTGGACATAGACCAGAACAGTTTTTATGAAAGAAATACTACAAAGTGCATTTTTAACAACAATATAAATAATAAAAAAAGACAAGAACAAGTGCATTTTTAAAACTATATAAATAAACTGACTGTATAGCTCTACTTGCTAAAACACTTTGGAACACTTTGGAACACTTTAAAATAATTTGAAACATGTCACAATCCACTCCGGTCCCCTGCCTGTTTTTCCCTCTAACTTCACCCAGTAACTTTCCACTCACCTGTCAGCCCCGCCTCCTCATCAGTCACCATGGTTTCTCCCGCCTTCCACACCTGCTCCTCATCAGCAATCAACCCTGTATTTAAGCACCAACCTCCAGACACTCTTTGCCAGATTGTTCTCCATGCTCACGCAAGACTTTCCAGCACTCTTCTCCGGACTGATCTCCTGCTGCCGACTCTGCCTGCCTTGGACTAACCTGTTTGCTGTACTCCCGGTAACCGACCCTGCCTTCCGTCTTCGACCACGAGCTTCTGATCCCTCTGGAATCTGCCAGCTGGTATCGGCCCAGCTACTGGTGGCTTGCTCCTGAGAGACTGTTTCCTGCGTGTGCTGCATTTGGGTCCTACTTAAGCTCGTTTCAGTACAATCTGGCCACAGCATGGATCCAGCACACACCGCTTCGCCAGAGCTACGCCTGGAGAGGGTGGAAAACATTCTCCAGCGACACGAGGCATTGCTTGCTTCCACTGCAGCTGAGGTATGCCAGGCTACTGTCACTCAACAACAGGCTGCCGCTAACCAGGAGCAGACATTAGCGGCATTAGCTTCACAGATCCAGCAGCTCACTGCCGTACTCCAACCTACGCCACCTGGTCCAGTTTCTGAACCCCGAGTTGGGGCTCCGGAACGTTATGCGGGGAACCCAGATATCTGTAATCCGTTTATTACGAACTGCTCAATCCTGTTCGCCCTGCAGCCACACACATTCGCCTCTGAGGAGGCCAAAGTGGCGTTCACCATTAATCACCTCACGGGGAGGGCCTGCCTGTGGGGAACCGCCGAATGGGAACGTCAAACTCCTGCTTGTAGCTCCTTCAGAGACTTCGCTGCTGAGCTCCGGAAGGTTTTTGGCCCACCTTCCCAGGGTCCAGATGCTATGGGCGGTCTCCTGAACCTCCACCAGGGGGACCGCTCCGTGGCTGACTACTCTATTGACTTTCGCATCAGGGCTTGCCAGAGTAAATGGAACACCAAGGCCCAGTGCGACGCCTACCTACAGGGGCTTGAGGAGTATGTTAAGGATGAGCTGGTGTCATATGATCTCCCTGCCACATTGGATGAGGTCATTGAACTCACACGGCGGGTGGACCGACGCATCCAGGCCAGGCGGGAGGAGAGACGGCAGAACCACTCTGTCACCAGAGGAACGCCAGCGTCATCAAAGACACAACCTATGTCTGTACTGTGGACAAGACGGAAACTTCGTCTCCAGGTGTCCAGTAAAAGCCAGGTCTCACCAGCAGCGAGGGATGTACTGGTGAGTCCGACCTCTGAACTGTCCCTCAAGAAACGCCCCCTCTGCCACGGTCGCCTGCTGCTACCAGGGTGCTCCCACTCCCTTGCCGTCTTCATTGACTCTGGCGCCGACGTCTCCATTATAAATGAAGAGCTGGCCCAGCAGTTGGAGATAGAAAGGGTTCCGCTGCCTCAGCCTGTCCCCGCCAACGCCCTGGACGGTCACCTGCTGGGGACCGTCACTCATCAGACTGTTCCAGTGCAGATGCTTCTCTCCGGCAACCACCACGAAACTATCACGTTTCACATCTTGGACTCTCCGCGTATCCCACTCATTTTGGGATATCCCTGGCTCCGGCGCCACAACCCCCACATAGACTGGGCGACGGGAGCCATTCTGGGCTGGAGCTCGGCCTGTCACCAAGTCTGTCTCAAGCAGGCCTCCGCTCCTCAGTCCAGGCCCTGCACCACTTTGGCTCCTGATCTGATGGGGGTCCCGCCAGAGTACCGCGATTTCAGGGAGGTTTTCAGCAAGGCGAAGGCGACCTCTTTGCCTCCTCACCGTCCATATGACTATGCCATAGATCTTCTACCCGGCACCAGTCCTCCCCGAGGTCGTCTATACTCCCTGTCCGCACCAGAGAGGAAGGCCATGGAGGACTACATTAACGACTCCCTAGCGGCTGGCATCATCAGTCCGTCATCCTCCCCTGCTGGAGCGGGGTTCTTTTTTGTCGAGAAGAAGGACAAATCATTGAGGCCCTGCATCGACTACCGAGGTCTCACCGACATTACAGTGAAAAATCGGTATCCCCTCCCCCTCATCTCGTCTGCCTTTGAACTCCTGGAGGGGGCTACCATCTTCACCAAACTGGACCTCCGCAACGCCTACCACCTGGTGTGAATTCGGGAGGGCGACGAGTGGAAGACAGCATTCAACACACCTACCGGACACTATGAATACCTGGTAATGCCTTTTGGCCTCACCAACGCCCCCGCCGTCTTCCAGGCTCTGGTCAACGACGTGCTCCGAGACATGCTTAACAAGCATGTCTTCTTCTACTTGGACGATATTCTAATTTTCTCCAAGACCAAGGAGGACCACATCCACCATGTTCAGGGGGTTCTTCAACGGCTCCTGGAAAACTCGCTGTTTGTCAAGGCAGAGAAATGCGAGTTCCATGCTCCATCAGTCTCCTTTCTTGGATACATTGTCGGCCAGGGGAGCATCCAGATGGATCCAGCCAAGGTCTCTGCCGTCGCCGCCTGGCCTGTTCCTGACTCCCGGAAGCAGCTACAAAGATTCCTGGGGTTCGCCAATTTTTGCCGTCGTTTCATTCGAGGATACAGCACGGTGGCAGCCCCTCTCACAGCTCTCACCTCCTCCAAAGTCCCCTTCAGCTGGTCCTCCGCCGCCACAGATGCCTTCCAGACCCTCAAGAATCGCTTCACCTCTGCGCCTATCCTGCGAATGCCCGACCCCAAGAGACAGTTCATGGTGGAAGTTGACGCCTCTGATGTCGGGGTGGGGGCTGTCCTGTCTCAGCGGGCTACTGATGACCAGAAGCTCCACCCCTGCGCCTGTTACGGGAATTTTTTTTAAAGAGAAACCCTTAAATAAGGAGGATCAGATTTAAAGCATCAAAGTTTAAGTTGAATTTATTATTCTTGTACAAGAGGAGAGTTTCACAGTGCAACACGCTAAAGGGGTTACAGAGAAAAAGGCTCCCAGAGGAGCGTGAACAGTTGGTTCTTATACATTTTCCTGAAGATGGGCTGTCTCAACCCCTGTGAATTGTTAACAGTCAATTTGCATACTATGCATTTAAACAGCTTTCTTCAACATATCACCTAATGAGTAGCCAATATGTCCCCAATCTTGATGTCACCTCTCTGACCTGTCCCTAGGCTTCATTTTGTTCTTAAATCCCTCTATTTATACATTAACCTGAACTTTACCTTACCCTGCCAGTCTCAGGAAAACAACAATAAAGGGAAGTGCCCTAAGGACATATAATAAATAGGAACAAACATTGTATAAGTTAAAACATCCAACTAGCTGTGTAACCCTAATTTTTATAACATTTCCCCCCTGTTTGTACTATCTTAAAGAGGTACAAACAAACAAAAATCACAAGAATAAAAATTAATCAGTGTTCAGTGGTTGGTACAAATAATCATAGATAATGTGGGAGCGAAAAACCTGTCTGGCAGTTCTTTAACATTCTTATTGTTTCATACTGTTGCTTTCAAGACAGGAAAATTCTCAATAATTTATATTAATAACCATTACAATCACCTCAGTATGCTTAATCACTCAAAACGATGTAAAATATTAATGCAGAAAATATTCATTCTGATAACAGCAAATGTATAGATACATTTATAAAACTAATAAAGAAAAAATAAAAACAGGCTGATCGACTCATCGGACCTTCTTTCCCTGCCTACGGGTGCTGTCCCTGAGACGAGAAAAAAAACAAAACCTTAAATGTATATACAATTTGCCATCAGTCTTTTTCTCTTAAGCATACATTACATCAGAACACTACAACTTCCTTTTAGATTTTCTATAGGTTCTTCATTGTGCTGTGGAACAAAGACTAAATAGTGTGTCATTCTCAGTAGGTGTTTTTCCCCTCATGGGCGCGTAGATTGCCTCCTCTACTCGCTGAACTGGACCCATTCCTCATACTCGTCCTCATTCTCGTATCTACCCACACCTTGTCCTTCAGTCATCTCATGCCTCTCGAACTCATCAACTGTGGAGACAGGCTGATAGAACAATTGTTGTTTCGTTAGTGTGGTAGTAATCAATCTTTGTATCAATTCTCTCATACATGGGATACAACAGCATCCGCAGGTGATTAGGACAGCAATTGCAATTCCTACAGACATTATCAGTACCTTTAGGATGTTTCCCCATCTCCCAAATATGCTTTCCATCCATTTTGTGATTGGATCTGTTATACCTGAGTTGTCTGCCAGCTCGTCTGACAATGACGTCAGTCCTTCTAGTGCCTTTGTGATGCTGCCGTCAGGTGCTGTGTTATTTGGGATGAAGGTACAACATAGATTTCCAAATAATTTACACACACCTCCTTTTTCAGCTAGTAGCATATCTAAAGCTAATCTGTTCTGCCAGGCCATTAAACTAGTTTTATCTAATTGTTCGTGGATTCCTCTAAATCCATCACGAGTGTAATTAATGAAGCGTTGTTGATTATAATAAATGTAATTTATCCAATCCACATTTTTATTTATTGTCACCCACCAGGTAAAGAATGATTCAAAACCTGCTGCCACCTGGTTTCTAGCTTTAAACTCATTTGGGACCCCTCTGGGAACACCAATTGAATCTAAATAAACTCTAGAATCAAATGAGGTGGGTATCAACTTATCACGTTTAACCCTGTGCATATCCTCTGTATTTAGTTTAGGAAACTGTGGACTCATAGGAAGCAAGTATGTATGCATCATTAAGTGAATCAAAGCGCAGGTACCATACCAGAGTTTAGGCAACCTAGGTCTTAATCTCTGTCCTCCACAATACCACCATATATCTGATCGTGCATATTCGTGTGTAGTCACCAACTCATCAGTGATACCATAGGGATTTTCTCCTACCGTTATTATAGTACCACACACTGTCAGGGATCCTGTGTCTTGGCCTCCACTTATTTCCTGTTTCCTCAACAGGCAGGTGTAATTCCCCTCGTATGGTGTGAACCATGGTGGAATAATCTCAGTGGGAACAGCTGGAAAGAGATACTTGAGAGTGGTACAGTTATTCTCTGGAGAATTAGTCTTGTACAGCGCAAGCAAGCATTTAAAACCTTTAAGATCATTGTAAGGGTTAAGTGGAAAAGGAGCCGTTCCTAATGACGGTCTTGCTGCTGCACAAGCTATGCAATCAGTAGCCAGTCCAGAACTCTTAGTAGTAAAAGAAATCCACTGTAACCATGCATTATTGTCCTTGTACCCTGTCTCTAATTCAAGTACCTCCTGTAAGCTGTCAACCTTTATGTACTGCACTGGGCTACTTCTATTAACTAGAGTAGGTGGTGGTAAAGTCATAACATGGGAATGGTCGTTTGGTCCGATAGATGGTAAGGGAGGGGTTGAGTCCAAAACCTCTAATTTTATATGTCCCATAGGGTCCGTGCCTTTAACATATGCTGCAAGCACAAAAGTCATAGAGTCATCAGGACAAGGATCTTTTATAGTTATTATCAAAGGATTACACTCTCCCGCTCCACAACCTGGTTGATGTGCCTGTTTAAATATGGAGAGTCTTTCTAATAGTGATGGGCGACTCCCTCCACAGGTCTCTGTCCTTGCTATCCATGGCTTATACCCCCAACTCTGCTTCCCTGTATTCCACCCTGCCAAACCCCATTCTTCACACCATGCTCCTAAACCCCCTCTGGCATTTAGGTGTCTAGTTACACATACAGTAAGTACTTGTCTGCCCCAGCTAAAGTTTCCTGGTCAGTCTGTCCACAGGGTGCTACATCACAAAAGTCAATTTTAGCCACACAGGGAGATTCCCAGTGTTTGCAGTAGATAGTCACCTTAGGGATTAAGACACCTCGTTTTACTCTGAAAAGTGAAGATGAGTCATCATTTTGGGTCTGAATTACATCAGTCGTTTCTCTATAGTCTTTCTGCTCTGTGGATCGAATGATCAATATAACTATAGCTATTGAAAGTATTACAAAAATACTTATAGACCCCCTCATTCCACATCCCATTGTTCTGAATGGGCGCCATGATCACTCTGTCATTGTACCTAAGGTGTAAGTGACTGCTTTATTTATTACTTATCTGTGGGTATCGGTGCTCGTTTGCAATGTGTCAGATGTATCCACGTTGCTCTCTCAGCTATTCGTACTGTTGTGGGTGTTGAGAGTAGTACTTGAAATGGACCCTCCCACCTCGGAGAACTCCAGTTCTTTCGTTTAAGCGTCTTGGTAAATATCCAATCTCCTGGTTTTACGGGTATCTCCTGGTCAAGGACCGGCTCTGTGGGTGAGAGAACTGTAGACATAATTTCTTTGTTTTTCAACATTTTGCTCATATAATCTACAATTGTTTCTGTCCATTCTGTGTCATCTCCTTTGAAATTAATCAAAGGTACTCTATAAGGTCTACCATACAAAATTTCAAAAGGTGACAGTCCTGTGTTATTAGGTTGTATGTGAAGACTCAGCATTACTGCTGGCAAACATGTTACCCATCCTTTTTCTGTCTCATCCATGGCTTTCCTAAGTTTAGCCTTGATTGTACCATTCGCTCTTTCCACTAGTCCTGCTGATTGTGGATGATAAGAACAATGATATTTCATTTTAATGGAAAACAATTCACTCAATTTAGCAATTACATCATTTCTGAAATGCGGTCCATTATCACTGTATATGATTTCTGGAAATCCAAATCTTGGTGCAATATGTGTTGCCAAAGCTTTAGCTACTGTTATTGCATCATTTCGTGTGGTTGGAATAACTTCAATCCATTTTGAGTATAAGTCTATGATCACTAGACAATACTTCTTATTTTCACATTTATTTAATTCAATGAAATCCATGCATATCGTATGGAATGGATACTGAGCATTAGGCATTTTACCTGGTCTTGGTCTTAATCTGCCTTGGACATTCTGCTTTCCACACACTAGACATGATGCACACATTTTTTTTGCATAATTTTGGAATCCATATGCTGTATATACTTTGTTTATTAGCTCATACATCCCCCCTGTTGATGCATGTGTTAATCCATGCGTCAATACTGCTGCAAATCGAAATAAATTCTTTGGAAGTATGTACTTGCCCTCTGGTCATTTCCATAACTCATTATCAGATAATGTCGCCCCCCTGTTCATCCAAGATCGTTTTTCTGATTCAGGTGAGCTTTGTTGCATGTCTTTTAAGATGTCATGGTCAATGTGTGTGATCTCTTCAGCCATGTATATGTCTTGGTAATCTTGTCTAGCAGCAGCTATCTTTGCTTCCTCATCTGCTTTCCGATTTCCTTGTGAAACCAAATCTGTACCTGTTGTGTGGGCTGCACACTTACATACTGCTATCTGAAGTGGCAGTTGTACAGCTTTTAATAAGGCTAAAATCAGATTTGTATGTAGAATCGATTTACCTGTCGATGTAATCATACCTCTATTTTTCCACTGTTGTGCAAAAACATGTAGGGTGTTAAAAGCATATGCACTATCAGTATAGACAGTTATTTTTTTTCCTGCTCCTAATTTACATGCTTCAGTTAGTGCAATCAGTTCTGCTGCTTGAGCTGAGAGGTGGGGTGCAAGTGCTCTAGACTTTAACACTTTGTCTATTGTTACCACTGCATATCCACTACTGTTTGTCCGATCTGGGTTCTTTTTACATGATCCATCTACAAACATCACTACATCCGGATTTTGTAATGCCACATCAGTTAAATCTGCTCTTGGCAACACTTTTTCTGTGGTTTCAGCTACACAATCATGTTTAACACCTTCTGTTTCGTTTGGTAGTAACGTTGCTGGATTCAAAATTGTACACCTTTCAATAGTTAGATGAGGCTGAGAGAGTAGGATAGTCATACAGTTAAGATGTCTAGCTGGAGACATGAAGGATATTTTTGACTGTGTCAGTAGAGTGTCTACAGCATGTGACACCTTTAATGTTAAAGGATGAAACAAGACAATTGTAGCTGAACTCTGTATTGCTAATGCTGCGGCCTGTACAGCTTGCAAACACTGCGGCATTGCTCTGGCTATTGGATCTAATTTAGACGAATAATATGCTACGGGTCTAAGTTTTCCTCCAAAAGGTTGGGTTAGCACACTGGTCATAAATCCACTTCTAGCATCACACATTTGTATAAATGGTTTCTTATAATCTGGGAGTGCCAAAACTCCTGAACTTACTAGTAATTGTTTTACTTGCACAAACGCATGTTCTCCCTCCGGAGTCCATGTGATCACATCATTAGCTGCCATAGGTTGATCATAGATAAGCATTTGAAGTGGATGTGTGACTTCAGCATAATTTGCAATCCATGCTCTACAGAAGTTAGTCATTCCCAAAAAAGACATCATTTGTTTTTTTGTCTGTGGTTTAGGTGCATGTAATATCGCAGTCTTCCTATTTTCATCTAGGTGTTTACCTTCAAAAGAGATATTGAAACCTAGATATTTCACTACTTTTTTCCATAACTGCAATTTATTTTTACTCACTTTGTGGCCCTGTTCTGCTAAATATTTTAATAGAGCAATAGTGTCAATTTTGCAGTCCTGTTCGTTTTCTGAGGCTAGCAAAATATCATCAACATACAATAATAGCTGGCTTCCTCTCGGGGGAATAAATTGTGCTAAGTTAGATGACATTGCCATTGAAAAGATGGTCGGACTTTCACAATATCCTTGTGGGAGTCTTGTGAATGTATACCTTTTACCTCTATACTAAAATGCAAACCAAAATTGATCTTCTTTGTGAAGTGGTACAGAGAAAAATGCATTAGCTAAATCTACCACTGTAAAATATTTAGCTTTTGGATTGAGTTCATTTAACAGAGTGTGTGGGTCTGGTACAAGAGGAGCACGTGGTATTATTGCTTTGTTTACTGCTTGCAAATCCTGTACCATCCTCCATCCTGTCGATGGAGCCGCTTTCTTTACAGGAAACAAAGGACTATTACATGCTGCATTTGGACACTCTCTAATAACTCCTGCACTCAGTAAATCCTGTATTATTGGTGCTATTCCTTCTTCGGCTTCTGGTTTAAGTGGATACTGTCTCTGATACGGCCTATAAGAGCTTTTTGGAGTTATTTTAACTGATTGCACCCCTTTAATGAGTCCCACATCAGCTGACCCCTTAGACCACAACTCTTGGGGTATATTAGTTAATTCTAACTCTTCGTCAGCAGTTAAAGTATATCAATCGGTGATAGTATCTAGACTAGTTTCTCCACTGAGGTGCACAGCCTTGACCGCTTGTGTGACCCAATTCAAATGGGTGCAATACACGTTCAATTTAGGTGCAAATAGCACTTTTCCCCCCACTTCTCTCCATTCATAGTTTGATCTTTTTATTTTTGAGATAAACTCACCAAAATCCTTCCACTGTGGGTTTATCAATTTTGAACAGGAAATGTGTGGTGTGAGTCCCCCCCTAAACAATTTCATTTCTGGCTTCTGGAGGCTCACCGCGCAAACACAATTTCCCCTTTTGTCCCAATATAGATCAGTAAGAGTTACTTTACAGCTGGGCTCTTTAAATAATTTGTCATGATATTCCTCGTATGGTCCGGGCTCGTGCCGATAGTACATTGTACAATGTAACTGTTCGGGTGTATGTATTTCAACATTTTTCATCTCAGCGAAAGGAATGCAGGTTTTTTACCAATTTCATTAATTCTTGAGTTATGCTACTTGGTCCTGTTTGAATTAGATCTAAACTGTACCAGTAGTTCACTGTTAGTCCTTCGCGCACAAACGTTTCTACTTCGTCCTCGTCATCGCTGTCTGCTGTTTTTAGATTTATACGGCATGCTTTCATACCGAGACCAATTTTGTCCGGTACTACTGCTATTCCTAGTTTAGTCATCAGATCTCTGCCTAAAAGGTTAACGGGACACAATCGTGATGACGCAACTGAGGCCAGTATACTTCTATTTGTTTTAGGATCACTTATTTTTAGTGGTTTGGTCATAGGTTCAACAGTTACATGTCCTGTGGCTGACCTGACTCTTAACCCGCTATTTCGCTGCATAGGGAAATTTTCTTCTGTTTCGCTACGTCGCACAACTGTTCTACAGGCTCCAGTATCACACAAGAAGGTTATTGTTTTTCCATGCACTTCTAATTTTATCCATGGTTTAGTTCCTTCCTGTGATAGTAGAATCTCAGCTGTCTGTAACGATAGAATCTCATCTACCTCTGCCTCATCATCTGTTGCTGTGCTTGTGTCTGTAATGTCATTTATCTCTATCTGTGCGCGTGTATGTATGTGTGTGTGTGTGTGCGTGTCTGCATGACCTGCTTCTGGAGTTAGTCATGCGGTGCGATCCTTTTCTCTCCTGTCCTGCCAGGGCTCCGCTCCTTCGCCTCCTCCCGCCCTCCATCCTCCCCTCATTCCTCTCCTCCTTGGAGCTCTGCAGTCTCTCGCGTGGTGTCCAAATCTCCCACAATTGTAGCACACATCATTGTCCAATCTTCTGGTCTCACCACCTCCTCGTCCTCTCCCTCTTCCTTGATTATCTCAAAGGAAAAGTTCACCGGTGTTACTATCATAACACAAGAATGCATTTGTATCCTTTTTCTTTTTAGCCATACTTGTTTCTTCTGCATGAATTGCATAATCAATGGTCCTCTGCAATCCTTCATTTTTCCAAGCAATCAGATGTTTCTTTATGAACTGGCTAATTTCTGGTCTTAAACCAATCATGAGTGCATTTTTTAACTGCATGCTGTACGGGCTGTTATCAGCATTATTTACGGGTATTCCACTATTTACACGGAATACCTTTTTCATCCTTTCAACAAAAAGTGGCACCGACTCCGCAGGTCCCTGTTTGCATTCTGACACTCTTGAGTAATTTGCCTGTCCTCTGTAATGTGCAACCACTCTTCCCAGTAGCGGGTCTACCTGAGCGTCATAATTTGCGTGACCGAATGGAATCGGTTCTTGATTAATAAGGGGGTCCCAATTTCCCCTTATTTGGCACCATATTTTCGGCGATATTACTCTTACTGCTCTTTCTACCTCTATAGTATTTAAACTGAAACTCTTGAAGAGTTGATTCATCTCTTCAGTAAAGGCTTCGCCATCCTCTTCAGGACGAGTTATAGTTTTTGTTGCGTCTCTAACATCCTGGTCTGTCCATGCTCTAAACACGCTCACTGTGAGTGGCTGCACGGCCCCATCTACATTTAAACCTGGTTTGGTAGCTCAATCATAGGTGCAATAAAAGTCGTGTTATTTTCATCATCGTCATCTGATTGCATTCCTCTGCAGTTCTGTGTTCCATCTGCATGTGTGGTGCGTCCGTATACTGTACCGCGTCTTGTCTTTGGAGGGGAATGGGGGGCCTCTTCTCTCAGGAAGGGGTTGTGGGGTGACCGGACGGGAGGCAGCGGAGCTGTTTCAATGTTTCCAGTCTTACCTTAAATATCTAGCTTATATGAACAAAACACTAAAGCATGCTTTCCTTTTTTTTGTTTTCTTCTCCCCGGAGTCCTAGAATCCCAGTATTACCTTAAGTATGTAACTTACAAGCAACACTATACTGACGAAGTCCCTGACTTCTCTGACGTCTTTTTTGTTTACTCAGGCCTGAAGGATCAAGTTTTCCAATTGTCGTTCCAAAGACATTACCCCCTAGTCCCTGACTGAGGCTCCCCTCTAAGTTCCCAACTGAACTGAGGTCTCTTCTAAGTTCCCTACTAAACTGTAGTCTCTCCTCTAAGTTCCTAACTGAACTGAGGTCCCCTCTAAGTTCCCAACTGAACTGAGGTCTCTGGCCAATAATCAAAATTCAACTTACTCTTTTGTTTTCCCAATCCTGTGGGTTCGTCTCCTTTTTTCTTTTTTGTGTGGTTGGCCCCGTCACTGCCTCCTCTCTCAGCTGGTCCTGGTTCACGCCAAAACAAGGTTTTTAAAAACCTCGTGGCGGTTTTCAGTCAATATACCTGCAGGTTTTTTCCAGTGCCGTCGCTTCCAGAGGAGAACAGATATTGGGGCCCCACGTTGGGCGCCAGATGTTACGGGAATTTTTTTAAAGAGAAACCCTTAAATAAGGAGGATCAGATTCAAAGCATCAAAGTTTAAGTTGAATTTATTATTCTTGTACAAGAGGAGCGTTTCACAGTGCAACACGCTAAAGGGGTTACAGAGAAAAAGGCTCCCAGAGGAGCGTGAACAGTTGGTTCTTATACATTTTCCTGAAGATGGGCTGTCTCAACCCCTGTGAATTGTTAACAGTCAATTTGCATACTATGCATTTAAACAGCTTTCTTCAACATATCACCTAATGAGTAGCCAGTAAGTCCCCAATCTTGATGTCACCTCTCTGACCTGTCCCTAGGCTTCATTTTGTTCTTAAATCCCTCTATTTATACATTAACCTGAACTTTACCTTACCCTGCCAGTCTCAGGAAAACAACAATAAAGGGAAGTGCCCTAAGGACATATAATAAATAGGAACAAACATTGTATAAGTTAAAACATCCAACTAGCTGTGTAACCCTAATTTTATAACAGCGCCTTTTTCTCTCGACGCCTGACTCCCGCAGAAATAAACTATGACATTGGAAATCGGGAGCTTCTGGCGGTCAAATTGGCACTGGACGAGTGGCGTCACTGGCTGGAGGGGGCCGAACAACCATTTCTCGTATGGACGGACCACAAGAACCTAGAATACATCAGGTCAGCCAGAAGACTGAACTCCAGGCAGGCCCGCTGGTCCCTCTTCCTCACCAGATTAAATTTCACTCTCTCCTATCGCCCGGGAACCCGCAATGTTAAGCCTGACGCCCTCTCCCGCCAGTTTCTGAAGGAAGAGGAAGAGGTTTCCACGGCAGCGGACACCATCCTTCCCTCTGCTCGCCTGGCCGCCGCCATTACATGGGGGATGGAGGAGAGAGTTAGGACGGCGCTGGAGGAGCAACCAGGTCCCAGCGCCTGTCCCCCCAACCGGCTCTTCGTCCCGGCCCACCTCCGTTCTGAGGTGCTCCAGTGGGCCCACAACACGCACCTCACCTGCCACCCAGGGATCCAAAGGACGAAGGAGGTTCTTCAGCGCCGATTCTGGTGGGACTCCCTGGAACTGGACACCCAGGGGTTTGTCAAGGCCTGCCCTGTCTGCAACCGGAACAAATCCTCCCACCAGGCTCCAGCTGGTCACCTGCTCCCGCTTCCAGTGCCCCATCGTCCCTGGTCCCACATTTCTCTGGACTTTGTGACCGGTCTACACTTGAGATGGGGGTAGATCCTTACCGTGGTAGACCGGTTTAGCAAGATGGCCCACTTCATTCCCCTGCCCAAGCTCCCTTCAGCCAAAGAGACAGCTGAACTGGTCCTCCAGCACATATTCCGACTCCATGGTCTTCCAGTGGATGTGGTCTCTGACCGAGGACCGCAGTTCTCCTATGTCTTTTGGAGAGAGTTCTGCTCTCTCATTGGGGCCACGGCCAGCCTGTCATCCGGGTTTCATCCTTAATCAAACGGCCAGACGGAGCGGAAAAACCAGGAGATGGAGGTGGCTCTCCGGTGTATGGTCTCCAGTCACCCCACGTCCTGGTCGCAGCAGTTGCTCTGGGTAGAATATGCACATAACACACTCCTCAGCTCCTCCACTGGTCTCTCCCCGTTCCAGTGTGCTTATGGATACCAGCCACCCCTATTTCCAGCCCTGGAGAGGGAGGTTTCATGCCCCTCTGTACAGGCTTTCATCTGCCGGTGTCGCCGCACCTGGTCCCAGGCCAGATCCACTCTCCTGCGGTCGGTGGGCCGTTACACAGCCTCGGCCAATCGTCGCCGCACCTCAGCTCCCGCTTACCAGGTGGGACAGAAGGTGTGGTTGTCAACCCGGGACCTACCACTCCGGGTCGACTCGAAGAAACTGGCACCCAAGTTCATCGGCCCCTACGTAATTCAAAAGGTCATCAACCCTGCTGCAGTCCGCCTAAAGCTTCCCAGGTCCATGCGAGTACACCCCACATTCCATGTCTCAAAGATCAAGCCGGTTCTGGAGAGTCCCTTGATTCCTGCTACCCCGACTCCTCCACCACCTCGCCTTATCAATGGAGACCCAGCCTACACGGTGCGACGGCTTATCCGCTCTCGTCGCCGTGGGAGGGGCATCCAGTACCTGGTTGACTGGGAGGGATATGGTCCAGAGAAGAGGTCGTGGGTCCCCGCCAGTTACATCCTTGACCCTCAGCTCATTACTTATTTCCACCGGCAGCACCCGGATCAGCCCTCCAGGATCCGCCCATCCACTGATAACCCCCGCCCGAGCACCTCTGGTGCTCCACCCATCCCCGGCCCTAGCGAGGTGGACCCACCATCGTCCTCTATGGACTATTCTTCTGAGGACGAGGGGTCTTTGTAGTGTTTAAAACTGTCATAAACAACATCTTCAAATCCAGAGGTGGTGGATTTCCTAGTTAATGGGCAATAGGAAAAGATTTTTTGGATGCTTCCAGCTGCTTTGTCCTTGGAGGGTGTGTACCTCTTACGCTTTCCACCACACTGATGCACATGGCAAGCCCCACATGGCCGCAAGGACTTATTTGGCATGAGAGAGATATACTTCACACTTGTCATCAAACTCAAAGTGACAGTTTTATTGCCCCTAAGCCCCGCCCCCTGACAGCTGTCGCTGTACCGGAAGGAAGTCCCCCCTAGCCCCTCCCCTTCCGGAAGGGAGCTCCTCCTCTAAGTCCCCGCCCCCTGACAGCTGTCGCTGTACCGGAAGGAAGTCCCCCCCTAGCCCCTCCCCTTCCGGAAGGGAGCTCCTCCTCTAAGTCCCCGCCCCCTGACAGCTGTCCCTGTACCGGAAGGAAGTCCCCCCTAGCCCCTCCCCTTCCGGGAGGGAGCTCCCCCTCTAAGTCCCCGCCCCCTGACAGCTGTCCCTGTACCGGAAGGAAGTCCCCCCTAGCCCCTCCCCTTCCGGGAGGGAGCTCCCCCTCTAAGTCCCCGCCCCCTGACAGCTGTCCCTGTACCGGAAGGAAGCCGTAGGTGTGAATAACCCACCCCGCTGGGGGTCAATAACAAACACACACACACACACACACACACACACACACACACACACACACACACACACACACATACACACCGCTGACCCGTGGTGACCTTCCTGTGTCTTGTGGGAAAACAGAGGTGAGGCATGTTATGACATGTTTCACGCCTTTCTGCGACCTGCTGTTGTCTGCTGCGTCAGTTAGGATAACAAAGAGAAACAACCAAAGGGAGAAAGGAGGTGTGGAAATCACTGTACGATTCCTATAAAGCGACTGCGTGCAGCTCAAAAACCATCTTGCTGTCCTGTGGGTAAACAGAGGTGATGTCTGGTATGACAACTTTCTCACCTTTCTGCAACCCCCTGCTGGCTTTGTGTCCCTTCCTATGGCTTGTGTCTGCTGGGTTATAGGAGAACAAAGCATATTAAAATCTGGTTTCACACCTTTTTGTTACCGTCTGATGTCTTCGTGTCCCACAGCAACTCCCCCCTGTGTCTTGAGGGGAAACAGACGTGAGGTCTGGTATGCCGAGTTTCACATGTTTTTGCTACCTCCTGTTCCCCCACGATAGAGAGATTGAACATTGAATCAAATGTTTTTTCTGTTGTTCTGTTTAATAAAAAAAAGAATAAGTAACTCTGCTCAGCTAGTTTTTTTCTACGGGTACAACATCAGTGGCTAAAAAAAAGTAAATCAAGCAGCAAACAAAGACTCAAACAGACTCAAACTCCTCAGATGTGATGTCTTTTTCCCCCTCCTTTTCTCACAGGCTCCTGTGCTGCATTTCTTATCATTCGCTCTGTGTTAGTACATGTAATTACTGTGTTTCCTCTCTGTTTTATTTCAGTATACTCATCTCCTAAATTACAACAGCAGAAGGCACATTGTCGCTCTCTACAGTCTTAAAAATGTCCTTCTGCATCCTTAGTCTATGTTTCAGGTCCCAGAACTTAACTTTCAAAACCATTGACGGCTGGTGGCTTTAAAAATGTCCTTTTGCATCCCTAGTCTATGTTTCAGGTTCCTAAAACTTAACTTTCTAAACCATTGACGGTTGATGGCTTTAAAATGTCCTTCTGCATCCTTAGTCTATGTTTCAGATCCCAAAACTTAACTTTCTAAACCATCGGCTGTTGCTGTAATCAAAGAGTTGATGCAGACATTGAGGTGTGAGGCTAACCCTCCAATTGGTTGATCTGAAAAGGCGGGAGCTAACCCTCCAATTGGTTGATCTGAAAAGGCGGGAGCTAACCCTCCAAATGGTTGATCTGAAAAGGTAGGAAAAGCGTGGCTCAGAGCCTGTTGAATCAGACGGCAGAGTCAGTTGAAACACGAGGACATGATGGAGCGCGGTATGGGAAAACTTTAACTACTTTTTCAAATTTCGCATTCTACGAAAACAGACAAAACAGAAGAAGTAAACTAAAGTACTAAATGTATTTTTAGAAAATAACATTTCATCGGTGGTTCAGCCTACTTCTATTCCTTCTGACGAGGAATTTACCAATTATCCCGGTAAGTTTTTTAACATCTTTTAATTTATTTTACTACTATTTTTTGTTGTTGTTTGTTTTCAACAATGAATATCCTTTTTCATTCTTCAAGTGATTCCTCTTGAATTTGAGGACATCAGGCTCACGCAGACGGATTTTGGTAGGTTTAACATTTGCTCTTTACTTTCTTTACCTTTTTCAGTAAATTGATAAGATTTAACATTCTTATTTTCTCCCAAACTTTCATCTATAGATCTTATAGATGGAGCGTCGCTGCTAGACAGTGCTAGATCGCCTGTACAACGTCGCACATATCGTCTAGGATCAGGACGAGCCAGACCTCAAAGTCGTAGGGAAAACCCTACAGTTGAGCCCCTAACCAGAGAATCTGACGGAAGCACGAGTGGAGCATCGGGTAAGTCACAAAACTTTCTGGAAAAAAGTACTTTCTAAGAAAAAAAAAGAGAGAAAGAAATTGAATTTCTATGATATTTTAAACAGAACCCGGGCCTTCGGTTTCTCCTCTCGGGAGGTCTGTGACGGAGCCGCCTAGGCCTAAAAAACGCCGCGTCAGTCAGCAAGGTGGGCAAATGTTTTCAAAATATAAACTGAGCTTTGAAAGAATCGTTGTGTGAAATGTAAATATAACATTCTTTTATTTTTTTTTGCCGCAGTTGTAGAACAAAGGAGCATCGGCACGCAGACCGAAGCGCAACCGAAGCGAGAGGAACCCGCAGCCAGAGAGGCAGAGGATAGCGCAGCGGGGGCGGAGTGCGGGCGAAGGAGCGTCGGCACGCAGACCGAAGCGCAACCGAGGCGAGAGGAACCCGCAGCCAGAGAGGCAGAGGATACCCAAACAGGAATACAGACTAATCAAAATCAACCCGGTGCCGAAGCAGAGTTTAATCAAAATCAACCCGGTGCCGAAGACGGAGCCACAAACATAACGGATCTCCCAACGCCTCCTACGGGCTTTGGCGTCCTCGACGAGCTGGACAGGTTGGCGCATTTACAGCTACTTTTAAAGTGTTTGGTGTCTTTCTGTAGAAGGCTGTGATATTAAGCTGTGTGATGGTTAACTGAAATTAAGTAAAAAATGGATGAACGAATGTTTTTAGAGTCTGTGGATCTGTCTGATTTAATGCATGCGGTTGAGCAACTGAACCAACTCACCCCACCTCCTCCGGTAGATGTAGCCGTTGCTAACGTAGATGATCCGACAGCATCGGTGGTCGATAACTTTTTTCAATCCTTAGAAGATGCTCTTTTGCATCTAAATCAAAACCCGTCTTCAACCGATTCTGAGAATTATTTTCAGCCTTTAGAACTGGCTCTCCTGCAGGTTAACAAGACTCCTCCCTCCACCCCATCCACCTCCACCAACTCTTCCTCACTGTCAGATGAAAACCAATTGCCAAACACCTCAAATTATTCGGGTTCAACACCAAATTTAGCTGAAGTCGCTAGAAATGTCCAGCATGGTGGCGGGATTGTGAGCGGTCAGCCTGATTCACCCCCCAGACCATCCACCTCCTCCAACTCGTCCAACACGACGACCGTGTCCCGCGAGCGGTTCAACAATGTGGAGTTGAGACGCGTGTTTGCCGTTCCCCCTGCCAGAAACATACCAGATCTTGCACAGTTTTATGATGATGTGATGTTGATCCTCAGAGAAATGGCTGATGAGGTCAGAGGTCGGGTTAGGCGTAATGATGTGATACAGCTCGAATTGATTGGCGAGAATGTTCAAAATCATGTCTCTGTGGCTGTTGAGGATGAGGATGGCGATGCTATCCTGCCTGCTTTTGAGGGTTTGCTGGAACGGCTGGTGCAATCTAACGCTGAGATAGCGTCAGATGCAAGGTTGGAATTAGTGGTTCAGGTTGTGCATGATCCTAGAGGTGGTGTGAAGCGTAAGATGGAAAAAACGCTGGACTGTGAGATATTACGCATCAAAAAGCGTCATCTGTACGTAGTAAACAACGTGGATGATCAGCTCTGCTTTGCTGTCAACTTGGCCCATGTGATCGATCCTCTTGCCGCGGATAATCAGGCTTTGGAGCGAGGGAGAAGGCTGCAGAGCCTTGCCGGTCTGAGCGATCAAACCCCAGTCACCTTTACCGACGTGTGCAAATTTGAGCAAATTATAAAACGCAAAATTGTAATTTTTTACAGAAACCCTGATCAGCAGCCGCTCTCTCATTTTGAGACGGCTTTCACCGATAGATCTAATCCTCTGTTTCTATTTTTATTCCAAAACCATTATTACGGCATAAAAAATCTGAAAGCCTTTCTCGGTGCTCCATACGTCTGTCAATACTGTTACAAAACCTACACGAAGCCCTACGCACATCAATGCAAAGGTCACTGCTCTGTTTGCAACGACCCCGAATGCACTAAGCAGGCGCTCAAACCTGTTGTGTGCAACGATTGCAACAGGACGTGTCGTACGGCTCAGTGTCTTGTTAGGCATAAGGAGCCTCGAGAAAGACTACCGCGTAAAACAAATAGCGGTACTACCACTAGCAGTAGTATATGCGAAACCATCAAGAAATGTAATAAATGTAAAAATAATTATTACGCGTCTCAAAGTAAAGATCACAAATGCATGCGGCCTAAATGCACCATCTGCGGAGAGAAATTAGTCTCAGACGCCACTGATCACCACCACTGTTTCATGCAACCTTTGCCTGCTACTGCGACTCATGCGCAGAAACTGATTTTCTATGACTTTGAAACATTTGTTGTTCAGCAAGATGTGCACAAGCCTTTTCTTGTCTGCACCAAAACGTTGAAGGGTGTGCGCTGGTCGTCTTACGGTCTGAATTGTGTCAGGGACTTTCTCCTGCATTTCAGGAGGCCCATGTACCGAGACAGCGTGTTTGTGGCTCACAACGCTAAAGGCTTTGACAGCTATTTGGTCATAAACACCATGATAGAGATGGGGCTACAGCCTTCTCTCATCATGCAGGGCAGTAAAATTCTCTGTTTCCAGGACCCTGATTACAATCTAAAATTCATCGACTCGCTGTCTTTCCTCACCATGCGTCTCAGTGCTATGCCTAAAGCGTTAGGTTTCTCTGACCAGACCAAAGGGCATTTCCCTCACATTTTCAGTTCAGAGAGGCATTTGCAATACATCGGAGCTTACCCTCCGCCGTCTGATTACGGTGTGGAGCGCATGGCTCCTGCTCAGCAACGTGAGTTTTACGACTGGTACAGAGAGGCGAGTCAGGATGTGTTTGACTTCAAGAAGGAAGCTCTGCGGTACTGCGAAAATGATGTTGACATTCTTGCCAAGGGTTGTAACATGTTCAGAAACCAGTTCCTCGCTGACACGGGTGTAGACCCTTTCGGATGCATCACCATTGCCTCAGCATGCATGAAGGTCTTTCTCACAAATTTCCTTCCTCCTAAAACCCTGGCCATACCTTCACCAGACAACTACAGGCGCCAGACCAAGAGCTACTCTCACGCCTCCATCCAGTGGTTGGAGTGGGTAGCGCGCAGCAACAATGTGTTCATTCAGCACGCGTTAAACATGGGGGAGAAGCAGGTGGGGCCGTACTTTGTCGACGGTTATGCCGAGATAGACGGTGTTGCGCATGCCTGGGAGTTTCTGGGGTGCTTTTATCACGGTTGCCCATCTTGTTTTAACCCGCTTGACACTTGCCCTCTGAGGCGCATCCCCTTTGAGGAGGTTTTCGCGGCGAATGAGAAAAAAATTGATGCTTTGAAATCTGTTCATGGTGTTCGTACGGTTGTGATGTGGGAGCATGAATGGCTGTCTATGAAAAATGTGCACGTGGGTGTGAAAGCTTTTCTCAGAAGCTTCCTCCCTCCCGAACCCCTGTGCCCCCGCGACGCTCTCTTTGGCGGCAGAACAAGCGCTGTGAGGCTGAGGTACACAGCAGGGCCTAACGAGACTGTGCACTACGTAGACGTCACTTCTTTGTATCCGTATGTGAACTGTAGCTTCTCCTACCCTCTAGGTCACCCCACCATCATCCACAAAGACTTTGATGCCCCACAAAACTACTTTGGGTTTATCAAAGCCACCATTCACCCTCCTAGAGGTCTGCGGTTCCCTGTGTTACCTTACAAAACATCTAACGGGAAATTGGTGTTCACCCTCTGTCGTACCTGCGCTGAAATCAACAATCAGACGGGTCCGTGTAGTCATGACGAGCGGGGTAGAGCATTGACGGGGGTGTGGGTCAGCGTTGAAGTGACTAAAGCTCTCGAACTCGGTTACAGAGTAGGCGAGATCATTGAAGTGTGGCACTTTGACCAACGTAGCGACTCCATTTTTGTCGGCTACATGCATACCTTCCTAAAAGGTAAGCAGGAGGCTTCAGGCTACCCGCCAGAGGCCACTGATCAAGAAAGCCGGGAAAAGTACATCAGAGACTATAAGCTGCATCAGGGTGTGCAGCTGGAGGCTGACAAGATTGAGGTGAACCCCGCAAAGAGACAGGTGGCCAAATTATGCCTCAACAGCTTCTGGGGAAAGTTTGCGCAGAGAAGCAATCTGCCCCAGACCACCCTGGTCAGTGATCCTGATGAATTTCTCAAATTCATGTTTTCTGGTCAGTACAAAGTGAAGTACTTTAATTTTCTGAACGACAAGACCGCTATGATTCAGTGGAATTATCAGAAGCAGTGCGTCGTGCCTCCAGGTAGAGCCAATAATGTGTTTATCGCTGCATTCACTACCGCTTATGCCCGTCTTAAACTCTACGGCTATCTAGAGCAGGTGGAGGAAAATGTTCTGTACATGGATACCGACAGTCTGATATATGTGGTGAAAGAAGGGCAAACTCCTCTAAAACTGGGTAACTATCTGGGGGATTTGACCGACGAGCTGGACGGTGACACCATTCAGGAATTTGCAGCCGCTGGTCCCAAAAGCTATGCCTACCAGACTAAACACAGGAAAAAAGTAGTACTGCGCGTCAAAGGCATCACTCAGACGAGAGAGTGCGCTGAAAAGGTCAACTTTGACAGTGTCAGGGAGTTGGTGGAAGGTTACCTTGAGGGCTCTCGCGGGGGCGTTATTGAGACACCGCAGCACACCATCAGACGTGATAAAAAGAACTTCGTCTTGAAAAACTCCACATTTCAGAAAAAGTTTCGAGTGGTGTATGACAAGAGACGTCTCTTTAGCGACGGCACAACTCTACCTTTTGGCTATTGAAACAGGAGGAGAGCAATAAATCAGACAGACCCGAAAAAAAAAAATGTCACACCTTCCTAGCATGGAGGAAGTTGAGTTTGATCCCAGACTTGTAGCACCATTTTCATGCATGATTGTGGGACCGAGTGGGTGTGGGAAAACTTATTTTGTAAAAAGTGTTATTGAAAAGTGTGAAAATGTAATAAATGTTGTACCTGAAAATATTGTTTGGATTTATACTTCTTTTCAACCAATGTATGCCGAGTTACAGAAATCGAATAAAAAGATTAAGTTTGTTGAAGGACTTCCTGATTCTTTTGATGACCCAGAGCTGTTTCCTCCTGATCAGAACCATTTGATCATTTTGGACGATGTTATTTTTCAAGCCTCCGACCATCCTGAAGTGGTCAAAATTTTTACTCAGTACAGACATCATAGAAATATGAGTGTGTTTATGTTGACGCAGAATGTATTTCATCGGGGTAAACACAGTCGTACCATGAGTTTGAACAGTAATTATCTTGTATTGTTTAAAAACCCCAGGGACAAATTACAGATGAATATATTGGCACATCAGATCTTCCCATCTCAAAAAGCTTTCTTTTTAGAGAGTTTCGAAGACGCCACCAAAGACCCCCGCGGGTATTTATTAGTCGATCTCACACCTTCCTGTCCAGATCCGTACAGGCTGAGGACGGGTGTAGTGCCTCCACAGTGGCCGACCGTATATGTTCCTAGAACAAAGTAAGTCTCTGTCATCGTCATCAGCAGCAGGAGCAGCATGTCGGCGCGTATAAGAAGAAATGCACCCTTACTTAAAGCTCTGTACCACGCCACGCCTCGTAAACGTAAAGACATTCTTGCCCACTCTTCCCCGGACTTTCTGCAAGCTCTGTGTGAGATTGCTTTGAATCTTTTAAAAGGGAACATTCCTCTGTCTTCTCCTCAATACAAAAAACTGAAAAGCCGACGAAAAGTTATCAGACTGCTTGCTGATAAAAAGACGGGTTTAAATCAGAAACGTCGAACCTTGATGAAACAGTCGGGGGGCTTTATTTTGCCTCTGCTTTCAGCTGCGGTACCCATCCTCGGTAATCTTATAGGAGGACTTGTTAATAGAAGATAAAAAGACATGGCCCTGAAAACGTCGCAGAAAATGTTTCTCGTCGCACCTCATCAGTTAAACCGCCTGAATCAACCTGAATCCTCCATCAGACAAACGGCCGAAAATGATTTAGACGCAAAAATGAAAGAGGTATTAAATGAGCCGGGGCTGAGTTCTTATGAAAAAATTAAAAAATACGACGCCTTGCTGCAGAAATATCTCAAGCTGATGAAACAAGGTCAAAAAGAGGAGCGTAGGGTAACTTTGACTTTACAACACGACCCGAGAGAAGAGCCGTCGGATTTTACACCTAGCCATCTTGCTGAGGTCATAAAAAGCCTTCCCCCGCGCGACCGCAAGAATGCCGAGTACATTATGAAGAAATTATCCAGAAGCGACGCTGGATGGAATTCAAAGGGTGAATTTATTTATAAAGGACAAACCGTGAAAGGGTCTCATATGATTGATTTATTTAAAAACATCTCCCTCCCTTATAAAAAAACCCAGACCACGCCGCCTAGAGGCTGGATGAGTTTCTTAAATACTCTGTCAGACCTCAACATTCCCTTATCCTCTGTGAATAACCCTCGAGCTCGCGAGCAATATCGTCGCCTCAAAATGGATGAAACCCGGGGCGGTCTTGAAAAGCGGAAAATAATACTGTCCCCACGCTGGAGCAGACCAGAGGGTCAAGATAACGAAGAAGAAGAAAACACATTAGCTCCTCCAGCGATCAAACGAGTGTCCGGAAGGAAGGTAACCCTCTCCCCACAGTGGATTACTCCGAAAGAAGAAGAAGAAGAAGAAGAAGAAAACACATTAGCTCCTCCAGAAATCCCAAAAAGAGCGACCAGAAGGAAGGTAACCCCCTCCCCGCAGTGGATTACTCCAATAGAAACCCCAAAAGGACGTGGTCGTAGACGGGGTAAAAAGAATAAATCTCCCTGGATCCCCTTTTCTCTTTAAATGAATGTAAACGTACAAAAATTGTTTTTCTCAATAAAGACTTTATTGATCACATTCTGTCTACAGAGAGTTATTTTTCATAATAATAGGTCATTCATAGGTTGTAACACTGATTAAACATTTGCAAAGAACAAGATCCGTGGTTAAAACATCTGGAGCTTCGATTTCTAATACAGCGTTGATATTTCTCCACAAAATGTGATACAGTATGATCATTTTTTATCACATCGTCGTCATACAGAGACAACAGTCGATCAAAGGACACTCCGCATGCCCTATGGCAGAGATAATAAACGCAATGTTGACCGCATACGGTGGACAGGGTGTGTTGAAGCTGACGATCGTGGTACAATATCCGATCAGAACGCTGCTCCAAAAACTGTAAGATGGTTGAGGGGTAATGAGTAAAGTCCGGAGGAAAACCAAAAGAGTCAAAAAAGGTGGCTACGCCGTCCTCTTCCAGAGTCAGAGAGAGCCAGTGCTCACCGGGCTGGTCTGCAGGGTGTGTGTTGACTATAAAGTAGACTGGGGTGTCAAAGGAACGTGTCAGTAACGGCAACTGATCAGAAGCCCACACACCGCAGAATTCATCTCCTAGGAGACGATGCAAAAGGTTTTCCAGTTCATGATTATTCATGTTTTGTTTGTTTTTTTTTTTTTTTGTTTTTTTTTAATAATAATCCACCAGCACCTGTCTTTTAGAGTTAATTTCCAGAATGGAATCGTAACAGGCGTAGACGATCAGGGTGGTGGTGTGTGGTAAGGCTACTCTGAATCTCATCTCCAATCTTAAATTCCCATTGGAAACAGGGGACAGAGCATCGCTGTCATCAGTCGGGTTGAGATTAAACACAAACAGAGAGTATCCGTGGTTAAATTCGTCACGGCTGATGCTCAGAGGTAGATCTTTCAGGTGTCTTCCTGTGGCGATAAACATGTTGTAAAACTCTCTGACCGAGCTGCCTTGATTAAACTGGGGCTGGAAAGCCTTAGCCGGAACCTGTCTGCCGTCCTTACAGAGGGCCATATATTCTACGCTGTTGTGGATAAAATTGAAAGGCGACAGGTCTCTTTGTCCTGTGAAAGCTTCATGGTGTACCATACCCAGCACCACGTATTTAGGCATAGCACCCAGAAAGAGGTTCTCCTGGTTACAAATCCTGGAATTCGCGGGTATGGAGTAGGTTTTTACATTGACGCGTGACAGGGGGTACAGCGCGTTACCCCTCTGCAGAGCGGCTGTGTGACCCAGACGTATAGCGGGGGAGACTGTCACTTTTTTAACAAACAGCGAGGCGCCTAGTATTCTCAGACGGAAAGCAGAATCGCGAGCTCCCATCAGGCAGAAAGCGTCACTGGCTCTGGTCAACTTGATTCTCATATCCACCGAATTCAGAAGGAGTCTCTCACAGAAAAATACATCCCCATGGAGGGGACCAAACAGGTGTACTTCCCGGGAATTGGCTGAGAAGGCTGCTCGTGAGTTAAGCCCGCGATTAGGACCGTTGTTGGTCACAATAGAGTTCACTGCTCCGGCCGTGTCTTTGTAAAAAAGACCCGCGCTGAATTGACTCTTGAGCGTATCTTTAGAGTAATTGAGTAGGGTTTCAATCATGGCTCTGTACGGATGCGTAGCACTAGATTGTGAAATTAATCTATCCCCCAGAATAACGTCGCACTGACTGAAAATTGTATTCAGAGGGTAGTTGATCAGGCCCACAGCGGCGTCATTCGCCAGGTCTGTACCGTCTGCGTTGGTGATTTTCACGCGGAGATGCAGCAAGGTGTCGTTCAAATCCAAATACTTTTCACCATCTCCGGGAATAAAGAACTCAATGTGGCCCCCGTCGGTGATGGCCGATAGAGGAAGAATTTCAGTGTAGACCTTATCTTCGATAGACAGCTGCGTCATGGGGGCTGAAAATAAATCCAGCTCCGCCAGTGTGCACTCGGGTGATTTTTGGTGTAAAAGAGCCATATTGCTTTTTTTTAAATTTCCGTCTTCTTGTTGTATTAATTAGGTCTAAAAGATGTCGCTGCTTCTGGCAGACTTCCTCCCCTTCGGCTTGCTTCTCCCTACTGATTTTTTCCTTTTGTGACTCGCACGTTTATTAGGGAGCGAAAAAACACGATCCCCCGGCGGCCTCCTCCTTTGTCTACGCGATAAAACCATAATCCCTCCAGACCCCTCCTGATTCTGTAGGTTGGTCATACTCCCCACCGCAGTTTTTATCACATCAGAGGCGATGTTGCTAGCGGCCGATTTAAGGTGTGGCTTGGCGAGGGCAAAGCCTCTTTTCACTAGAGGAGAGACAAAACGAAACAATCTCGAGAAGATGGAGCCTATACCACGACCGTACATGACCGGTGCTCCGTAAAAACCGGGTAAAGCACCTCCCACTTGACTTTCATAATAGTTTATGAAGCGATGAGGATCTTCTCTCAGACGCACATGGGCCATGTTTTTTATTTATTTTAATACAGGATGCTGAGTCGCGGCTGGTTTAAAGTGAAGTTTCAAAATAACCTTCCCGTAGACAAAGTCCACACAACGGTTGCGATCCGTTTTAACCTCGATATGAATAGTTTTAATGTAACTTTTAGACACGCGCACGTAATGCACCGTATTGTACCTGAGACTCACCACGTCTCCGAAACCACCTTTAACATTCACCACGCTCAGCAGCGGTGAATAGCTGTCACCGATCGGTTGATACTGAATGATGTCTGTGTAAATAAAGAGGTTATAAATACCTCTTTTGAGATCGCACGGATAGGTAGCCGGACGGGGAGAGAGGTTCCACCACTCACCCGGTTTAAGACCCAACATGTAGGCCAAGGGGGCTTGCGCTCGGATTTTATACTGATCGGTGCCTCTGAAATCAATGCACTTGGTCACGTCGTTGTAAACAGCATCGGCTGCGGGGTCATATTTTTTGAGTTTCGGTACAATTTGTTCCAGGAGGTCTCTCGGTTTCTCATAATATCCTCCCCGACCGAACGTTTGAATGATGAGCGTTCCAGGCTGTGTACCATCATATTTTTCTTCTTTACCCGCTGGAATTACAGATTCATCCGGGTTTTTCATAAGCTCGATATAAGCGTTCTCCCGAGGTAAAGTATACCACGTGTGAGGATAAATGATTTCGCACAGACCCACCTCCCATTCTCCGTTCAGCTCGATAGCCTTGGCCAAGTCTACCGTGTAATTTGAGCTGGTGTTATTTTTAAACACGTCTTTACTAGCGTTGGAAGGTAAGGTGACGTAAAATCCTACGTCTGTCGCCATATCCGACGGTATGATCGGTCCGCGTCGTTGAGCGCGGCTTTTATATATTTTTCAGATCCGAGGCCTTGACCCAGCTATTGAATTTATCAGGCCAGTTTTTCCAGCGCACAAAAACCTGTTTTTCACCCTTGACGGTACGTCGTTTCAATATTTCTTCAACGTGATACGTCCTGTCTTTTGGCATTTTTACTTTTTGCAACTCTGCCTCGTAAAAGGAGCCCTCGATAGGCTCGCCGTCATAATCTCGGAGTTTGTACACAGGGGGTGTACGAGGAATGCAGCCCTCCACCGTAAACACTTCGTCCGTAAAACTCTGTTCATATTTTTTATCAAACGCACCTCTGACCTTGGATAATCTGACAAGATCACCCTTTTTAAATTTCATCTGCACCGCCTGACGGTGTCGCGTAGGAAACGTACCGTACAGATTTTGAAACACTTGAGAGGCATTCTCGGAGGTCACCTGCATAGGCGCCATTTTTATACTTTTATGAAAGCTGTGATTGTAGCTTTTCACCAAATCCTGTAAAACGTCGAGGTATCGCCTTGTGTTGTTAGCCGTAAAATATCTCCACATTCTAGTTTTTAACGTACGGTTAAACCTCTCAATAACAGAGGCCTTCAGATCACTCGCTGTAGCAAAGTGTACAATGTCATGCTTCTTCATCAGAGCGTCAAAACTCTTGTTGAAAAACTCCTTACCGGCATCCGTTTGTAACTTTTCAGGGATCTGACTGTCTTTGAAGATTGAAACAAAGGCCTTCACCACCTCGTCTGCGTTTTTTCTCTTTAAAACACGCACGTATGCTTTTTTTGAAAATACATCTATGACCGTTAGTAAATATTTAAACCCGTCGTTGTGTTCCACCAAGGCCTGCATGTCACAGAGATCTGCTTGAAATTGATTTAAAGGCCTAGGGACAAAAACTCTGTTTCTGGTGAAATGTATTCTGGCTGGTTTATGCAGAGTGTAGGTATCTTGCTCTTGTAAAAAATCTTTAACATTTTCCACACTGACTCTCTTCCCCATTTCATCCTGCACACCCCTATGCAGTCTGTCTACACCTCCAAAACTAGCCGGGTGCGCCGGGTTGTAATACACTCTTTTCATGATCCGTCTCACCGCCATTCTGCCTGCACCAAACTCTCAGGGTTTAATGAAAAACACACCACTTCGGATCGCTTCTTTATCTCTTTTAATGATTGTATTGTAATAGGATACAACAATGGTTAAGATACATAAAGGATAAAACACACGCACACACACACACAAAGCGTAATACTGTTACATATTATTATTTACATAAAAGGAGACAGCCCCGATGGTCATCCTCCCTTCTACATAGGTTACAAGTTTTCTACAATAATTACCCATTTAAAAAAAAAAATACTCAAAATAACTCTTCTTTCAACAGTGTCAGTTCTCTTATTCCGACTATGTTCCGGTCAATCAGCTCGTCGTACACGCTGTTGATGTAATCCAGCATGTTTCTCGCGGATCTGAGCTCATGTAATATGGTCAGCGCCACGGTTCTGACTCTCCCGTCGTCCTCTCGGATGTTGCGTGCGGTCAGGAGGCGCTGGACGGAGGGAATGAAGTGAGGGTGAGTGAAAAGCATCTTCGTTATCCCCTGAAAGTTGATCCGGTAGTACTCATCATCCACAGGGTCCAGACACGGATGATGTCTCTGGCTAGGGTGGTTGGTCTGACAACCATAGCACTGCTTGGTTCGATACTTTTGAACAGTGATGTTGAGCAGATGCATGACGGCTGCCTTTACACCGGTGAAGAAGGATGATGACAGCACCCCGTCGATCTCGTCTACAGGAGACGGTGTAGCGGGTGAAGAGGGTGGCGTAGGGGGACACGGAGACTCCGTGTCCACCTCCATGTCTGCGGCAGTGTGGTCGTCGAGGATCGGAGGTGCAGAGGCCAAGCTCTGCACATGGTCCGGAGAAGGGGATGGGAGGGTCGCGGAGGCCTGAGCAGAAACTTCACACCAGGGTGCAGGCTCCTGAGGCAGGGGGGTCCATGCGGTGGTGACCCGTCTCTGGTTGTAGCGTCGGTTGAAATTTTCCATGTCTTTCAGTCAGGAATGAACCAGTCCGTGAGATGTGTCTCCTTTTTATGCATCGCACGGATGAGGGAAGGCGTGGTTTCAGAAGGACAGATTTTTTTTTACCGCCAGAATGTCATTCCATTTCCGGCAGCAGGCAAACAGAGATGTAATTTTTTCTCCAATTTCAGCCATCTTGTCCCTCCACGCAGCTCCCGGCAGATCTATCAGGGTCTGGAATACACCACACTCTGAATTAAAACACTCCAAGAGGAAGCGCTCCGCAGATCCTGTCTCTCCAGAAGGCCTGAGAGTGCCACGTAAGAACCAGCGACCGGAGGGGCAGGATCTTGATTGCCAGACCGCGTTGAAAGTAGTCTCAGTCTCGGCCTCCAATCTGGGCTGTTTAGCGGTTACAGCGCCTTCCTGATCCTCGGGGTCCTCGGACTGGGTGAGTAGGGCAGAGCGATTTGACATCACCAGTCTCAGCACTGCCCAGTCGTTGGAACTCAGCATTCCCACAGCAGACAGAGGCCCCGCTGTCTCACCCTCACTCCTCTGATACAGCCAGAGTTCACCCGTCGAGTACTTGAACACATACCCCCAATAGCCTTGCACTCCGTACGGCTCCAGAGACCACTCCTCACGCAGAGATTCGCACGCGGGTGCTTGCAGTCTGCATAGATAGACTACGCTCTTCTTCGGAGCATCAACAGTCGAATTTGATGCCTGAAAAATTGTAACCGGGGTCTCGCATATCATGGATGCGGCGACGCCATTCCGTTGTGCATTCTGCCCTGCATTCTGCATGTCTTCGTTGCTGTCTCTGACGGGACTAGATCTTTTCAGCGGCATGATGATGATGAGTGTCTTCGTTTTTCAGCAAGATGGTTTTTGAGCTGCACGCAGTCGCTTTATAGGAATCGTACAGTGATTTCCACACCTCCTTTCTCCCTTTGGTTGTTTCTCTTTGTTATCCTAACTGACGCAGCAGACAACAGCAGGTCGCAGAAAGGCGTGAAACATGTCATAACATGCCTCACCTCTGTTTTCCCACAAGACACAGGAAGGTCACCACGGGTCAGCGGTGTGTATGTGTGTGTGTGTGTGTGTGTGTGTGTGTGTGTGTGTGTGTGTGTGTGTGTTTGTTATTGACCCCCAGCGGGGTGGGTTATTCACACCTACGGCTTCCTTCCGGTACAGGGACAGCTGTCAGGGGGCGGGGACTTAGAGGGGGAGCTCCCTCCCGGAAGGGGAGGGGCTAGGGGGGACTTCCTTCCGGTACAGGGACAGCTGTCAGGGGGCGGGGACTTAGAGGGGGAGCTCCCTCCCGGAAGGGGAGGGGCTAGGGGGGACTTCCTTCCGGTACAGGGACAGCTGTCAGGGGGCGGGGACTTAGAGGAGGAGCTCCCTTCCGGAAGGGGAGGGGCTAGGGGGGACTTCCTTCCGGTACAGCGACAGCTGTCAGGGGGCGGGGACTTAGAGGAGGAGCTCCCTTCCGGAAGGGGAGGGGCTAGGGGGGACTTCCTTCCGGTACAGCGACAGCTGTCAGGGGGCGGGGCTTAGGGGCAATAAAACTGTCACTTTGAGTTTGATGACAAGTGTGAAGTATATCTCTCTGGCATGTAGGGCTTTATTGTTGGTGCAGGGTACAAAGCTCTGACTGCATGATGGCCCATGAAATATGATGGAGGGAGCCTGTGGCTGTGCAGGAAGAACCAGGAGTACGGGTGCTGCCGACACCGCGGGTGGTTCGTAGGTGGACGCAGCAGGCTTTGGCTGAATGTATAGGTGGACGAGGTAGGCTTTGGCAGAATGGGCCGGTCCACATGAGTTGGTTCTGGCTCTTTAAAAAATGAAGTGCTTATGACAATTTACCTCCGCTTCTCACCACGCCTTTTTCCAGCCTCGTGATGAAGGTGCTGGTACTGTACTTGAGGTCGATCTGGTGGTGGTAGGGATGTTGGCAGCACAGGAGCCTCTGGAAACAGTGTCTCCGACAGCACTTTCAGGTGAGACGTTACCTTTGGCATTACTGTTGGCCTGTAGTTGGTCTTTGTCTCCTCCTTTGCAGTGAAGGTCAAGAACCCTAACCCTAACCGCCAAGGATGGGATCGTCTCGGAGTCGATCTACAATCCTTTTATACTGCCCCTTCAGAGAAGCCGTGACCTTGCTGGGGGAGGAGAGCTGATTGGCCGGCGCTCGGTTTTTGAGCATTTTGAGGAGGAGGTAGAGCAGACGACTGTCCTCCGTCACCTGTGCCGCCTGAGGGTACCTCATCCAACCAAACTTGGTCTTCTGGGCTGCTCTGGTCTCGGGTGAGTCAGCCCCAAGGCACCGACCAAACAGTGTGTAGCCCCACCTGGACTCGTACTGTTTAACGAATCGAGCGGCGGTCTTGACATGCTCGTGAAGAGAGCTGGCGGTGGTGGTGATCTTCAGCCTGAGGTCCACTGGCACTAGGTGGAGGTCGCTGTTGTCTGCCAGTTCTAGAAGCAGCACGGCCAGTGCCTCCATTCCTCTATTCCTGGCAGATGCAGATGTCTCTGGCTCATGAGCACATCTTGCAGAGCAGGACTATCCTCCTCCTCCACCTGTTCTGCCTGGGTGAGGACAGCATGCTTCCTACAGACGCTGTCAATAGGATCCTCCTCTGACTCTGAAGACATGCCAAGACCCTCGTCTGCCATCTCTTCATCTTCACCCTGTTCTTGTTCAGCCGACTCCTCCGACTCTTCCTCACGTGACCTCCCTTCCTCAACTGCAAACATATAATTGTATTGATCACAAATGTGTCTTGTAGTTACAACCACCACCTGTGGATTCCTTCAATAATATGCATGGTTTCTTGGCTTCATGCTTTAAAAGTTAACTTTATACTATGTTCATCATCATTCCTAGAATATGCATGAAAAACTATGGATTACTAAGGATAACCTTGCTTCATGGGTACTAATACTGTTGAAGTGTGTGATTAAGTACTGTACCTTTCTGCACATAGTAGTCCCTAGCAGTGAAGCTGGTGGACTGGCACATGGCATACTGCACAGCAAAGGTTATCAAGTATACCTGAAACACATGACCATTTTGACTGTTATTGTATGGGCTTAGAAGTGATGACTAAAGCTGTGAAATAAAACATATCATTGAAACTATGCTATATCACAAGTGTTTTTATTATTATTATAATGTATGATGTGTTATATCGACCTGTGTCTCTAATAAAGCTTTATATGTATAAATATTATATTTTAATTACTTACTTGGAATGGCATAATCCCACATCTCTGTGAAGGAATGGCATTGAACAGGTGTGCGTGCAACCCCTCCAGAGAATTACTGCCTCGCCGGCACCTGTACTTGTTCAGCCGAACGCCATTCAGCACCACCACCTTCACAGAAACATACAGCTGTATGCCAGGGGGATCCTGTAAAGCACAACATATTGCAAGGTCCTTATTAAATATTGCGTCCTTTGAAATGTTGCTATACAAGTTTGAATGGTTTTATAATGACACACGATGACTGCAAAGACATTAACCCACCTACATGCAACTGAGATGCTTGCTCACAGTTGTCCAGTGAGCATCCACTGCCTCTGTTGACTTGAATAGGCGGATTCCATCAATGTCAAGGCCTGCTAGTCCCCTGAACTCGGCAATGATGGACTCAATCACCAAAGCAGTCTCCTGTAACGCATATAATGTATTCTCAACTTTGACTGTTAAATCACATTCCAATAATTAGAAAATGTTGTTACTCCGAATGATCTTACATTTATTTTCAAAACTAGATCCAACTGATACCTTAGTCTAGTACAGTTGAATCCATATCCATGAATCATGTATGTTTTCTTATTAATGAAATTCATACAAGGATCAATATCACATTTACCACAACCCGACGGGTAATGCGCCTGACATACGACCGGATTTGGTGAGGCTTGAGGAGGGCCATCATCTCCTCGTCCGTATACCTGGCGTACAGCTCAGGGTTGCCACTCCTGACTGCCTGGACCAGGAGCATCATGTCCGCCTTTTTGTAGGCGAGCACGGCACCTGCCAGGGCACTCATGAACACCCCGTACTTGGCGTGGCTCTGTTTGATAACAACAGCATCCCAGCGGTGCAGTCAGTGTCAGATGTCCAGTCTGACCACAGTACCCCTCTTCACCCAGTCACCAAACAGATTCTCCAAGAGATGAACGGCTGTCACTGAAATTATATCAACATTTTGTGTACGTGTGTTACATGTTTTAATAACTGTTACTGTATGCCATGTGTTTCTTGCTATATATATATATATATATATATATATATATATATAAAGTTTACTGACATGTACATCACTTGGATTATCAATTTCATCATAGGTTTCAATGGAATTGTTATTAAACTTACAGCAGTTGTCTGCATACAACACTTTTGGCGCAGGAGCATTGGCACGTCGAAACCTGGCAATGAGAACTTTGGCCATGCTCCTCAGACTCAGCTGCTGCTGCCACCACCACTGTAGTCACGAACTGGCCCCACTCGTTCAGCACACTGGTGACGTACTGCATGGTGCCCTAGCCATCGCCATATATCTTCTTGAGGACCTATGAAAACAAAGCAGAACATTCATGGTGTTAATTAACAGTCTGTCTGTTCCATATGATCAGAAGTACTTTATACATACTTTTCTAGTGCCATCAATGCACAGGATTTCTCCAGTCACGCTGAGGAGTTGGTGTCTGTACATGGGCATCTTTTTGATCTCCATGATCAGGTGAGCGTGCCTCAGAACACGTGCCGACGGAAGGGGAGACGGGGCAATAAGAGGGGTGTAAGTGGTGGCTGCTCTCGCAAAGGACAGGATGCCTTTTTGAGATGACGCGGATCCAGCTGCGTGGGCCTCGTACAGGATAGTCTGGTACAGGTCACGTCGCTCCACGTACCACTCGTCGTGGCCCTGCTGCAGCAGTCTCTGCACCTTGCTCATGGACACAGCGTTGAGTTGGTCACTGATCTGTTATTGTATGTGCTTACACTGCAAAAACTGGTAGTCTTAATATAAGAAATAAATACTTGGTTTGAACAGATATAGACTAAAATTAAGTGAAAAATTCTGCCAGTGCAGTAAGATAATCACACTTGGTAAGATTTCTTAAAACAAGAAAAAATAAGCAAGTGAGAAATATCTTAAAATAAGTGGTGAAACACTCATTCCAAGTGCTGTATGCAAGCCAAATAATCTCAAAACTAGCTTTTCAATTCTTATTTCACTTTTTGTTTCTTACTCAAATTGAGTGAAAAAAAACCTAAATCAAGAGCAACTTAACAAGATGATTCTTCTTAATTCAAGAGTTATGATTAGCTTTTATCTTAAATCAATACATTTAAAATCATACACAGAGAATATTGTTAACAACATTTATTTGAAGTGCTTGCAGAATAGCTGGATTCCTTTCAGTAATTACAATCATAACAAAGTTTGCAAAAATAAACATTAAAAAAGTACCTCTGAAACACCCAGAGGTAACAGAGGCTATAACCTCATTATCTCTGAAAACATTTTAAATATGAGACAGAACATGGTAGTCAAAGAAAAAAATACTTTTCATGAACAAAAATAGACAGTGTTAGATCCCGAGTTAACCCCTGTACAGGTGGTACCGGTCCAGCTGTCCGTCTCACAGGTCCGATCCTCAAGCCCATGGGTCTTACTCCATCGGGACAGTTTAGAGGATTGTTTAAGCTGGTGGCGAGGAGATTCGCCTAGCTTCTAACTGCCTTCATCCGCACGTCTACCCTGCTTACTCTAGTATAGCACCTGACCGAATAGCCCCTGTGGGCCAAATACTACACTAGCCGTGTGCGTTCACGGCAGCTCTCCTCTCATTGATCTGTGCACTTGGTATGGTTGCTAGGATATTTTTTTAATGGCTCGGACAGTGAGCCTTAAGGGTCTGTTAATTTCAGTAGGCTAGAGTAACCTATTAGAACCATTAGATGTTGAACACACTATAACTTATGATTACACCCTAAAGGAAATGTTATAAAAGTAAGGTCCACAACTTATTCTTTAACTGCAGTGGATATATTTATTGCAAAGTTTAGCAAGGGCGAGCATACAGTTTAATTCATTCAAATATGATTAGTTCTATTGTCTAAATCACTATCCCTATATTAATAAATTTGATAACCTGATACAAAGGCTGTCGCTGAATTACTGAGGTTGGTCCAATTTAGAGAGGAGAGAGGGAGGGAAAGGGTGAAGCGGTGATCAGTCAATCCAATCCTTTCACAACTGCCATACTGCTTGATTTCATCAAGAGTCCCTGGCTTTGTCCAAAGCCCCAAAAGTCCCTGATATCCACAGTCTCTCATTGGTAGGATGAACACGAAAAGAGTTCCGGTTGGTCCAGACGAGACCCACAGCTGATTTGGGGGTGGTTATCCTCCTTGGCTCGGCTCCCGCTTGCCAGCTGTGGCTCACCGGATTCTTCTCTCGCGATGTTGGGCCGTTCATCTTCCCTTTCTGTGGTTTGGCGTCTAAGTCCGTAGATTCAATGTTCCCGTTGAGGTCTGTCGTTCACCATGTCTCGAACTTGGGTGCTGGCTGATGAGAATAACTACGATCTCCATTGTGCAGTGGCTCTTATACTCCTTGTTTGCTGGATATTCCCCCTGTCAGGCTACAATGAGTCACTTGCCGGAGTCCAACCATATTAGGTGGTGATTGTCATAGTTCATTCTCTCTGTTTGTCCCTCCAGATGTTTCCTGTTTGCTTCACTTATCCCCTTCTCACCCTCTCTCCAGACTGGTAGCTCGAGTTTCACTTCCTCAACCCCTCAGCATGATTTAGTTACTATTAGTTCTTTAGCTACTAACTGTTGCAATGATTTCACAATCTCCAGCAGTCAGAATCTTCAGTTATAATCACAATCTTTTCTTACGGTTACACTCATTTCAACATTTCATTTTTGCATTTGTTTAAACACAGAATCATCATTAATCACATTTCAGCTTAGCTCATTTTTATCTTTATGCATTACTCTGCCCGGGGGGGGGGGGGGGGGGGGGGGGGGGGGGGGGGGTTCACTTCCCCATTTGCAAGGCCAGACAGTGAGACACTCTGTCATCTGCCTCACAGATTGTTATTTTAACTTTTCCGTTGTGTCAGCGGATCAGGGATCTCAACTTACTTGACAACAGCAAGTCTTCAGTATGTGTAAAACTTCAAAAAACACAGGGGCTTGAGTTTTGTACACCCCCCTTCAAGCCTGAACAGCTCTATTTCTTAATGAAAGCATTCCACTCTGCCATGGCTCTTTTGTACGAGCCTGTGGTGTCTCACTCGTGGATACTGTCCTGTAAGACTTCTGTCTGAATGACAGAGAGAAGAGTCGCCACACACTTAGGATAGGTGAAATGCAGGGTGTAGTAATAACCCATCAGATACAGCAAACCACCAAGTTCTTCTGTGGCAAATGTGGTGACAGGAGTGTTTCCAATTGCCAGAAGACAGTGGGACCCATCAAAGACCAAAACAGGGCTGAAGAGTGTTCTCTTCTGGAGGTAGATGGCCCGGCTCTTCTGTTGCCTGGAGAATAAAACAAAAAACTACTAAAAAACTGAAAAACTGCTTGGGCAAGTGAACTGACGCCATTATGTACATCTTAAACTACTAGAAAATTATCAGTTTTTCTGGTTTTACTATTTATAGGTATTTTTCTTTCAAGTGATGACAACATTTCCTCCAAATTTCAAATTAAAATATTGCCATTTAGAGCATTTATTTGTAGAAATTGACAACTGGTAAAAATAACAAAAAAAGATGCAGTGTATTCAGACCTTGAATAATGCAAAGAAAACATGTTCATATTCATTTTTAAACAACAAAGCACTAACATTTTAACTTAGGAAGAGTTTAGAAATCATTATTGGATAATCTCAATCTTTAATTACAGCGGTGGTTTTTGTAATCTTCCTCATAAAATAAGATTTGGTTCAGGTGATCACCTGATCAATGTCTCATTAAGTAGAATGAGGCTTGTGTTGGAATCTAACAAACATGGAACTGGCTGCCATAGATGTAGAGATGCTGATTTAGGTAACATTTGTAAGAGTGGTCTCATAATTTTTTCCAGAGCTGTATATATCTATAAACACAACCATACTGACATGTGGTATATGAAAACGGAGCTCTAAAGATAGGACCATGGGTCAAGACATGCCAGGCAAAGAAATCATGAAAATAACTTGTGCCTCAGTCACTGTTTAAAGAGTGTGTGCCACTAAAGACTTTAGACGATTAATTCTTAACAAAATATGAACAAACTGACCTGAAGGACATGAAGCAATGCCTCACTGGCCTGTCCCATCTTCTTAGGTGGCGCAGACTGTGAGGGGACAAGTGTGGGTAGTGCCCTCAACAAGGCAATGTTGGATTCCACTAGAACAGAATAAATCAAGTTTTAGTTCAAAGTTAGCAAGCATCTGATGAGGTTTTTTTTAACCTTTATTTATTCAGGGTAGGTTCACTGAGAGTGAGGCTCTCTTTCGCAGGAACGCCCTGATCACATTCACCTTCAGTTACACAATCACACCTGGAAGCTGCCCAGTACAACCAGTCTTAACTGCTAGCCACTGAGCTGTTGCTCAAGGGCACCTCAGTGGTGGTAATGAGGGAGGAAGAAGTGCTGTTTTTTCACTTTCTCCACCCAGATTAATCCTGCCAGTCTGGGGACTAAACCGGCGACCTTACGGTCACAAGCTTTTCTAACTTTTAGGCCACCACTGCCCCATCATTATGGTGAGGTAATAGAAAATGCTTTGCAATGAACAGCACTGTCATTCTGTTATCATTTATTTAGTGTTATGCATTGACAACAGTTCTATTAATTGTGTCTGTTGAAACAGCTACATGTATTAAAGACAGCAAAATGACGTACCCAGGCTCATGGGTGGCTTCAACACTTTCCTCCAAACACCATAAAACTGCACCATGGAGCAGAAGTCGGCCCATCTCTTCTTTACTGGTTCACCTCCAACTTCTTCAAACTTAATAGTGACAAAACAGAAGTCCTCCTTATAGGCACCAAATCCACCCTATCCAAAGCTAGCAATATCTCTTTTTCAATTGATGGATCCTCAGTCTCCCCCTCTCCCCAGGTCAAGAGCTTGGGTGTCATCCTAGACAATTCTCTATCATTCCACTCCCACATTAATAACATCACTAGGTCTGCCTACTTTCACCTACGCAACATTAATCGTCTTCGCCCCTCCCTCTCCTTCCACACCTCTTCCATCCTTGTACACAGCCTTGTCACCTCCCGTCTCGACTACTGCAATTCCCTCCTCTTTGGTCTCCCCCACAAATCCCTTCACAAGCTGCAACTGGTCCAAAACTCAGCTGCCCGCATCATTACCAGAACCCCTTCATTTCACCATATTACCCCTGTACTACAGCATCTCCACTGGCTCCCCATTAAGCACAGAATTCATTTTAAAGTACTCCTCCATACTTTCAAAGCCATCCACAATCTTGCCCCTCCTTACCTGTCTAATCTTCTTCCCACTGCTATTCCCTCTCGCTCCCTTCGTTCCTCCTCCTCCCTCCTCCTTACTGTCCCCACTGCCCGCCTCAGTACTATGGGGAGTAGAGCTTTCAGTTGCTCTGCTCCCCAACTCTGGAATGCATTACCCCCTGACATCCGCAATATTGACTCTTTACCCCTCTTCAAATCCAGACTAAAAACTCATTTGTTTCAGTTAGCCTATGCACTTTGACTTTTAATAATTTCTTTGTTTTATATTTTACAGCCTGTGCTTTTGATTGTGTTTTGCTTTTCTAATCTTTGTATTTCCATTGCTTTTTATCTTTGTATAGTGTCCTTGGGTGTTTTGAAAGGCGCTCTGAAATAAAATGCATTATTATTATTATTATTATTATTATTACTTCATCTAAGAACTTGCTGTTGTCCTTATCCAGAATCCGCTGCAGCTCATCCATCACCTGCAATGCAAATAAGTGTTAAATAAGAGTAAATCTGCAACAATGCTAGCCTTGTGGATAAGCCAAAAACAACAAGTGCTTCACTTACATGATAAAGCTCTTTGAAACATGGATATGCCTCAAAAATCTTTGCTAGTCTGTCCTCTTCTTTCAGAATGTCACTGTCAATGAAGGCTCTTCATTGACAGTAGTGACTGAGCGCCGGAGTGAGCGGCCGCTCGTTACAGCAGCTCCGAACTTTCTACCTCTTTTTAGTGTTTTTCTAACGTTTTTAGTGTATTTATGTTACTCTTTTTTTACCGCATCGACACTTTAAACAAGTGGGCAGCTATGGATGTTCACATTGTGACATTCGTGGTCTGCTCCTTGCTGTTTTCAGCACTTTTTGGTGTGGCTGTGGGAAATACATTGAACCACGGCTCCCCATTCAACCACGGCTCCATTGTCTACACCCGGGATCAGCTGTTAGGCCTGCTACACACACCCCTTCTCTGCGCGGAGCGGCCGGAGATCCCCAGAGAGTTACGGAGGAAGAAAGGAGGATGCAGAGCGGGAGTGAAGCGCAGGGAGCAGAAAAGACGTTATAAACCATGTCTACCGTCTGTTATCATGGGGAACGTAAGATCTCTCCCCAACAAGATGGAAGAGCTAACGGCGCTGACCCGACTGCAGAGGGAGTACCGGGAATGCAGCCTCATGTGCTTCACGGAGACGTGGCTGACTGAACTTTCTCCGGACTCGCACGTAAACCTGGACGGATTCCAGCTCGTCCGGGCGGACCGGAAAGCACCGGAGAGCGGTAAGAAGAAGGGAGGGGGGATCGCTGTGTTTGTAAACGATAGATGGTGCCACCCGGGACACATCAGGGTGAAGGAACAACTCTGCAACAGAGACCTGGAGCTGCTAGCGGTCAGCATGCGGCCATACTACCTCCCGAGGGAGTTTTCACAGGTCATTGCCGTGACTGTGTACATCCCCCCCTCGGCGGTCGCTGCTGCAGCTACAGACCAGATCCACACTGTCGTCTCGCAGCTCCTAAACCAGCACCCCCAATCCCTCCTCCTCATCTCCGGTGACTTCAATCATGCCTCTCTGTCCTCGGCTCTCCCCACCTTCACCCAGTACGTGAACTGCCACACCAGAGACAATAAAACGTTGGACTTACTGTATGCAAACATCAAGGATGCTGTTGTGGTGGTTCAAACCACCCCGAATTCCGTAGACCTGATGTAGAGAAAAGAGATGTTGAATTTAAAGAAGACAAAGACAAGTATCCTATTTCACCTCGGCCGAGGGGAGAACCCAGCTCTCAGTTCTAACAGACCCCGCGATCTGCACACCACCACGCCCTGCTGAGTTCTGCCGCTCTCTGGCTCCAGCAAGTTTTATTACTTCAGACAAGCAGTTACATATTTGTTATTATCTTCATACAGGTTTATCTGCTGGGCGCATCCTCCGCCCGGGTGTGTGTGTGTGTGCTCCTTTCCCAGGCCTTCCTGACCTTGGCCTAAATTCAGACGCTCTGCAACAGTTTTTAATTGGGCACACACGCACACACAGAGATCCGGCCCAGGTTTGCCTCCAGACAAACTGCAAAAACACTCACAACATTCTTAAAAGCAATAGTTCAACATAATCACACAGTTTAATATATTTAAATGATTATTAGGCACTTCAGGTAATATAATCCACAATTCCCCCTTTTGATCTCTACTCAGAGATCAATAAATTCACACACTTGTAATGCAAACACTGGGCTCCCAAGAAAATCAAATCAAACTCCTACATCCTCATATCTATCATCCTCGTCCTCCTCTCCTGGTGGGACCTGCAATAGAGGGAACATCTGTGCCCTATCGTGTTGAGGAGGTGCGATGGCGGTGGTTATTAAGTTGCAATTTTGGAAGGGGAGCTCACAGTGAAACCAAAGAATAACAGACACTATTCAAATTGAAAGCATAGTCAAAACCAACAACAACAAGGAGGGGAAAATGAGGAACATTTCGAAACTTCACACTTTATATAATTAGGTAAAAATAATATGCAAGCAAAACCTTCTGGTTGATAAGTCCTGTTTTTCTTTCCTTTGTATCCTAAGCGGTACCACCCCTAGGAGAGTTTTTAACCATAGTGGCTATATCAACACAACTCAGTAGCAATCTGCAACATTGAACAATGATTAAAATATGTGATGAGATAAAAAGTATATTATGATAAGTAACTTAAATCCTTACGCCTGGCGTATCTCCTCAGATGTTGGTTTGTCCTGAGCAGATAAGATAACACAGGACACAAATGTCCTGCACCTTCTCATAATCATATATCTGTGTTCTGAGCATCACATGAACGTAATATTGTCTATGTGTACTCCATGAGCCTGCATGGTGTGTCTGTGTGTGCTCGACTCCTTAGTCTTGGTCAAGGCCATATGCGTCACGCAGAACACCACATATCCTCTCCTCTGGGGATATCAAATCCCCACCAATAGTTCAACACCACAGCAATGCAAGTAAGGGCGAAAACCCACTTGGGGAAAAAATTCCCTTACGACCCCCGGAAACGCTTTTTGTTTATATGTTTAACACGGGCGATCACACAATGGCCTGCATTGGTGGTTACATTATACTGATTATATGTCGAATAAGACAAAACTAAAATTATGTGTCAAACAAAGTCCAAAAAACAAAATCACAATAGTATGAGTATAAAACAATAACAAACAAAATAAAACAATCCTGATAAAACAAGAAACCAAAGTCATGTTGTAATAGTAATAAATCAAAATCATGTATAGCAATAAAACAAACTCAACGAATCAAAGTCATGTAATAATAAACCAAAATCTAAGAATCAAAGTCATGTAATAATAAACCAAAATCTAAGAATCAAAGTCATGTAATAATAAACCAAAATCTGTGTGTGTTTTAAATCATGCTTACTGTGTTCAAATGCAGAAAAAACTCATCTTGAGATTAAAAATGACTTCAACATAACTCAGTGTAATTTAAAGTCTGACAATGATCACCTTAAGACAGAACAGTCACTCACAGTCACTTAATTGTCTATTAATCGCTGAAATCAAGACATTGCAAAATCTTCGACCCATGTACATTATGTACAGTAGAGGGTCACCACCATGGAGAGGTTACTAGCACATACGATGCATGGTGGCATGGAATCCATCTTTGTAGAAGACTTCCATGAACAGTCGCTATCCATCAGTTGCATATCATCATAACATAATTGTAACTTTAACCTTTTAAACATTTATTACATTACTGTGAAAACCATCATTGAAAATAGATTTTTAAAAGTGATTCATAAAATGGAAATTTCTAAATGATTGAAAATCACATCTTTTAGAATACCAACCTACCAGTAAAGCCAGAATCATCACATAAATTTAACCTAAAATAGAACACACAGGTAACAGAAAACTGATTTAATCCCCTCAATGGCTGTTGGGTGAAACACCACAGCTCCAGAGGTTCAGTCGAAGGTACAGCAGAATGTTACCATTCAGCACTGTCTTAATCAGAGCTTTGTCATGCGTTGTCCATTTGCCTTGAGAGAAAGTTAGGGGGTGAACAATATAACAGTCATCACATCTGTCAATTGGACAGTCAAACATAACAGGGTTAACAGTTTGGTTAGTTTGGTTAATAGGCAGTTTGGTTAAAGCGCAGGAAATAGAAGTTCTGGTTGTCCCCAACACCTGGTTCTACCTGGGAGACATTTTTAGATATTTGATTCATACAAAATTTTCTTCATTAAAAGGATGAATTGGTTCCTTGGTTTTGTGAGCCGTTCAGACACCTGTAATGATAAAATTCAAAACGTCAGTTAATCTTTTTACATATTCAGCCATGAATTCCTCCATCCAAAGCAGTTTCTCTTTGGCTTGATCAACATCAGCAGGTGAATCACCAGTTTCCTTTCCCTACTTTTTGGATAAATGCTGATCCATTATCATAGCTCATTTCTGATGGTATGCCAAATTGTGGAATTATTTCTCTTTTTTACATTACTCTGAGCACAAATTTCACACTGTTCCAACACTTCATCAACCATTGATTGCAAATATGGTGACCAATATCCTTGCTGTCTTATTATCCTAATTACTTCCCCCTTCGCACAGTGATCAACACTGTGCGCTTCAGAAATCAACATAGTCAACAACGCTACTGGTGCAACCAACAAACCCTCATGAGATTGCCACAGCCCTCTTTCATCCTTCGTTGCCCCCCTTTGCTGCCAGACGCCGTGTTCACTCAGTCCTGCATTTTGTTGCATTAGAATAATGTCTTCTGGAGTTACAATTGGTTCTAACGATACCAACGGTGTCATAACGGGAATTTCACTTTTTGCTGCTAGCTTGCTGCCTCATCTGCTGCGTTGTTACCTCATAGGAAGGCAGCAACAGGCCTCTCAGACCCTGGCCACCACAGTTTTAAGATATGGTGGCACCTAGTCAAAGACAAATAATTAATACTGCCGAGGACCACAGGGCTTTACACATGACATTGAGTAACCTAAGGACAGAAAATATAACACATACTGTAAACACCGCGCTTGGGTCATCACAAGGTGTGTGTTCAGATACTAGGATTGGCAGAATGGTTTTGTCATTACCAATTGACAGTTGACCTGCCTTCTATTTGCACCTCTAACATTGGCTCTACATTAGCTGCTGTTGTCATTACGGCTAATTGGCCCTCCCCAATAGGATTCTCTGGGCATCCCTAGTACACATGTTTAGGCCCACCCCCGGGATTGGCCGCACTGACGTTCCCGCTTTGAGTGGGCTGACCCTCAGACCCCCGTCCTTCTTCCTGTTGAGCCGGCCATGGATTTTTAGGACAGTCTCGACGGTCATGTCTAGGTTGGTTACATCCCCAACACCGCTTATGTTGTCCAACCTGATTGCCCCTCTGGGCTGTTGCTTTCTTCCCTCTTCCTCTTGGTTGCTGTGTGCGAACATTAACAACAGGAGGAGCTTGTAGGGGTGGGGCAGGAAATTGGTGGTGGATCGGAGGAATAGACGGCACAGCGACAGCAGGGGCAACAATTGCTCCACTGTGTGCTTCTTCATCATCATTCAATACGGGAGCCTGAACCTTTTTCTTGCTCTTATTTGTCAGTTCAGTTAGTTGAAGTTGTGAGACTTTACTTTGAACAGCTCTCTCTTGTTCACGCAACTTCTGCTCTTCTTTCCTGTGTCTGTCTACTGGATGTATCACATGGTCACAAAATTCTCTGTGACTTTTTGATGCCAACCCCACCACATCTTCAAGTCTACTTTTCACCGGGCTGTGCATGGCCTCTATGATGGAGTAATGTAAGCAGCTGGGTTCTCAGTGGTTCACCCTTTAGTGCTTTAGGGTCAACCTGAACAGGATACTTCTTTCGCAAAGATGTCCTGAGAGATGTCAATCATCCATGCATTTCCACGCAAAATATTTTCCATAGCAGGTATTCCCATTGTGCGTGCCCACGCTGCTTTAATGTCCCCGATGCCGAGTATTTTGCCCATAGTCTCTTCCTCAAAAACTTTAATCCACTTACTGGCTCCCTCGTGCATATCAGGAAGTCTGGAGGTCAGCCCCGCAAAGTCAGGAGTTTGCCATGGAATATATCGGCTCTGCTTCCCCTTAATCAAAATTGATATTGGATTGGGTCAGTGTATTTTTGTGTTGGTTTTATAGCAGGTCTAAGTCTAAAGTCATAATTGCCTTTCTCTATGTTTGGCCTCACTGCATCCCTTTCCTTAGGCTTAGCTGCAGGTTAGCTTCCCTCTGTTCTATTTCCTGTCTCTCCCTTGACGGGCCTGCCTGTTCCTCAAACACTAGTCTTTCGCCTAACTCATGCACATCTGCCTCACCTGATCCTCCCCCCAAACAGGAATTATAATTACTGTCTATCTCTTTTCTGCATGCTGGGTGTTTAACGCCCAGGATCATCACTGGACTAAAACTCATTTTGCAATTACAATTACACTGGCTGATAAGACTTATCAATTGATTGTAGGTTAAAAAATTAATAAACGCAACCTAGAAGTAAACCTCTATTTTTACTCTTTATTATGACTACTAGTACTGGTTGTAATGTGTTTATTAAATGTTTTCTTAAACAAGAAACCTGTCAGAGAATATATGCAGCTTCACTATAACTTTTAGACTTTAGCAGCAGAATTCAATAAAATTGTTATTTAAGAACACAGCACCATTAGGCAACAAAGTTTAACCACACAATAACAGTTGCACTGCTTACAAATTGCAACTTGATCAAAAATTCACTTTACCAAAACGCAAAATCATTTAAAAACAAGAGAAAACATTCAACATTAACTTCAGCTCTATGCTTAAGGGGAGAGAAAGGAAAAAGAGATCACTGCAGCTCACACACGACGGGCGGGGCTGTCTAAAACCGACTAGGAGTGCGGAAGGAGGGGGAATGACATCACACAACACTCTGCAGCCCGATAAACAACTTCAGTATCACAACAGTATGTAGAAACACTAACATCGACAGCTCGCCAAAAAATCAGTTAACCACCACACACGGCCTATCACTAGACCTGTCTCTCTCTCCCTGTCCTCTCTGTCCTTCAACAAGGCACAGAGAGGCTCTTACTAGACTAAACAGCACGATGACGACTAAAGAACAATCAGCACAGATCAGAACAAACAGAAAGTGCTCAACATATTAACTTATTTTAACAGAAATGTCTGCAAAGCAACACTGAATAGAAAAGCAATAATTTACATAAACATCAGAATGACAAACTCAGCCTATTGAAATTTTTACTCAACTCGTCCTGTGCCAGAGGTCACACCCCCAGCTAAGTGAATTTGATTCAGATTTTAACGCTTCATTCAAAACATCAATGCACATTTGAATTTTTGCACACTCTCACAGCTTCTCAATCACTCGCAGCGGCCGCTCACTCACACACACAACTTTTAATCTCTTTCATGCGTCTCTGTTCTCAGACAACCATCATACACACTTGGCGCCCATGCACACTGTATACTCACTGTATATTTTTACTTTATAAAAGATTTTTTATGATAATATTTTATAATTTTTATTGGATTGGGTCAGTGTATTTTTGTGTTGGTTTTATAGCAGGTCTAAGTCTAAAGTCATAATTGCCTTTCTCTATGTTTGGCCTCACTGCATCCCTTTCCTTAGGCTTAGCTGCAGGTTAGCTTCCCTCTGTTCTATTTCCTGTCTCTCCCTTGACGGGCCTGCCTGTTCCTCAAACACTAGTCTTTCGCCTAACTCATGCACATCTGCCTCACCTGATCCTCCCCCCAAACAGGAATTATAATTACTGTCTATCTCTTTTCTGCATGCTGGGTGTTTAACGCCCAGGATCATCACTGGACTAAAACTCATTTTGCAATTACAATTACACTGGCTGATAAGACTTATCAATTGATTGTAGGTTAAAAAATTAATAAACGCAACCTAGAAGTAAACCTCTATTTTTACTCTTTATTATGACTACTAGTACTGGTTGTAATGTGTTTATTAAATGTTTTCTTAAACAAGAAACCTGTCAGAGAATATATGCAGCTTCACTATAACTTTTAGACTTTAGCAGCAGAATTCAATAAAATTGTTATTTAAGAACACAGCACCATTAGGCAACAAAGTTTAACCACACAATAACAGTTGCACTGCTTACAAATTGCAACTTGATCAAAAATTCACTTTACCAAAACGCAAAATCATTTAAAAACAAGAGAAAACATTCAACATTAACTTCAGCTCTATGCTTAAGGGGAGAGAAAGGAAAAAGAGATCACTGCAGCTCACACACGACGGGCGGGGCTGTCTAAAACCGACTAGGAGTGCGGAAGGAGGGGGAATGACATCACACAACACTCTGCAGCCCGATAAACAACTTCAGTATCACAACAGTATGTAGAAACACTAACATCGACAGCTCGCCAAAAAATCAGTTAACCACCACACACGGCCTATCACTAGACCTGTCTCTCTCTCCCTGTCCTCTCTGTCCTTCAACAAGGCACAGAGAGGCTCTTACTAGACTAAACAGCACGATGACGACTAAAGAACAATCAGCACAGATCAGAACAAACAGAAAGTGCTCAACATATTAACTTATTTTAACAGAAATGTCTGCAAAGCAACACTGAATAGAAAAGCAATAATTTACATAAACATCAGAATGACAAACTCAGCCTATTGAAATTTTTACTCAACTCGTCCTGTGCCAGAGGTCACACCCCCAGCTAAGTGAATTTGATTCAGATTTTAACGCTTCATTCAAAACATCAATGCACATTTGAATTTTTGCACACTCTCACAGCTTCTCAATCACTCGCAGCGGCCGCTCACTCACACACACAACTTTTAATCTCTTTCATGCGTCTCTGTTCTCAGACAACCATCATACACACTTGGCGCCCATGCACACTGTATACTCACTGTATATTTTTACTTTATAAAAGATTTTTTATGATAATATTTTATAATTTTTATGGGAGTTACTAAATTTATTCTGCCTGTACCCACAGTCAATTTATTACGAATTATAATCTGGTTTTACTATAACTCCTCTTCTGCTCTGTCCTTATCTCTTCCTGCCTGCTTGGCCTCCCCCCACAACAGCTTGCCTAGCGGTCCCTTATCACTCTCTGTCTCTCCCTTCTCACATCCATTTTGTCAGAGTCTCTGTCTTCAAACTGCCAAACTTTATCAATTTACCACTATCGGATAAGAGTGCTATAGAGTTTCTGAATAAAAGTACTATTGTTCTTTTGTTCGTACTATTCACAACACAAATAAATTCTTAATCTAGATTCCAGTGAGCCTACTTCAACTGACCACTACTTTACGTTGTCACCGACCGGTTTCGGGCAGTGTCGTTGCTTCAACTCACTTTCCTCTAGCAGTCATACACATTCACATTCATGCTTTACCCCAAATTTGTCTTCTTCCTGTGTGTGCATTTATTGACTGGTTTTGTAAGCGTGATTATGGACGTTCAAACTGAGCTATTGTGTTTCCAGACGTGCTTTTGAGTTTTTACTGGGACCTTTTAACTCCGGTCTTGTTATTCTTATGTACTTTATTCATGAACAACTCACGGCGGGGGTTTTTAGCTTCTTAAAGATTTATGTTATGTTTTATCTAGGTCTGGCCGACCGAGCCGTATGGCACGCTGTGTCCCGAGCGCTCAGTCTTTATGATTCATGACTAGCCTTGAATCATGATACCAGACCTCATATATCAGTCATGTGGAGGACTGTTCACTTACATCCACAACCGCCTAGATAGTGCAGTTATGTTTCAGCGTTCAGAACCTCCACCATTCACACTTGTGATTGTACTACTTTCTAGCACTATATGTAGGTGTGTACAAATACATGTAAAATCAACACATTAGAACATTTGATGTTTTAAAGCTTTACTAAATCTACTTCGGGGGTCCTCACCTCCCCGGGCCTCTAACCCAGCTCAAACAATAATATTGCGGGAGTTGCCACACTCGAGGACACTGGTACTAAATCTACTTCGGGGGTCCTCACTTCCCCGGGCCTCTAACCCAGCTCAAACAATACCTCGTCAGAATATTGTGGGAGTTGCCACACTCGAAGACACTGATTTTGTCAATAGATGCTCACAGGTTTTGGCTAATACTGGTCTTGCTATCCAGAGGACTCACAGCTCACTAACAGATGCTCACAGGTTTATAATACTGGTCTTGCCATCTTTAGTTTCTGGTCTCGCTAACAGATGCTCACAGGTTCCTAATACTGGTCTTGCCATCTTTAGCTCACAGATTTTTTATTTTGATTTTTTATTTTTTTTTTTGTTTAAAACATCAATGTTTGATGCCTTTGTTTCTCAAATTCACATCTCTTAATTTATAGACAAGTTACTACTGAGACTTAGGGCACGTTACAATTTAGTGGTGTTCAATGCAGATCAAGTTTCTGCTTACCTTTTGTTGCCATGGCCCGTGTCCTTTGTCCGTTCGTACCTGGTCCGTAAGCCCAATGAAACCCAATTAATGTTTCAGTCAGGTCTGATCCAACTTTTCAGTTGATCCCGGACGAGCCCCCAAATTGTTGTGGTGGTTCAAACCACCCCGAATTCTGTAGAGGTGATGTAGAGAAAAGAGATGTTGAATTTAAAGAAGACAAAGACAAGTATCCTATTTCACCTCGGCCGAGGGGAGAACCCAGCTCTCAGTTCTAACAGACCCCGCGATCTGCACACCACCACGCCCTGCTGAGTTCTGCCGCTCTCTGGCTCCAGCAAGTTTTATTACTTCAGACAAGCAGTTACATATTTGTTATTATCTTCATACAGGTTTATCTGCTGGGCGCATCCTCCGCCCGGGTGTGTGTGTGTGTGCTCCTTTCCCAGGCCTTCCTGACCTTGGCCTAAATTCAGACGCTCTGCAACAGTTTTTAATTGGGCACACACGCACACACAGAGATCCGGCCCAGGTTTGCCTCCAGACAAACTGCAAAAACACTCACAACATTCTTAAAAGCAATAGTTCAACATAATCACACAGTTTAATATATTTAAATGATTATTAGGCACTTCAGGTAATATAATCCACAATGCATACACCTCATCCCCCCGCTGGGTCGCTCTGATCACAACCTTGTTCACCTCGTCACAGACTACACCCCTGTGGTGAATAAACAGCGACCTGTGAAGAGGCGTGTGAAGCAGTGGTCTGAGGAGACCAGTGCCAGGCTCAGAGACTGCTTCGAGACAACGGACTGGGAAGCACTCTGCAGCCCCCACGGCAGTGACATCGACAGCATGACCCACTGCATCACGGATTACATCAACTTCTGTGTGGAGAACACTGTGCCCTCCAAGTTGGTACAGTGTTTTCCCAACAACAAACCCTGGGTGACCTTCGAGATTAAGGCCCTGCTGAATGAGAAGAAGAGGGTCTTCAGATCGGGGGATAAAGAGGAACTGCGGAGAGTCCAGAGGGAACTCCGGCTGAGGATCAGGAAGGGGAAGGACAGCTACAAAAGGAAACTGGAGAAGCGTCTGGAGCAGAACAACGCCAGGGACGTCTGGAGAGGACTGCAGACCATCGCATGCCACGGAAAAGGAGTGGGGAGGAACCCAGTAAGCGGGGGCAAGGACTGGGCAGATGAACTGAATCTGTTCTTCAACAGATTTGATTCTGCCCCCCTCCCTCTCTCACTCCCCCTGACCCCTATTCACACCTCCCCTGTCGGGCTCCCCCCTCCCCCTGCCCCTCCACTCCTTAGCCCGACACCTTCAACACCTTCAATACCTAACCACCACCCACTCACCAGTTCAACCCCCCCCCTGAGTCTCTCACAACTTAACACCCCCACACCCCCACCCCAGTCATCCTTCTCCCCCCTCTCCATAACAGATGATCATGTGAGGAGTCAACTAAAAAAGATCAAGGCAAGGAAGGCGCCAGGCCCGGACGGCATCAGCCTCAGGCTCCTTAAGGACTGTGCTGACCAGCTCTGTGGTGTCGTCAGGCGCTTATTCAACCTAATCCTGAGCCTGAAGAAGGTCCCGGCCCTGTGGAAGACCTCCTGTGTGGTCCCGGTACCAAAGACACCGCGCCCCAAGGAGCCTAACCATTTCAGGCCTGTTGCCCTGACTTCTCACCTGATGAAGACTATGGAGAGGATCATCCTGGGACATTTAAGACTGCTTGTGGGCGCACAGCTGGACCCCCTGCAGTTTGCTTACCAGCCTGGGATTGGGGTGGAGGACGCAGTGATCTACCTGCTGCACAGATCGCTGCTCCACCTGGAGGACAGCAGGAGCGCTGTGAGGGTCATGTTCTTTGACTTCTCCAGTGCTTTTAACACAATCCAGCCGTCACTGCTCACTGCTGGACTTCACCCACAACACCGCCCACTGCCACATCCAGAAGTTCTCTGATGATACAGCCATCGTTGGACGTGTTTCAGAGGGGGACAATCTGGAGTACAGGACGATCATCAGGGACTTTGTCAGCTGGTGTGAGCTAAACCAGCTTCAGCTCAACACTAGCAAGACGAAGGAGATGATCGTCAACTTCCAGAGGAAAGCATCACACCTCACACCGGTGAACATCCAGGGATCGGACATAGAGATGGTGCAGAGCTACAGATTCCTGGGTGTTCACCTCAACAATAAACTGGACTGGACTGATAACACCCATGCTCTCTACAAGAAGGGCCAAAGTCGTCTCCACCTGCTGAGAAGGCTGAGGTCCTTCAGAGTATGCAGAGCTCTCCTCAGGACTTTTTATGACTCTGTGGTGGCCTCAGCCATCTTTTATGCTGTGGTCTGCTGGAGAGGGGGCAGCACGGACAGGGACAGGAGCAGACTCAACAGACTTATTAGAAGAGCGAGCTCTGTCCTGGACTGTCCTCTGGACTCCACAGAGGAAGTGGGTGAGAGGAGGATGTTAGCTAAGCTGACATCCATCATGGACAACCCCTCTCACCCCCTACACGACACTGTGGGGTCTCTGAGCAGCTCATTCAGCAGCAGACTGATACACCCACGGTGTAAGAAGGAGAGGTTCCGCAGGTCCTTCATCCCTGCTGCTGTGAGACTTTACAACACCTGCACCTGACCATGTTGTAGTCTCTGTACATGCCTGTTTTCCGTTTTTGCTTTTAGTACTTCTGTAAATATGTACACTACACTGTATTAGTACTTTCTGTAAATATGTACACTGAACACTGCTGCTGTAACAAGTGAATTTCCCCGTTGTGAGATCAATAAAGTATTATCTTATCTTATCTTATCTTATCTTCTTGCTTGAAACTCAAGGTCAAATGAAAACTACTGTAACATCACAATACATAAAAAGTCTAATCATAACTTCAATGTAAAGTTTAAATACCTGTAATATATCATCATATAAAAAACTGTGATAGTATTACCTAGCCTTCGTGTCCATCATTATTGCCAAAATTACTTTCACTCACCTGAGCTGTCGTCTTCAGAACTGCTCCCAGGTGGCAAAAGAATTGTTGATCCACCACTTGAGTCTGCATCATAATCTTCTACCTGGTCACTTGGAGAGAAGTCAGTGTGGCGTCTTTTGGTTGAACTGCTTCTCTCTGGTCTGAGCCCCTGCCTCTTCTGTGGGGGCTTCACATTCAGAATTCTCTTCTGAAGATAACCGTACATGCTCATCTGTGGTGAAGAAAGTCACTTATTGAAAAATATTTGAATGTCACACAACTTTTCAAGAAAATAATATGGCTAGAATTGTCATCACGACATGTTTGATGGGTTCATCTTTATCCTGTAGCATGGGATAATACTCCACTAGTTTCTTAGCCATTGCGGTAACCTCATGCTTTGAAGGGTACCAGAGCTCCTCTCCTTGGTGACTTGCTCTCAAGATTGAAATCATGCTGGTAACAGTGTTCCTCACCAGCCTGCATCTCAGCTCTTTGGACATCGCAGATTCCCCCTCTCTACCAGTGCAGGCCATCTCAAAATGGTGCTTACAAGCTAGTTCCAACTCAGTGTCTGTGTAGATCACATATTGTGGAGGACTAGGAAGCTGTAGGGTTTTCTTCACCACAGGAGTGGATGTGCGGGGGGATACTGGAAGTGATCTTTGAAGTGATGACACAGTTCCTGTTTCGCCTGGGCCAACTTTGTCTGGTAAAGTGGCATTCTCATCCTCAGAAAGAAAACGTAATTATTACAAGGTTAATGACAGACACAATTAGAAACAACATGTTATGGTTTAGGGAACTGGGCCCTGAAAACTAGTGCAGTAAATAAACAATAATAAATAATAAACACTGAGGTCAGATACATGAGGAAACGAGACACAGGTAGGGCAATCGCATACATGTGAGACACACGAGGTACTCACAGGAGGGAAAACACAGGAAGACAAGACATGGAACTTCAAAATAAAACAGGACATGGACAAGGAAGTGGAGACAAACCATGGCACAACATGTGAAAAAAACAAGTATAGGCAAAAAATTACCTCTTGGCTAATTAGAGCTCACCGTTGTTTCCTCCTGAGAAAGTTCTCTTGCCCAGGAAAAAGGTCTCTTACATCATCCCGACTGAGGGTGTGGAGTAAGGCCTCATCTATACTGGCAGCTGTAAACAAAATCAAATTATTAACAAACCTTTTAGAATTGAAACCAATATACCTTTTTTTTAATCTATAAACGTAACACTAATCAACTTGACAAAGTAAATTGCAATGCCTGTTATTTCATCTATTATCTATGAATAAATCTAAGTAAAAAAAAAGCATAATCAATAATTCAGTTAAATGGTAATACACATCAATATTATGTAGCATATGCGCCAACACCTAAACATACTATTTAGAACTGAAACAGTAACATCATCCAATTCCTCCATGTTAAGGCCCTTTTGGTTGATCCTGAAAGGCACAAAAACACATCACAAGTCATGGATAAAGTTAGATCAGTCTAGACCAGGTTTTCAGTCTTTCAGCTGTCAAAAGTGACATAGGCTAAATTCAATATGTGGAAATGACAAACAATAGGGCAAATAGTAACTTAAATGTCATTAATAATAATAATAATAATAATTTTATTTGAAGGCGCCTTTCTGACACTCAAGGTCACCGTACACATCACATTTTAAAACAGCATAAAACATTTAAAACACATAAAAACAACATCAATGAAATCAAAATCAATAAAAACAAGAAAGGAGAAAATGTGCATGCAGAGATGATGTCATGGTGGATAGGCGGTTGTGAACAGGTATGTTTTAAGTTGGGATTTGAAGAGGGTGAAAGAGTCCGTGTTTCTGAGTGTGGGTGGTAATGAGTTCCAGAGTCGGGGAGCATAGCGGCTGAATGCTCTGCTCCCCATGGTGGTGAGGCGGGCGGAGGGAACAGACAGGTGTATGGATGAAGAGGATCTGAGGGCACGGGAGGGTGTTTGAATGTGAATGAGATCTGACAGATACGGAGGGGCGAGGTTGTGGATGGCCTTAAATGTAAGTAGTAGAACTTTGAATTGTATGCGCAACTGAACCGGGAGCCAGTGGAGCTGTTGGAGGACAGGAGTGATGTGGTGGATGGAGGGGGTCCGGGTTATGATGCGGGCAGCTGAATTCTGGACCAGTTGAAGTTTATGGAGGGTTTTTTGAGGAAGGCCGAAGAGGAGAGAGTTACAGTAATCTAGGCGGGAAGTGACGAGACTGTGAACAAGGATGGCGGCAGTGTGGGGGGTGAGTGAGGGGCGGAGTCGATTAATGTTTCATAGATGGAATTATGCAGTCCTGGTAATGTTATTGATGTGTGATTGGAAGGATAGTGTGCTGTCCAGGATGACACCCAGGCTTTTAACTTGGGGGGAGGGTGAAACAGTGGAGTTGTCAATTGTGAATGATAAGCTGTCAGTTTTGGATATGGTGGATTTGGTACCAATGAGGAGAACCTCGGTTTTATTGCTATTTAGTTTCAGGAAGTTTTGGGTGAACCAGTTTTTTATTTCGGTGATGCAGTCAGTAAGGGAGGTGGGTGGGAGAGAGGAGGAGGGTTTGGTGGTGAGATAGAGCTGGGTGTCATCGGCATAACAATGGAAATGGATGTTATATTTGCGGAAGATATTGCCAATGGGAAGGAGGTAAATGATGAAAAGTAGAGGCCCCAGGACAGAGCCCTGGGGCACACTAGAGGTAACAGGGGAGGGGGTGGATTTGAAGGACTTAATTTGAATGAATTGAGTGCGGCCAGAGAGATATGATGTGAACCAGGTAAGAGTGGTGTGGGTGATGCCGATGGTGGATAGTTGGTGGAGGAGGGTGGTGTGACAGATGGTATCAAAAGCTGCTGACAGGTTGAGGAGGATGAGGATGGTGAGGAGTCCAGAATCAGCTGCCATGAGAAGGTCATTGGTGATTTTGAGAAGTGCAGTTTCTGTGCTGTGGATTATTCAACCATTTACCACCTTAAAGCTACTCCAGCATAGCAAGCCTTGGCTATGATGAGGAGATATTTTAAAAAACACTTTCTCCTATATCCTTCATTCACAGATTCAAAACAGTTCTAACCTAAATCATGTCAAATCAATAAAACACGATGATTTTCTTTTTTTACAGAGCGTGCTCAGCACACCTAGCTAGCCAGGCCTCCCTCTCATCCACACAGAGCTGCGCTCACCTGCTTGCTTCTTGTGTATTAGCACTCTTCTAGCACGTTACTGTTGCTTTCAATATATCCACATTCATAGAGCACATGATAAAAATCAACAACGTTTTTTATTAGTTGCAGGAGACAGCCTGTGGGGACATCATGGAGACTACGTCCAGGTTTTAGACAGTCTGTGGTCACAGAGACTACGTCCAGGTTTTAGACAGTCTGTTGGGACGTCACAAAGACTACGTCCAGGTTTTAGACAGTCTCCAGGGACGTCACAGAGACTAAGTCCAGGTTTTAGACAGTCCATGGAGACTACGTCCAGATTTTAGACAGTCTGTGGTCATAGAAACTACGTCCAGATTTCAGACAGTCTGCAGTCACAGAGACTACGTCCAGGTTTTAGACAGTCTGTGGGGACGTCACAGAGACTATGTCCAGATGTTAGACAGTCCGTGGGGATGTCATGAAGACTACGTCCAGGTTTTAGACAGTTTGTTGGGATGTCACAGAGAATTCGTCCAGATTTTAGACAGTCTGTGGGGACATCATGGAGACTACGTCAAGGTTTTACACAGTCCGCAGGGACGTTACAGAGACTACATCGAATTGCTAAACAGTCTGTGGGGACATCACGGAGACTACGTCAAGGTTTTACACAGTCCGCAAGGACGTCACAGAGACTACATCGAATTGCTAAACAGTCTGTGGGCATGTCACAGAGACTACGTCCAGGTTTTAGACAGCCTGTGGGGACGTCATGGAGACTACGTCCAGATTTCAGACAGTCTGCAGTCACAGAGACTACGTCCAAGTTTTAGACAGTCTGCAGTCACAGAGACTACGTCCAGCTTCTAGACAGTCTGTGGGGACGTCACAGATACTACATCCAGATTTTAGACAGTCCGTGGGGACATCATGGAAACTACGTCCAGGTTTTAGACAGTCCGTTGAATTTCTAAACAGTCTGTGGGGACGTCACTGAGACTTCATAGAAGTTTTAGACAGTATGTGGGGATGTCACAGAGACTACGTCCAGTTTTCAGACAGTCTGCAGTCACAGGGACTACATCCAAGATTTCAGACAGTCTGCAGTCACAGAGTCTACGTCCAGGTTTTAGACAGTCTGTGGGGACGTCACAGAGACTACGTCCAGATTTTAGACAGTCCGTGGGGATGTCATGGAGTCTACGTTCAGGTTTAGACAGTCTGTGGGGATGTCACAGAGACTACATCCAGGTTTTAGATAGTCTGTTGGGATGTCACAGAGACAATGTCCAGGGTTTGGACAGTCTGTTGGGACGTCATGGAGACTACATCCAGATTTCAGACAGATTTCAGACGTCCAAGTTTTATACAGTCTGCAGTCACAGAGACTACGTCCAGGTTTTAGACAGTCTGCAGGGACATCACAGAGATTACGTCCAGACTTTAGACAGTCTGTGGGGACGTCATGGAGACTACGTCCAGGTTTTAGACAGTTTGTTGGGACGTCATGGAGACTACGTCCAGTTTTCAGACAGTCTGCAGTCACAGGGACTACATCCAAGATTTCAGACAGTCTGCAGTCACAGAGTCTACGTCCAGGTTTTACACAGTCTGTGGGGACGTCACAGAGACTACGTCCAGATTTTAGACAGTCCGTGGGCAGGGATGTAGTGGTAAAAAAAGAGGTGGGTAAACTATACATTTTGGGATCGGGGGACCAAGACGTTGTAAGGGCCAATTCATAGTCGACGCAAGCATGACGCAAGGAGGCTACGATGTGTATTTTATGAAACAACTTTTCTGACACATAGGATTGTGTGTATGAGTGTTTGTAAATGTGCATATGTGTGTACTTGTATGTGTGTGAATGCATGTATGTATGTTTGTGTGTGGCAAGGGTTCCCTGAGGTCTTTACTCTGTATCAGTCATAATTCGAGATACACAATATGCATGTTTGAGGTTTATTAAATCTTAATAAAGAGAAAAATAATGTTATAAGTTTCTATCTATCTATCTATTTATCTATCTATCTTTAGGTGAATTTACAATAACGAAAACATATTTATAAATATTATATTTTCATTTTTGCCATATGCTGCCCTAAATATTACAAACTGGACCTTTAACTTTATGATCTATCTATCTATCTATCTATCTATCTATCTATCTATCTATCTATCTATCTATCTATCTATCTATCTATCAGTAGGTGAATTTACAATAATGAAAACATAAGCTACATTTCTTTCCTAGATCTTTCACACAGGACCTTTTAAAGCCTCCTCATGCACAGTATCTGGGGTCACACGGGCATGCATGTGTGTTAGATTTGTGCACATTATATAAACATTTTTTGTATTACTTCTCACCCTGAAAATTTCGAAGTGGAATTAAAACAAAGTGAGTGCACAAAAGTTTTCAGGCTTCCAGGCTGAGCAGCACCACGTCGAAGGTGAGAGTGGCGTTTGGTGGGATGATCCCCGGGTGCCCTTTGGCAAAGTCTGGCGAGCAGATCAGCTTGGCCCGCTGACCCACGCTCATCTGTTGGAGGAGACACAGCATGCTGGCGTTACTTCGAAACAAACCGTGTATGTAAAGTCCAAGTGCAGGAGTTTCAAAACAAGCTCCTCACCCAGCCACGGATGACCTCCTGGTACCCGATCTTGAATTTGAACGGCTTTCCCCTGGACCTCGAGGAGTCAAACACTTTCCCATCTGCCAGTGTGCCTGGTAAAAACACAACAACAACATAAAACAAAATAAAAACAAAACCTGACGGTGACAACCGAGAGCTAGCTGGCGTTAGCATCCTACGGCTAGTTAGCTCCGGTTGCTTTGGCTTTTGACAGACAGCAGCTACGGCGCTGTTAGCTCGACCCAGCGCTGCCGTTAAAGGATGTTAGACACAAACACAAACACGCTGACTTTTAACATACTCATTAAATCGTATTAAAGGCAATTGAAAAATAACGGGAAAGTGTTATTAATATCTGTAGTTTATAAAACAAGAGACATGCGTGCGTAAACTGTATGTAGAGGTGGATAAACTATGATTGAACGTGCGCAAACTGTATTTAGAGGTGCGTGAACTATATTTAGAGGTTCGTAAACGCTATTTCCAAAAATCTGGAGGTGGGTAATCGGCGTTTACGTGCGTTTACCCACCACTACATCCCTGTGACCGTGGGGATGTCATGGAGTCTACGTTCAGGTTTAGACAGTCTGTGGGGATGTCACAGAGACTACATCCAGGTTTTAGATAGTCTGTTGGGATGTCACAGAGACAATGTCCAGGGTTTGGACAGTCTGTTGGGACGCCATGGAGACTACATCCAGATTTCAGACAGTCTGCAGTCACAGAGACTACATCCAGATTTCAGACAGTCTGCAGTCACAGAGACTACGTCCAAGTTTTATACAGTCTGCAGTCGCAGAGACTACGTCTAGGTTTTAGACAGTCTGCAGGGACATCACAGAGATTACGTCCAGACTTTAGACAGTCTGTGGGGACGTCATGGAGACTACGTCCAGGTTTTAGACAGTTTGTTGGGACGTCATGGAGACTACGTCCAGTTTTCAGACAGTCTGCAGTCACAGGGACTACATCCAAGATTTCAGACAGTCTGCAGTCACAGAGTCTACGTCGAGGTTTTAGACAGTCTGTGGGGACGTCACAGAGACTACGTCCAGATTTTAGGCAGTCCGTGGGGATGTCATGGAGATCAAACAGTTTGTTGGGTCGTCATAGAGACTATGTCCAGGTTTTAGACAGTCTGTGGGAACATCACGGAGACTACGTCAAGGTTTTACACAGTCCGCAGGGACGTCACAGAGACTACATCGAATTGCTAAACAGCCTGTGGGGACGTTATGGAGACTACGTCTAGATTTCAGACAGTCTGCAGTCACAGAGACTACGTCCATTTTTTAGACAGTCTGCAGTCACAGAGACTAGGTCCAGATTTTAGACAGTATGTGGGGACGTCACAGATACTACATCCAGATTTTAGACAGTCCGTGGGGACGTCATGGAGACTACGTCCAGGTTTTAGACAGTCTGCAGTCACAGAAACTACGTCCAAGTTTTAGACAGTCTGCAGTCACAGAGACTAGGTCCAGCTTCTAGACAGTATGTGGGGACGTCACAGATACTACATCCAGATTTTAGACAGTCCGTGGGGACGTCATGGAGACTACGTCCAGGTTTTAGACAGTCCGTGGGGACGTCATGGAGACTACGTCCAGGTTTTAGACAGTCTGTGGGGACGTCATGGAGACTACTTCCAGGTTTTAGACAGTCTGCGGTCACAGAGACTACGTCCAGCTTTAAGGCAGTCTGTTGGGACGTCACAAAGACTACGTCCAGGTTTTAGACGGTCTCCAGGGACGTCACAGAGACTATATCCGGGTTTTAGACACTCCGTGGGGACGTCATGGAGACTCTGTCAAGGTTTTAGACAGTCTGTGGGGATGTCACAGAGACTATGTCCAGGTTTTAGACAGTCTTTTGGGACGTCACAGTAACTTCGTTCAGGTTTTAGACAGTCTGTTGGGATGTCACAAAGACTACGTTCAGGTTTTAGAGAGTCTGCAGTCACAGAGACTACGTCCAGGTTTTAGACAATCTGCAGGGACATCACAGAGATTACGTCCAGACTTTAGACAGTCTGTGGGGACGTCATGGAGACTACGTCCGGGTTTTAGACAGTCTTTTGGGACATCACAGAGACTACGTCCAGGTTTTACACAGTCCGTGGGGACGTCACAGTAACTATGTTCAGGTTATAGACAGTCTGTTGGGACGTCACAAAGACTACGTCCAGGTTTTAGACAGTCTCCAGTCACAGAGACTACGTCCAGGTTTTAGACAGTCTGTGGGGACGTCACAGAGATTACGTCCAGGTTTTACACAGTCCACAGGGACGTCACAGAGACTACATCGAATTTTTAAATAGTCTGTGGGGTGGTCACAGTAACTATGTTCAGGTTTTAGACAGTCTGTTGGGACGTCACAAAGACTATGTCCAGGTTTTAGACAGTCTCCAGTCACAGAGACTACGTCCAGGTTTTGACAGCCTGTGGGGACGTCATGGAGACTACGTCCAGATTTCAGACTGTCTGCAGTCACAGAGACTACGTCCAGATTTTAGACACTCTGTGGGGACGTCACAGAGACGACATCCAGATTTTAGACAGTCTGTGGGGACGTCACAGAGACTACATCCAGATTTTAGACAGTCCGTGCGGACGTCATCAAGTTTAAGTCCAGGTTTTAAACAGTTTGTTGGGACGTCACAGAGACGACATCCAGATTTTAGACAGTCTGTGGGGACATCACAGAGACTACATCCAGATTTTAGACAGTCCGTGCGGACGTCATCGAGTTTAAGTCTAGGTTTTAAACAGTTTGTTGGGTCGTCATAGAGACTATGTCCAGGTTTTAGACAGTCTGTGGGAACATCACGGAGACTACGTCAAGGTTTTACACAGTCCGCAGGGACGTCACAGAGACTACATCGAATTGCTAAACAGCCTGTGGGGACGTTATGAGACTACGTCTAGATTTCAGACAGTCTGCAGTCACAGGGACTACGTCCATTTTTTAGACAGTCTGCAGTCACAGAGACTAGGTCCAGATTTTAGACAGTATGTGGGGACGTCACAGATACTACATCCAGATTTTAGACAGTCTGTGGGGACGTCATGGAGACTACGTCCAGGTTTTAGATAGTCTGTTGGGATGTCACAGAGACAATGTCCAGGGTTTGGACAGTCTGTTGGGACGTCACAGAGACTACATTAAGATTTCAGACAGTCTGCAGTCACAGAGACTACGTCCAAGTTTTAGACAGTCTGCAGTCACAGAGACTACGTCTAGGTTTTAGACAGTCTGTGGGGACATCACGGAGACTACGTCCAGGTTTTAGACAGTCCGTGGGGACGTCATGGAGACTACGTCCAGGTTTTAGACAGTCTGTAGGGACGTCATGGAGACCTACTTCCAGGTTTTAGACAGTCTGCGATCACAGAGACTACGTCCAGCTTTAAGGCAGTCTGTTGGGACGTCACAAAGACTACGTCCAGGTTTTAGACAGTCTCCAGGGACGTCACAGAGACTATGTCCGGGTTTTAGACACTCTGTGGGGACGTCATGGAGACTCTGTCCAGGTTTTAGACAGTCTGTGGGGATGTCACAGAGACTATGTCCAGGTTTTAGACAGTCTTTTGGGACATCACAGAGACTACGCCCAGGTTTTAGACAGTCTGTGGGGACGTCACGGAGACTACGTAGAAGTTTTAAACAGTCTGTGGGGACATGACAGAGACTACGTCCAGGTTTTAGACAGTCCGTGGGGACCTCACAGAGACTACGTTCAGGTTTTAGACAGTCTGTTGGGACATCACAGAGATTACGTCCAGACTTTAGACAGTCTGTGGGGACGTCATGGAGACTATGTCCAGGTTTTAGACAGTCTGTTGGGATGTCACAGAGACTATGTCCAGGGTTTGGACCGTCTGTTGGGACATCACAGAGACTACGTCCAGGTTTTAGACAGTTTGTTGGGGCGTCATGGAGACTACGTCCAGTTTTCTGACAGTCTGCAGTCACAGAGACTACGTCCAAGTTTTAGACAGTCTGCAGTCACAGAGACTACGTCCAGGTTTTAGACAGTCCGTGGGGACGTCACTGAGATTACGTCCAGATTTTAGACAGTCTGTGGGGACATCACAGAGACTATGTGTAGGTTTTAGACAGGTTTTTGGGACGTTACAGAGACTACGGTCAGGTTTTAGACAGTCTGTGGGGACGTCACAGAGATTACGTCCAGACGTTAGACAGTCTATGGGGACGTCATGGAGTCTACGTTCAGGTTTAGACAGTCTGTGGGGATGTCACAGAGACTACATCCAGGTTTTAGATAGTCTGTTGGGATGTCACAGAGACAATGTCCAGGGTTTGGACAGTCTGTTGGGACGTCATGGAGACTACATCCAGATTTCAGACAGTCTGCAGTCACAGAGACTACATCCAGATTTCAGACAGTCTGCAGTCACAGAGACTACGTCCAAGTTTTAGACAGTCTGCAGTCACAGAGACTACGTGCAGGTTTTAGACAGTCTGTGGGGAAGTCACAGAGACAACGTAGAAGTTTTAGACAGTCTGTGGGGACATCACGGAGACTACGCCCAGGTTTTAGACAGTCTGTGGGGACGTCACGGAGACTACGTAGAAGTTTTAAACAGTCTGTGGGGACATGACAGAGACTACGTCCAGGTTTTAGACAGTCCGTGGGGACGTCACAGAGACAACGTTCAGGTTTTAGACAGTCTGTTGGGACATCACAAAGACTACGTCCAGGTTTTATAGAGTCTGCAGTCACATAGACTACGTCCAGGTTTTACACAATCTGCAGGGACATCACAGAGATTACGTCCAGACTTTAGACAGTCTGTGGGGACGTCATGGAGACTACGTCCAGGTTTTAGACAGTTTGTTGGGACGTCATGGAGACCACGTCCAGATTTCAGACAGTCTGCAGTCACAGAGACTACGTCCAAGTTTTAGACAGTCTGTAGTCACAGAGACTACGTCCAGATTTTAGACAGTCTGCAGTCACAGAGACTACGTCCAGGTTTTAGACAGTCTGTGGGGACATCACGGAGACTATGTGCAGGTTTTAGACAGTTTTTTGGGACGTTACAGAGACTACGGTCAGGTTTTAGACAGTCTGTGGGGACGTCACAGAGATTACGTCGAGACGTTAGGCAGTCTGTGGGGACGTCATGGAGAATACGTTCAGGTTTTATACAGTCTGTGGGGATGTCACAGAGACAATGTCCAGGGTTTGGACAGTCTGTTGGGACGTCATGGAGACTACATCCAGATTTCAGACAGTCTGTGGGGACGTCACAGAGACGACATCCAGATTTTAGACAGTCTGTGGGGACGTCACAGAGACTACATCCAGATTTTAGACAGTCTGTGGGGACGTCACAGAGACTACATCCAAATTTTAGACAGTCCGTGCAGACGTCATGGAGTTTAAGTCCAGGTTTTAGACAGTTTGTTGGGTCGTCACAGAGACTATGTCCAGGTTTTAGACAGTCTGTGGGGACGTCACAGATACTACATCCAGATTTTAGACAGTCCGTGGGGACGTCATGGAGACTACGTCCAGGTTTTAGACAGTCCGTGGGGACGTCATGGAGACTACGTCCAAATTTCAGACAGTCTGCAGTCACAGAGACTACGTCCAAGTTTTAGACAGTCTGCAGTCACAGAGACTAGGTCCAGCTTCTAGACAGTCTGTGGGGACGTCACAGATACTACATCCAGATTTTAGACAGTCCGTGGGGACGTCATGGAGACTACGTCCAGGTTTTAGACAGTCCGTGGGGACGTCATGGAGACTACGTCCTGGTTTTAGACAGTCTGTGGGGACATCATGGAGACTACTTCCAGGTTTTAGACAGTCTGCGGTCACAGAGACTACGTCCAGCTTTAAGGCAGTCTGTTGGGACGTCACAAAGACTACGTCCAGATTTTAGACAGTCTCCAGGGACGTCACAGAGACTATGTCAGGGTTTAAGACACTCCGTGGGGACGTCATGGAGACTCTGTCCAGGTTTTACACAGTCTGTGGGGAAGTCACAGAGACTACATCCAGATTTTAGACAGTCCGTGCGGACGTCATCGAGTTTAAGTCCAGGTTTTAAACAGTTTGTTGGGTCGTCATAGAGACTATGTCCAGGTTTTAGACAGTCTGTGGGAACATCACGGAGACTACGTCAAGGTTTTACACAGTCCGCAGGGACGTCACAGAGACTACATCGAATTGCTAAACAGCCTGTGGGGACGTTATGGAGACTACGTCTAGATTTCAGACAGTCTGCAGTCACAGAGACTACGTCCATTTTTTAGACAGTCTGCAGTCACAGAGACTAGGTCCAGATTTTAGACAGTATGTGGGGACGTCACAGATACTACATCCAGATTTTAGACAGTCCGTGGGGACGTCATGGAGACTACGTCCAGGTTTTAGATAGTCTGTTGGGATGTCACAGAGACAATGTCCAGGGTTTGGACAGTCTGTTGGGACGTCACAGAGACTACATTAAGATTTCAGACAGTCTGCAGTCACAGAGACTACGTCCAAGTTTTAGACAGTCTGCAGTCACAGAGACTACGTCTAGGTTTTAGACAGTCTGTGGGGACATCATGGAGACTACGTCCATGTTTTCAGACAGTCTGTGGTCACAGAGACTATGTCCAGGACATCATGGAGAGTACGTCCAGGTTTTCAGACAGTCTGGGGTCACAGAGACTACGTCCAGATTTTAGACAGTCTGTGGGGAAGTCACAGAGACAACGTAGAAGTTTTAGACAGTCTGTGGGGACATCACGGAGACTACGTCCAGGTTTTAGACAGTCCGTGGGGACGTCATGGAGACTACGTCCAGGTTTTAGACAGTCTGTAGGGACGTCATGGAGACTACTTCCAGGTTTTAGACAGTCTGCGGTCACAGAGACTACGTCCAGCTTTAAGGCAGTCTGTTGGGACGTCACAAAGACTACGTCCAGGTTTTAGACAGTCTCCAGGGACGTCACAGAGACTATGTCCGGGTTTTAGACACTCCGTGGGGACGTCATGGAGACTCTGTCCAGGTTTTAGACAGTCTGTGGGGATGTCACAGAGACTATGTCCAGGTTTTAGACAGTCTTTTGGGACATCACAGAGACTACGCCCAGGTTTTAGACAGTCTGTGGGGACGTCACGGAGACTACGTAGAAGTTTTAAACAGTCTGTGGGGACATGACAGAGACTACGTCCAGGTTTTAGACAGTCCGTGGGGACCTCACAGAGACTACGTTCAGGTTTTAGACAGTCTGTTGGGACATCACAGAGATTACGTCCAGACTTTAGACAGTCTGTGGGGACGTCATGGAGACTATGTCCAGGTTTTAGACAGTCTGTTGGGATGTCACAGAGACTATGTCCAGGGTTTGGACAGTCTGTTGAGACATCACAGAGACTACGTCCAGGTTTTAGACAGTTTGTTGGGACGTCATGGAGACTACGTCCAGTTTTCTGACAGTCTGCAGTCACAGAGACTACGTCCAAGTTTTAGACAGTCTGCAGTCACAGAGACTACGTCCAGGTTTTAGACAGTCCGTGGGGACGTCACTGAGATTACGTCCAGATTTTAGACAGTCTGTGGGGACATCACAGAGACTATGTGTAGGTTTTAGACAGGTTTTTGGGACGTTACAGAGACTACGGTCAGGTTTTAGACAGTCTGTGGGGACGTCACAGAGATTACGTCCAGACGTTAGACAGTCTGTGGGGACGTCATGGAGTCTACGTTCAGGTTTAGACAGTCTGTGGGGATGTCACAGAGACTACATCCAGGTTTTAGATAGTCTGTTGGGATGTCACAGAGACAATGTCCAGGGTTTGGACAGTCTGTTGGGACGTCATGGAGACTACATCCAGATTTCAGACAGTCTGCAGTCACAGAGACTACGTCCAAGTTTTAGACAGTCTGCAGTCACAGAGACTACATCCAGATTTCAGACAGTCTGCAGTCACAGAGACTACGTCCAAGTTTTAGACAGTCTGCAGTCACAGAGACTACGTGCAGGTTTTAGACAGTCTGTGGGGACGTCACAGAGATTACGTCCAGACGTTAGACACTCTGTGGGGAAGTCACAGAGACAACGTTCAGGTTTAGACAGTCTGTGGGGATGTCACAGAGACTACGTCCAGGTTTTAGATAGTCTGTTGGGATGTCACAGAGACAATGTCCAGGGTTTGGACAGTCTGTTGGGACGTCACAGAGACTACATTAAGATTTCAGACAGTCTGCAGTCACAGAGACTACGTCCAAGTTTTAGACAGTCTGCAGTCACAGAGACTACGTCTAGGTTTTAGACAGTCTGTGGGGACATCATGGAGACTACATCCAGGTTTTCAGACAGTCTGTGGTCACAGAGACTATGTCCAGGACATCATGGAGAGTACGTCCAGGTTTTCAGACAGTCTGGGGTCACAGAGACTACGTCCAGATTTTAGACAGTCTGTGGGGAAGTCACAGAGACAACGTAGAAGTTTTAGACAGTCTGTGGGGACATCACGGAGACTACGCCCAGGTTTTAGACAGTCTGTGGGGACGTCACGGAGACTACGTAGAAGTTTTAAACAGTCTGTGGGGACATGACAGAGACTACGTCCAGGTTTTAGACAGTCTGTGGGGATGTCACAGAGACAACGTTCAGGTTTTAGACAGTCTGTTGGGACATCACAAAGACTACGTCCAGGTTTTATAGAGTCTGCAGTCACATAGACTACGTCCAGGTTTTACACAATCTGCAGGGACATCACAGAGATTATGTCCAGACTTTAGACAGTCTGTGGGGACGTCATGGAGACTACGTCCAGGTTTTAGACAGTTTGTTGGGACGTCATGGAGACCACGTCCAGATTTCAGACAGTCTGCAGTCACAGAGACTACGTCCAAGTTTTAGACAGTCTGTAGTCACAGAGACTACGTCCAGATTTTAGACAGTCTGCAGTCACAGAGACTACGTCCAGGTTTTAGACAGTCTGTGGGGACATCACGGAGACTATGTGCAGGTTTTAGACAGTTTTTTGGGACGTTACAGAGACTACGGTCAGGTTTTAGACAGTCTGTGGGGACGTCACAGAGATTACGTCGAGACGTTAGGCAGTCTGTGGGGACGTCATGGAGAATACGTTCAGGTTTTATACAGTCTGTGGGGATGTCACAGAGACAATGTCCAGGGTTTGGACAGTCTGTTGGGACGTCATGGAGACTACATCCAGATTTTAGACAGTCTGTGGGGACGTCACAGAGACGACATCCAGATTTTAGACAGTCTGTGGGGACGTCACAGAGACTACATCCAGATTTTAGACAGTCTGTGGGGACGTCACAGAGACTACATCCAAATTTTAGACAGTCCGTGCAGACGTCATGGAGTTTAAGTCCAGGTTTTAGACAGTTTGTTGGGTCGTCACAGAGACTATGTCCAGGTTTTAGACAGTCTGTGGGGACGTCACAGATACTACATCCAGATTTTAGACAGTCCGTGGGGACGTCATGGAGACTACGTCCAGGTTTTAGACAGTCCGTGGGGACGTCATGGAGACTACGTCCAGATTTCAGACAGTCTGCAGTCACAAAGACTACGTCCAAGTTTTAGACAGTCTGCAGTCACAGAGACTAGGTCCAGCTTCTAGACAGTCTGTGGGGACGTCACAGATACTACATCCAGATTTTAGACAGTCCGTGGGGACGTCATGGAGACTACGTCCAGGTTTTAGACAGTCCGTGGGGACGTCATGGAGACTACGTCCTGGTTTTAGACAGTCTGTGGGGACATCATGGAGACTACTTCCAGGTTTTAGACAGTCTGCGGTCACAGAGACTACGTCCAGCTTTAAGGCAGTCTGTTGGGACGTCACAAAGACTACGTCCAGATTTTAGACAGTCTCCAGGGATGTCACAGAGACTATGTCAGGGTTTAAGACACTCCGTGGGGACGTCATGGAGACTCTGTCCAGGTTTTAGACAGTCTGTGGGGATGTCACAGAGACTACGTCCAGGTTTTAGACAGTCTTTTGGGACATCACAGAGACTATGCCCAGGTTTTACACAGTCTGTGGGGACGTCACAGAGACTACGTAGAAGTTTTAAACAGTCTGTGGGGACATGACAGAGACTACGTCCAGGTTTTAGACAGTCCGTGGGGACGTCATGGAGACTACGTCCAGATTTCAGACAGTCTGCAGTCACAGAGACTACGTCCAAGTTTTAGACAGTCTGCAGTCACAGAGACTACGTCCAGCTTTTAGACAGTCTGTGGGGACGTCACAGATACTACATCCAGATTTTAGACAGTCCGTGGGGACATCATGGAAACTACGTCCAGGTTTTAGACAGTCCGTGGGGACGTCATGGAGACTACGTCCTGGTTTTAGACAGTCTGTGGGGACATCATGGAGACTACTTTCGGGTTTTAGACAGTCTGCGGTCACAGAGACTACGTCCAGCTTTAAGGCAGTCTGTTGGGACGTCACAAAGACTACGTCCAGATTTTAGACAGTCTCCAGGGACGTCACAGAGACTATGTCAGGGTTTAAGACACTCCGTGGGGACGTCATGGAGACTCTGTCCAGGTTTTAGACAGTCTGTGGGGATGTCACAGAGACTACGTCCAGGTTTTAGACAGTCTTTTGGGACATCACAGAGACTACGCCCAGGTTTTAGACAGTCTGTGGGGACGTCACAGAGACTACGTAGAAGTTTTAAACAGTCTGTGGGGACATGACAGAGACTACGTCCAGGTTTTAGACAGTCTGTGGGGACGTCACAGAGACTACGCCCAGGTTTTACACAGTCCGCAGGGACGTCACAGAGACTACATCGAATTTTTAAACAGTCTGTGGGGTGGTCACAGAGACTACGTCCAGGTTTTAGACAGCCTGTGGGGACGTCATGGAGACTACGTCCATATTTCAGACAGTCTGCAGTCACAGAGACTACATCCAGATTTCAGACAGTCTGC